>CM070105.1:8114515-8289515 GCA_036178185.1 Liparis tanakae
TTTTATTGTATTTCAAATATACTATCAAAGAATTGGACTTTTCTGCAAATATATAAAAAGTATACAAAAATTATACTTTCATTCAGAATTATACTTTTAACACTTTTAAAAGTAATTTTACTGTAGAAATATATTGAAAGAAAAATATACTTTCAGTTTCAGTTCTGTGCAATTACTTAAACGTAGTGCGTTGAACTTTTTTTGGTATATTTAAAATGGTATGCTCTAAAATATCATGAATAGGATGTATTTAAAACATGTTTGATAAATACAGAGTTCACACATACCATATTTTTAGAAAGTAAACTTATTCATTAATCGTAAACGTATTATATAGTGTTATTAGCATACCAAATGTTATACTTTTTAGACTACGGAGCTTTGATTGGTGAAGATCAACAGATCTTTGGTTCTATAACTCGATCATTTGCATTTTCAAATAAAAAGAGAGGTATCAAGATTGATGTTTTCTTTTTGTATATGTAATAAATGAATAATAACTTATTTCACAATAACTTAATTCACCAGCCAATTGGGAACAACCTGAGGAGAAGATTCACAGGAGGATACTTTACGACAGCAGAGTATACAAGGTGCACCTGAAAGCACCATGAACTCTGCTTTCCCTCATCAGACGCTGGTAAAAGAAATGGGAGAACACCAATCCCTGTGCAACGGTTTTCTCTATTTTTGGGAGTTTTTCCTGATCCGATGTGAGGTCAAAGGTCAGGGATGTTGTGTACAGTTTGCAAAGCCCTCTGAGGGTAATTAGTCATTTGTGATATTGGGCTATACAAAATAAACTGAATTGAATCCTCCTGAAATTGATTTTGTGATTTAGAATGGAAAGCGGCATCACCCCTGTAGCATCAACTACGTGCGCTCCAAGATCTCATGTTTATCACATGGATTTGATCGCCGAGGTGGCCTATCAGGTCTTCAGATCTCATGAGCTGTGGGCAGCGTGTGGGCACAACCCGAACCGTATATCTCACAGAGGTCTCCTTCATCTTCCCTGTCAGGGAAAGAAGAGGAGGGAAACCAGGGCTGCAGCAGGCAGCAAGAATAACAGGGGACTTTTATAATATAAACAAAAAAACAGACAAACACAATTTGGGGAACCATGGAAGTGCAAAAAAGGACAACATCCCTTTAAATCTGTTCTATAGAAATGGGTTTTAAGAAGTGATTTAAAAGGAGTTACTGATTCTGCATGCCTTAAAGAGGTCTTTGCACTGGCTTCCTGTCCAACAAAGAATTGACTTTAAAATCCTGCTGCTGGTTTATAAATCACTGAATGGTTTAGGGCCTAAATACATGTGTGATCTGCTGCTACCTTATGAACCATCTCGGGTCGTCTGGGACGGGTTTACTTTCTGTTCCCAGAGTCAGAACTAAACATGGAGAAGCCGCGTTCAGCTTTTCTGCTCCACATATGTGGAACAAGGTTCCTGAAAGCTGCAGGTCTGCTGAGACCCTCAGCTCCTTTAAATCCAGCTTGAAGACTTTTCTGTTTGCTGCTGCCTTTAACGGATTTGTATTACATTTTTGCTTTTTGACTGTTTTTATGTTTTCTTAACTGTTTTAAAATATGTTTTGATGTTTTTAATGGTTTTATGTGAAGCACTTTGAATCGCCTTGTTGTTGAAATGTGCTATACAAATAAAGTTGCCTTGCCTTGCCTAAAGACGGCCCTCTGAACCGTGTGGGGTAGTGAGCCTGTGTTCACCCTCGTCGTCGTGTCTCTTCCTCCTGTGTCGTCCTCCGGTTGTCGTGACGTCCACTTCGCCCAACATGGCTGCTGGAGGAGTTCTCGTGTTCCTGGCGCTCTCGTGTTTTCTGTGTGATTTGTGTCTCTCTCTAGTAACTGTCCACGCTGGTTCGTCCCCGTTGGTTTAAAAGGCGAGAACCCGCAGCTTTTTGGCCAGATGGTCCTAAAGCTGCGCCTATTTTAGGACGCTGATTGGCTGAATGGTATATCAGCTATTTATATCTTCCATCAGTTAAAGGCTGAACTGCTTCTTTTGTGAACTGGGTTATGATGACTTGAGTCTTAGTTTTGGTTTAATTCATGCTGTGATCTAAACAAATATCCTTGTGTGTATATATATATATATATATATATATATATATATATATATACACAAACATATATATAGATACACATACGTATATGTATACACACACATATGTATATATATATACATACAAACATACGTGTATATATATATATATACACATATATATACACACATATGTATATATATATACACATATGTATATATATACATATATATATACATATATATATATATATATATATATATATATATATATATACACATATGTATATATATACATATATATATACATATATATATATATATTGTCTGGAACTCTGTTTTATGTTGTATTGTCTGGAACTCTGTAATGTGCTATTGCTGCTGTCTGGGCCAGGAGTCAGGACACTCTTGTAAAAGAAACTTTTTATCTCAACGAGGCATTTCCTGGTTAAATACAAATACACCAAAATTTAAATAAAAAGAATTACTGGGTATATTCCATATTTCCAAAACACAAATATTGAAAATGTGTATAATATATAAATATAAATAATATCATAATTCGCTAAAAAAAAATTAAAACAGTTCGTGGCTCAAGTGGGTGGGGCCAGGCCCCGTGGCCCTCTATTGGCCGCCACAGGTCACAATGTGTCGAGCAGTAACGGCCGCCTGCAGCCGTTATCCCGATTACACATCATGACTTACTGCCTCTTCGTACCGCTCTGTCCCATTCCTCCGGACAAATTCAAACGCCCAAGTAGGTGATTTGGATTTAGTGCACTGTGTATTGAGAAAGGCTTATTATGGTCTGGTGAGGTCGGCTTATATCATATTCTGAGTAGGTTGCACAGCAGATGAAGGTCCTTCACTCAGACATCGACATGAACACTTCATGTCTGAACAGACGCAACTGTTTCTCGGGGATGTTTTCCGGATGTGAATCTCAGATAGATAACTCTGTTTACCAGATGGAGTCTGGTATCTGTGACGCGCCCTGTGAATACGCTGCAGAGGTCTTCAGGAGATACGACTCTCTGTGTGTCACTTTCAGACGGGCTGCCAGTAGAGACGTTGGCGTTCTGGCTCTACCCTACTTTATTTTGTTAGCAGGCTCATATTGCTGGCCTTATTTCCCAAAGGAATCACTCCTGCTTCCTGAAATGGAAGAGCTGACTGATGAGCTGGATCCACGTGGGAAATAACGCACGCACACACGCCCGGCCATCGGGCGCCGCACATCGATCTATAGCTTCATTCAAGACCTGGAGATGAAGACGTTGACCGATTGATTGGTTAGGACAGGAGGCATTGTGGCTCCGGTCAAACTATTGGACATTAGCCGATAACAAACAGTCTACCCCTTGTTACCTGATACAAAATACGGCAATTAACTCCTGCTAAGTCAGCAAAAACACAAAGCGTTCAAATGGGATGGATAAAAGACGGCACCAAAGAGCGTGAAGTCAATGGAGTCAAGGGAGTGGTGAAAGGGAAGCAGTTTGTGTATTTCACATTATTTTGTGTATTAAATTTACCGGTTATTTACCAGTTAATAGGTGTCGGGCTATTTAAAGCATTTACCAAAACACACCAATACCATGCTTTGTTTCCAAAATGGCTCATCATGAAATAAAAAAGGATTTTCATACCACTTATATCAGATTAAGAGCCACTATAACTAGTTAGATTACATTTTATTACAAGATATCCAAAGCGACTTACAGTCATACACTGTAGACCCAGCTACTGACGTGTTGCCGTAGAGAGAGAGAGGACCCAAATGCCGACATAACTTACAAACCAATATTTAATTCTGAATTCCAACTAGACAGGTAACACAGGACGACAAACACGATCCAAAGGGTAAGAAGCCACACTGGGGATGAGACATACACAGGGAGGTGATTGGACAACGGGGAACGAGACACAGGTGGACACAATGAGGGCGGGGCCAGCAATCACACAGGAGGAAACAATCAGGAGCAGGGCAGACAATCACAGGGAGACAGAGAACACAAGGACTTCAAAATAAGACACAAAACAAGAAACTCCGAGTCATGACAGCTACAGGGAGCCGTTCAGGTTAAAGTGTCTTGCTCAAGGGCACAACGACACCACCGACCCTCTGATTGAAGGACGAACCTGCTCACCTCTAAGCCAATGGTTCTCAACCTTTTCTCAGTGATGTACCCCCTGTGAAACATTTGTTCAGCCAAGTACCCCCTAACTAGCCATTTTTGGTTAATTACTAATCGCTGTGCCACCAGTGTCTGATTTAATATAGAATAAATACAATTCTGTTCATGAACTTCCACTTATATTCTATTTTGAAATGATTTTTTTGATGGATGCTAATTTTAAATATATATATATATATATATATATATATATATATATATATATATATATATATATAGGCAAAAAACATTACAATACAATACAAATACATAAAATACAGTACAGCATAATACATTTTCACAAAAACACTTAGACTTAGAAAACAACATTTACATTAAAAGTAAAACAATGTACCTAAATACCATAAATACCTAAAATAATAACCTAATCTACTATAATTTCCTTTCTGATTATTGCTGCCTTAAGTTTCCTTTTGAAGTCACATTTATTTCTTGTTAGAGTCCCATGAGGGGAGCACATTCCAGTATGCAATGGCTCTGTACATTACTGATTTCCTAAGCGCATTGGTTATTATTACATAGAATGTAACAGTAAAACTTGCTTTATCTTAATAACTCAACACTGCTAAGCCTCTTTTTCTCTTAACTTCTTTCTTGCTGAGAGGTAGTCATGTCAGTGTAGCCGTACAATCTACGTGGGACCAGCGATGGGTCGATCGACTGGTGGGACACACGGAGGGAACTGACTCAAAACTTTAAATTAGAGCAAAAAATCATTACCGTCCCTCTGCTCTGTGGAGCTGGCTGAGCGGTGAGCTGGAATACATAACAGAGCACCGATGATTTCTTTTGAATCGTAGCTCGAAGCTCGGTTTGATTGAGGGTGTCACCGGAGCCGTCGCAGACGCCCCTCGGGTCAATCGGGAACACGGCGCGCGTTTAGTTATCGCTCTGTGAAGCTCAAATGTCAAATCACTTTTTATTCCAGCTGGTAAAGTTTTTGCTCTGAATGGCAACGATAACCGGAGGGAACCTGTAAGCTTTTTAAAAAAAATCACCCAAAATCATTTCAGGGATGAATTGCTTCAGTCGTACTTCTTATCTCATCTCGACATCTATTGGATGGGTTCAGACGCTCGTGGTCCCCAGAGGAGGAATCCTCTTGACTGGTGAGCTCTTGTCTTTTCACCTAGCGCCCTCTACAGGCCTTTTGCTCACGTATTCTCTGAAACACCCTTACATATACAGACATTCACGGTGCCATACGATGCCTCTTAATGACGATGCTACTGAGACGTTGTACCCTTTGGAAACAACCCATTTGCTTTACACGTGATCACATTAGGTCAAGCACACGCACTGCTATTTCTCTCCATCCTGATCAAATGGCCCATCATTGTTTTTACGTAGCTAACAACCCTTGTATTTACATATTTAGCTAAATTTCTCAAAATGTCCCTCAGTAATTGCTCCCCATGGGAACTCAGCCGACATCAATGCTGTTCGTCCCCGTCAGCCTCGTTCTGTCGGTCTGACGGCAATTACCTGAAGACACTGCCTGTAGTGTCAGTGAGACGTCTTGGATCAGTCACATTTGGAAGTTTGCAACTATGAATGTTTATAAATATTTTAATGAGATACTGATGTTGTTTTAATTTTCGTTATCCACTCTTTAGATTGAATTTCCTTTAGTCAAAAGACCATTGTAAAGATCTATCCAACCATCCATATCCATCTATCCATCCACCCATATCTATCTATCTATCTATCTATCTATCTATCTCTATCCCTCCATCCACATCCATCTATCCATTCACATCCATCTATCTGCAGCAAGCAAAAATATGCAAACACACAGCACAAGGGTTGCAAATGCGATGCATGCTTTTATTTTGAAATGTAGCAAATCACACATTTAAAAGTCTTTGCAGTCTTTGGGTTTGTAGCACAAGAACATTGAGTTATTGAACACTGAGTTGTTGAACATTGAGTATTTGAATTTTAAAATCAATATATATATATATATACCTGATAGAAATAAACACAAGGTGGGGGAAACAGGTAAACGTTAACTAAAGCACACACTGCTCTCTCAGCTCTCTCCGTCTGCACCACTGCAACGTTTGATTAGATGAATATAACCCGCAATTAATGAATCAGATGTGTGTTTCTCTCCTATAATCTCATGTGACAGGTCCAACTGGGCTCAGTACGTGTTGCTGTCCGTACGATGATGCCTATTATGGTCAGGCTCTGGAAACCATAGCAAGTGATGGACTTTTATTCAAGATCAGTTACCAAAATAATATACTGTAGTGGACTCAGCAGGTACATAATTCACTAAGGTCTAGTAGTAGGAGGGGGGACGGCACAGGTGACTGCCCCTTTAAGAGAGCTATCGTAGCCATAGCAACGGGGGGGTTAAAGGTGACTGGCTGTTGGTGTCACGGGGCAATTGTTTGTGTGAGCATGAAATAAACGGCTGCACACCTATGCGGCCAAAGAGAAAAGTTCCGTCTGCTGCATTCCTTCCCGCACTCCCACATTGGTGACCCTGAGTCTATTGGACGGATCCAGAGACGAAGCATGGCTACACACGCAGTTGCGCTCAAGCTGCCGGAGTTCTGGGAGACGCATGCAGCGGTCTGGTTCGCTCAAGCCGAAGCGCAGTTCGCGCTCAGAGACATAACCACGGACGCTACGAAATATTGCTATGTCGTAGCGGCTCTTGGCAGTACCAAAGCGGGCAGAGTGGTGAGCATACTCGAACAATCCCCAGAGAGCGGCAAGTACGCTATGCTGAAAGACCACCTGTTGAAGGCTTCCGGGGTGAAGCTCCACCGCACTACTGCCTATCACCCACAGGCTAATGGGTTGTGTGAGCGGTTCCATCGCTCAATGAAAGCGGCTCTCAGGGCCAGCCTCAAGGTCATGCTGGGGTTCAGGACAGCCCCTAAGGAGGACCTGCAAGCTTCATCAGCCAACTTGGTTTACGGCCAGCCCCTGCGGGTCCCTGGAGAGTTCATCCCCAAGATCACAGATCCATGGTCTGCAACAAAACAGCGGGCCACTCTCCTGGAAAAGGCAAGGCTATTCACGCCTGTGCCTACGTCGCAGCACGGCCTCCCACAGTCGCATGTTCCGGCCAGCCTCAAGGCAATGGAATACGTCTTCATTCGCCAGGACGGCCACCGGGCACCATTTAAATCTCCCTACGAAGGCCCGTTTCGCGTTGTAGAGACCGGGGACAAAACATTGAAAGTGGACATTGGGGGTAAAATTGACCATGTGTCGGTGGATCGCCTTAAACCAGCGCACCTAGACCTGGACCAACCAGTGAGGTTGGCCGAACCCCCACACCGGGGGCGTCCGCCTACCCATCCCGCACGTCACGAGAAGGCTCGGGAGCTTCCTGCTCCCGCTTTGGCTCCTGCCACAGAAAAACGGAGCCGGGCCGGTCGTTTGATTCGGGCCCCGAGACTTTGATTGTTTTTGTTGTTTTTTTTCTTCTTCTGTTTGTTTGTTCCCTAGCCTAGGTGAATTCTGGGGGGGACGTATGTAGTAGACTCAGCAGGTACATAATTCACTAAGGTCTAGTAGTAGGAGGGGGGACGGCACAGGTGACTGTCCCTTTAAGAGAGCTATTGTAGCCATAGCAACGGGGGGGTTAAAGGTGACTGGCTGTTGGTGTCACGGGGCAATTGTTTGTGTGAGCATGAAATAAACGGCTGCACACCTATGCGGCCAAAGAGAAAAGTTCCGTCTGCTGCATTCCTTCCCGCACTCCCACAATACTATCAATTCAACTCAGGTGATGTTTGAATAAAGCGTCCAGCACAGCACCAGGTGAGCCAGGGGGAGAAGAAGCCCACGTTCCCCCAGAAAGGGGGCGGGACTTATAGGCCGAACGCAGCGTCCGGCTGCCTCAAACTTCTTGATGTCATTCACGCTCCAACCAATCAGGAACCAGGGACACTGGAAGTCAGACGCAGCAACACACGCATACACACACACACACACACACACACACACACACACACACACACACACACACACACACACACACACACACACACACACACACACACACACACACACACACCTGCGGTCGGATAAAAACAGCTGATTGAATGAGTCTACTGAAAGGATCTCTCTTGACATTCAGTCTTAAATGAGCACGTCAAATATTAGGATGCAAGATTAGTCGTGGACGGACGAGAGACGCACGGATGCACGTGACCCAACGCATAATCCCCCTCACGCCTGCAGGAGAGAAAAATGGAAACACGAAGTGGCGTTCACCGTGACGCTCTGACCTCTGGTCGACCTCTGCGTTGTCTGCTGTGTCTTAGCTGACGTCAGATCGGTTTCTCATGAAGGAGACGCATCCGTCGGGTCCGTTCCAGACGGAGAGGTGCGGGAACATGTTGACGTCCTGGTCCGTATGGCTGGTGACATTTAGCTGCTGTAAATCCAGTTAACAACACAAGATTATACAGATCTATAATTCCCCCATAACCATGCATCATAAAAGTAATTACATCTTGACTAAAACAAACCCTGTCTTCACATCTGTTCCTTATATTGTCAAAAAATAAAAAGGAAGGTACAAAATAAATGGCGGCTGGTGAATTTTTTTTGGGGGGGGGGCGCAGTTGGGCAACACATTACATTACATTACATTACATGTCATTTAGCAGACGCTTTTATCCAAAGCGACTTACAATTAAATAGCACTTAACAATGAGAAGAAAAGAGGTTTTGAGTAGAATATTGTAAAAATCAAAGCTTTATTTCAAGAACACAGCGTGCTCAACACGGTCCAACAACAACTATCAACACACTGAGACTTTGGGCATGAGAGGTTCAGAGCAGAGAGAAACATGGGGCTGGGTTTCAGAGGTTTACAGAATAAAAGAGGTTCACTCTCACATGAAAGAGGTTCAGACTAGAGTCAAAAAGAGGTCACGTGTTACATAACTTACATCGGGTGTTTGACAGAGTAACCCCACTGCATGTAAATAAAAATAGCCCTCCTCTCTTTAGAGTTGGCAAACGATGGATATGTCTCACGCTTGTCTGTCTTCAAAACTTGAGAGCCCTGGATACCGGTCTCTGATTGTTCGAATAGTCCAATCACGTGAAATAATAAAACAATGTCATTGGACAGGGCGCACATTTGTGCCCCAAGATTCACGTTTCATCCTCCAATGAGACGCCGTCCTTGCCGAAACGACTGTGAAATGTTTGCTCGTTGCCGCACACACAGTGATGAAGAGTGGCGATATAATATTTTTGGTCACATTTAACTTAAGTGGTTGTTGACAGGCTGACGGTCTCCCAAACACATTTAGCATGTCAACACGGTATATTTATTATTGAAATTATTCGGTATCTAATGTCTTTTGACAGTATATATGACAGTATATATTTCTTTTTTCATCTCAAAATGCACCCTCTATGGACGCACCGCCACTGTTGGTGAACGCACTTACCTCTCCAGACGGCGTTGGAGCCGTCACGGGACACGGAGAGTTGAGCGTGATCAAAATGACGTGAATACCGATGTCGGCGTGCAGCTGTGACCCCGCGGGGGTCGACCGTGCACAGAGCCGACTTGTCTGTTCTCTGTACTCAGGGGTCAGCGCGGGGTCAGATTCTGACGCGGTATGTGCAGGTGTGTCATGTGCAGGTCTTTGCACACAGTACCGCATTCATGGGAGTGTGTTTGCTTCGCAGCTGAATGAAAGGAACATTATCCGTTACCGTTTATTGAGCCGGGATTCAAAATATAGGGACATATTGTCCAAGGCTATCGCCGCGTGAGCCTCTTCAGCTCGGTCATCACATTGTGTGTCACGTGTTGGGTACAGCTCTTTTGTAAGCACATGAATTAAGGTTTCTTACCTTTTTTACCCATGAAAGGTTTTTTATTCATTTAATGGGAGTTGTTCCTGATCCCATGTGAGATCAAAGGTCAGGGATATTGTATGTGTATAGATTGTAAAGCCCACCCAATTCGTAATTTGTAATATTGGACTATTTGTAATATTGGGCTAATATTTTTTTATATGCATTTTTTGCTATTATAAACACACAGTCAAATGTATATACAACTTAATTGCATGCTTTTTTATTTTTACAACAAAATAATGAAATAATAAAACTACGTACACTGTATTTTGGTATTTGGTGCGATCCTTGTTTCTCTTTTTGTCCGTTTATCCACCGTCCCACGGGGCTCGGGTTAAAATGAGCATGTTTGTTAGTAAGTAAGTAAGTAAAGTTTATTTATTTTGCACTTATCACAGACAAAGGGTCACAGAGTGCAGTACAGTAGTCAATTAAAACAAAATGGCAAAAACGGTGTCCAAACATTTCAACAGTTAAAAGAGCAAAGTACAATACACTGTAAAAGATGGTGCAATGAAAACACAATAAAACAAAAAAGATACAAAGCAGGCCATAGAATATGTAATTTAACCAAATACCAGTGTGAACTGGTACATGTGTTACTTAACTGGCATTCGTTGAGTAAGTTACTTTCATTACACTGATGGACATACGCCTGAACACGAGCCTTTAACCATCTACTTCCTGTCACGCTCAGTACATGTGCACTCGTCAGGGGGGAAGTAATTAGTCTTCAAATGACTGCAGCGTACCGGCGCTGTGCAATTATGAATGTCAAGTCCGTGCTTCAGGGAGATGGATTCTCACGAATGGCTTGAAATGATATGAATCATCGAGCCAACGTCAGGTTCAACGGCCGTATTGGATTGTGTCAGAGCTCCCGGAGAATCACAATTCAGATTCTGTGCTTGAACTTCCTGCCTTGAATGAACCCTCGTGGATCTGAATGCACCAGGCCAAGGAAAGGCGTGCGACGTGATGATTGGAAAGTCGGAGCCAAGAATCAATTCAATTCAAATAACCTTGCAAAAGTGGAACGGATGAAAATAAAATCAGGAGCTGTCATCAACGGCCCAAACGCCAAGAGCATCATTACATTACAGCTTATTTAGCTGACACTTTTATCCAAAACAACTTACAAACCTGTTGAATTCTTACACTGTAGACCCAGCTACAGGAAGCAATTCAGGGTTAAGTGTCTTGCTCACATCGACTAGGGCTGGGATTGAACCTCCAACCCACTGATTGAAAGACACTCCTGCTACCCACTGACCCACAGTCGACCTCAGTCAGCATCACCCCGACAGCGTCCATGGGCTCATTTGCGTTGTCGGTGTGCCTGACCCCGTCTCCTTGAGGGAGAGCCGCTCCGGTGCACCTCTATGGATCAGCCCCACTAACCTTGCTGGAGGAGGAGACCTTTCAGAAGGGTCTTTAACCCTCCTGTTACCTTTACAGTTACTAACTTCTTTTAACCGTGAGGTCAATTTGACCCCAGCAATCAAAACCTACAGAAAATTATGAGAATTAATATTGTTTCCCAAGATTAAGTGTTGGGTACTTTATGTTTGCTGACTACCTTAATCAAACCGTTATCAAAAATAATAACGTGGATTATGTTCGGGAAAAACAAATTCAGAAATTTAGGATGGTATTTATTTATTACAAAAAAGTGAATTGGATGATGATGATGATGATGATGATGATGATGATGATGGAGGGGTTGCGATGTACGTAGCTTTGCCCCGATGGATCCAAACTCGAGACATATTAAAAGTAGATTACCTGGACAGCCGTGGAAAGAAAAGCACAACAAAAACAGAATAATCATGTAATTTGTCGTCCATTTAAACTGTTTGTTGCTATGAAACAAGAAGGACGCTCGACACAATGTGATGGTCAACCTTCTGGAAAGCTTGTGCTGCACAAAATGATTAAAACAAAGGATTATTACAAGACTCCTGGGTTACATCAGCACCCTCAGCACCCCGACTCGGCTGCAACACGTTCAGATCACAGACACTATGAGTTCCCGCCTGCATATCACAGCTATGCCGATGACACCCAACTGATCTTCTCGTTCCCACCGTCCGAAACACAGGTGGCGGCGCGAATCTCTGCCTGCCTGACTGACATCTCTCAGTGGATGTCTGCACACCACCTGAAGATCAACCCTGACAAGACCGAGCTCCTGTTCCTACCAGGGAAAGGTTCCCCCACTCACGATCTGACCACCACCTTCAACAGCTCCGTGTTGGCCCCTATCCTGACTGCCAGGAGCCTCGGGGTGATGCTAGACAGTCAACTCTCCCTGACGGCCAACATCGCTGCAACATCGCGTTCCTGTAGGTACATGCTGCACAACATCTGGAGAATACGACCTCTTCTTACCCAGAAGGCAGCGCAGGTTCTGGTCCAGGCTCTGGTCATTTCGCGCCTCGACTACTGCAACTCTCTTCTGGCTGGTCTACCTGCTAAGGCCATCCGGCCTCTGCAGCTCATCCAGAATGCAGCAGCTCGACTGGTCTTCAGCCTCCCGAAATTCACCCACACCACTCCGCTCCTCCGCTCTCTTCACTGGCTACCGGTGCCTACATTAGTTCTGGCGTACCATGCTCTGAACGGATCGGGCCTTGTCTACATCCGGGATGTGGTCACACCGTACACCCCGGCACGTTCGCTCCGCTCGGCAACAGCCAACCGACTTGTGACTCCGTCACCTCGAGCTAATCACTCTACATCCAGACTGTTTGCTGTCCTGGCTCCTCAGTGGTGGAACCAGCTCCCCACTGACATCAGGACAGCAGAAAGTCTCTACATCTTCCGCCGGAAACTGAAAACGCACCTTTTCCGACTATATCTGGATTAAACACAGACTTGCACTTTAGTAGCACTTGAATGGCTCTTATTATGGTACTTTTATAGTTTGACTATGTTGAGAAAATGTTACTTTCCGTATTCTTGTTGTTCTTAGTTTGTACTCTAGGTTGAAATGCACTTATTGTAAGTCGCTTTGGATAAAAGCGTCTGCTAAATGACATGTAATGTAATGTAATATCGTCTTTGCAACACAAACTTCACAGTTCAGGCATCAAAGGTTTAGGATCGTGGTTTGGGTTTTAAATAAGAATGCGTGTTATATAACCGGCTTCATTAATTAGGCTGCAAAGTTTACGGAAAACAAAAGTAGTTTTTAATATGTAAGCCTGACTATCATCTGATCGCTGCTGCTGTGGAAACCTCGACAGCATCCAACTTCTTCTCTACTCATCAGAGCAGAGACGTTCATGAACTCCCCCGAAGGCGACCCAAGCGAGATTCAAACGCTGCTGCTGTTTAACATGATGTGACGATAACAATGGGAGACCCCCCCCCCCCACCTCCTCCTCCTCCTCCTCTGACACTCTCTGCTCACTGTTCCGGTGAATGTTACATCCTCACGGCACAGGCCATCACGTGTTGCGTGCGCAGGATGAAAATACAGTTCTTGTGCAAGGGGTTTAAGGAAATCAGCGTAGATTTTCCACAAGCAAATTAATACTAGTCAAGCTCGATTTCCTGCAGTGTCACGGGTCGCACCACGGGTAGCGAGGGGCAAGAACTCATGTGCAGACGAACAAACAGGATTCGATGTGGCTAACAAAAAAACACTCTTTACTGAGGCAAAAGGTTTCCAAAAAGTAATAAAATAAAAAAGGGGCAGGCAGATAATCTGAGGCAAGGGCAGGCAGGTCAGGACCACACACCTGCAACAGGACAGACAGGACTAGGGACACAAGACAACAATGCAGCAAGAGACAAGGGAGAGACTGGTACACTATATAGGGGGGAAACACAGGTGTACGACATGAGACACTAACGAGACGAGAATGAAACAATCAAGGAGACAGAGACACAGAGGAGACAGAGGAGACACAGAACAGGGACAGTGTTTAAGTTTTACGCCGCAAGTGTGTTTCTCTCTTTTGATTGCAATCTCTCTGCAATAAGTTCTGAGTTGTGACTGTGTTTATGGGGAAATTGAAATATCTATCTTTGTGGAAGTCGTTTTCAAAATTGCCTTCCAGGTAAAGTGGCGAGTGGGAGTTGCCACAAACCTTTCAGGAATACATTACAGACAAGTCTGACTTTGAAGAAAAATGTTTCTATCTAGAACAGTAAATAAGAGATGCAATTACATATTTTAAGACCGTTTGCAGAGCAGAAGGAGCTGCCACATTTACTAATACTGATGCATACAGCCATATTTATTAATACTGATGCATACGGCCATATTTATTAATACTGATGCATACAGCCATATTTATTAATACTGATGCATACAGCCATATTTATTAATACTGATGCATACAGCCATATTTATTAATACTGATGCATACAGCCATATTTATTAATACTGATGCATACAGCCATATTTATTAATACTGATGCATACGGCCATATTTACTAATACTGATGCATACAGCCATATTTATTAATACTGATGCATACGGCCATATTTGCACACGGTTAGGAATGAGCCCAGAAGTAAATATGTACACAACATGGAACGTGACATACGTGAGAGTCATGTGCGTTTCAGTCCAATCAGACCGTTCTCAATGCCCCCTTCAGGGCTGATTGACTTTGTGTCATTCCCGGAAACGGGAAACTCGTGTTTTTTTGTGGGACTGGTGTAAAATGTCCGGGCTATGTTTGGCACCAATCTTCTGTTCAATTTCCTGTTCCAGAGCGAATGTGCCGATGCAGTGATGAAGCGGGTAATTGCAGGTCAGAGTGTAGAGGGAAAGAGGTCCTCGAGGTGGAATCACATGTGACGACGTTAAAGAAGAAGAGCGCGTTGTCTGAAGGCAGTGAATGCACCATCAGATGCGCGTTGTGCTCATCGGGGTACTTATCAACTTTTTAGATCTCTTTTATTTTCTAGTATTCTTTTTTTCTGACCGAACCGGATCTACTTTCTTGTACGTCAAATGCTGTCGCACGCGTCACGCGAGCGATCGCCCGTCATGGTCAGCTACACTGCTGCTACATCGCATGAGAAGGATAAGAGATTGTATGAATTTAGGGCTTATTAATCCTCTTCAGGCTCAGTGCACCATGATATTTAAAATATTAGCGAGCCAGTTAAACCTCACAACCCAGTATTTTACAGCTCTGATTTGCCGTAAAGGTCAGGAAACTGTTCCCGAGCTCGTCAGATGCTACAACCCTATTGGCTGCCAGGAGCTTCTTGTTCTCTGGGAATGTGCAGGTCAGTATTTGGTGTGATTTAGTGTATTTGTATCTTTAATAATGTCATACGCCATTATATATATGGAAATATATATATCATTTTTTATTTTCTTTATTATTTTTATTCATTTTATATTAATTTTCTGATTTATTTGATTATAATATAATATATATATATATGAATATATAGGTATATAAGCTTCTACCTATACCTTTTCAGTCTTTCTGTTTTGTAAAAATGATATAGAATAATATTGTATTGCAATGATTGAATGAACATTTTAAAAACATTAAAAAAAATAATAAAATAACAGATAATAAAAATAAATACATTGCTGATTAACAACATGTAGCTCATGCGTGGCGTCATGTGCAGTGAGGACACGTTGAGGATGAGATCCTGTGTACAAGTGTTATGTATAAGTAATGAATAAATTATGTCAATTATGACAACTGAATTTTACTGGGTGACCTCATCAACCCCACACGCATGTTTCAAGGGCCCATTTGATCTGTATATTACTTTTATTAATCAATAAATGTGAAATTATATATATATATATATATATATATATATATATATCTATTTTTATTTTGAAAGTATGCTTCAATTTGATATTTACACATGACTTTCAGACAATTGATACCACATGTGATGATTATTCCTATCTTATCTATACATATCTATAGAAGACAAATGCAAAACATAACAATACTTAATATCTTTTAGCGATTTTAAACATTTTGACATTGAGATTTATACATTTTCTGAACTGCAAACGATGTCGTTTGTCGTAATCGATCGTATGTGTTTCACACATATGGTTATTTGCAGTGGATTGTGACTCATTCTGACCACGGCAGAGGACGATCACACACGACACAGGCAATCAGAAATGAATAAAGGTCTTCAGGTAATACACATCGTTGTCCGTAATACCAGCTACTGCTCACAGCTCAGCCCTGATGGATGACAGCATTGGTCCGTTCATGTTTTAGTTGAGTACGTTACTCCTCACCCGTACCTGGTCATGTGGGTCCTTAACCGTAAGTATCATGTCCGTATACAGCTGTGGGACCCTGAGGTCAACTGAAACATGTCCACAAACATCTCTGTCCAGGACAAACATTGGAAATGTCCCTCTGAAGGAATACATTCTTCATCTTTTTATCATTTTGGCATTTTACAGCAGCCCGAAAAAAATGGGAACGAGGTTGTTACTCTCAGCCGCTTCTCACTTTCCTCGTCTCGTCTCTGATCTCCATAAGAAAACACAGAAGTTACCAGCACTCGTCTTCACCCCGGGAACCGAAGCTCCACAAAGGAGGTGGAATCATCCGGGTCGGGGGACGTGGTGCCAACGAGCTGGAACGTTAATCTGACAATTTGTAAATCGAAGACGAGCTCGGCGACCTCTACAGCACACTCATCACACCAGTTAATAACGGAGAAAAGCCACGGATTAAGTCACTAATTCAGCTTGAGCATTCATTACCATTATTTGTGTGTGTGTGTGTGTGTGTGTGTGTGTGTGTGTGTGTGTGTGTGTGTGTGTGCAGCTCTGCACACTTAAAAAGGTAAGATTACATCACAGTTACTTCACTGAAACATCGGCCCACATGTTTTGGGTCTGGCTACAGGTCCCGCGCTCACGCCGCCATCCATGATCGACAACAACTCAGCTTTAATTTACTCTCAGTACTTATTCTATATATACATATATACATGTGCAAGTGACTTTTTTTCTTCTTCTCCGTCCCGATGTGCGCGCATCGGAGCTCTGCGGCACACGAGACAGAAAGCCGAGAAGTGTTATTGGCTGCACGGCCATTGTATTCATTTAAGGTCAACTCCTCTATAACCACGGTTATATATATATATATATATATATATATATATATATATATATATATATATATATATATATATACACATACACACACACACACGCACTATAGCGAGGGGGTTGCCTCTGCCTATAGGGGGAGAGAAAACCCACAGAGGAACAAAAAGAAAAGAAAAGAAAGAGAGGAATATGTGTGACGTGGGTGCAGAGCAACAGATGCACGCCGCCTCCTTGGGAATGTTTACCGAGTGTATACCAAGCTGACTGAAACTCGGCTTTCCATGGATGACGGGGAAAATCCATGGTTTGACTTCTATCAGAAGGATTAATCCACCCCCCCCCCCCCCACACACACACACACACACACCCACACACACTATTTTCAGCATCTCTCTGCCACAATCCATTATTTTTCACCCTTCTTTCTTGACGGTCATTTCCTGTCTTTCACCCCCTGCCCCCGCATCTCTCGACTAGACAACTCATTAAATGCTCATCGGCGATAATCAGGTGCCGTTGATGAACGGCGGAGCAACACCGCTCCATTTTTTCCTCCCTCTCTCCGACCAATGAGGATCTGTGAAGTACGGCGGGTCAACACGAACCGGCACGCATGTGCAACAGAGCGAAGGAGGCCGAAAAAACATGCTTCCACTTCTGGTTCTGGTCCGTTTGTGTCTGATGCTTGAAATGAATCAACTGATCTGCCCGGTTACGGAGAGGTGAACAATTTGTATGTAAAAAACATATTTTTCAACGGAGAACTCTGAAAGTGAATTCACAAAAAAAACGAGCCAAAATAATTTGACTAAAACTGCCGCTTTATTATTCATAGTGAACATAAAAGCAACACATGCCTCTTCATGGACTGTTGCTCCCTTCCCTTTCCAAAGTCTGTCCTTTTCTTTGTGATTTACATGGGACACTCACTTGCTTCCTTTGGGCAATATTATCAGGAAACACTCCATAAACTTCCATTGTTATGCAGATGATACTCAACTATATCTATCGATAAAACCAGAGGAGACTAACCAACTCACTAAAATTCAAGCATGTCTTAGTGACATAAAAACATGGATGACCGGCAACTTCTTGATGTTAAACTCAGACAAAACCGAAGTAATTCTACTCGGCCCTGAGCACCTCAGAGATTAATTATCTGGTGATGTGATTTCTGTAGATGGCATTACTCTAGCATCCAACACCACTGTAAAGAATCTCGACTTTATCTTTGATCGGGACTTGTCCTTTAACTCCCACGTAAAGCAAATCTCAAGGACTGCATTCTTCCATCTACGTAATATTTCAAAAATCAGGCACATCTTGTCTCAAAAAGATGCAGAAAAATTGGTTCACGCGTTCGTTACTTCAAGACTGGATTACTGCAACTCCTTATTATCAGACTGCACTAATAAATCTCTTAGGTCCCTCCAGTTGATCCAGAATGCTGCAGCTCGTATTCTCACTAAAACTAAGAAAAGAGATCACATTACTCCTGCACTAGCTGCTCTGCACTGGCTCCCTGTAAAATCAAGAATCACTTTTAAAATTATTCTCTTAACTTACAAAGCCTTAATTGGTGATGCACCATCATATCTTAAAGAGCTTGTAGTACCGTATCGCCCCACCAGAGAGCTGCGCTCACTAAATGCGGGGCTACTTGTAGTTCCTAGAGTCTTAAAATGTAAAATGGGAGCCAGAGCCTTTAGTTATCAAGCTCCTCTTTTATGGAACCAGCTTCCAATTTCAGTCTGGGAGGCAGACACAGTCACCACATTCAAGAGTAGACTTAAGACTTTCCTCTTTGACAGAGCTTATAGTTAGGGCTGAATCAGGTTTGCCCTGGTCCAGCCCCTGGATATGCTGGTATAGGCTTATAGCTGCTGGGGATGTTTAGGAGGCACTGAGCACCTCTCTCCTCTTTTCTTTCTCCTATGGATGAATCTTCATCTCTCCATCACACATGACTAACTCTGCTTTCTCCCCGGAGTCCTTCTGACTTCACGTCTCATGGGGTCATCGGATCCTATGAGACGGCATAGATCCCATCTGCTGATGGACCATCGATGGTTGGATCAAGAGTTCCTGCCACCAGCTGTGCCACTGCCCTGCTGGGACTCCGCCCACTCCTCCACTCGGGAGGTCTCCAAACTCTCCATCGTGGAATATGCCTAAATATGAACTATTGATAAACTCTGTCAGATTCCTTGAATGTATTTTAACTCTCAATCTGTCCTTCTGTACACATTATATCTGTTGCATCTGTCCATCCTGGAGAGGGATCCTCCTCTGTTGCTCTCCTGAAGGTTTCTTCCCTTTTCCCCCCCTGAAGGGTTATTTGGCAGTTTTTCCTGGTCCGATGTAAGGTTTTGGGTCAGGGATGTCTATGTGTACAGATTGTAAAGCACTCTGAGACAAATTAGTAATTTGTGAAACTTGGCTATACAAATAAACTGAATTGAATTGAATTGAATTAATTCATCATAGGAGGAAGTAGCTTTTAGTTTGTTAGTTTCCTAAACCTATGTAACCTAACCTTTAGCATATAGCCTAAACCTATGTAACCTAACCTTAAGCATAGCCTAAAGTCCTAAACCTATGTAACCTAACCTTAATAGCCTATAGTCACACTTCTGGTCAACTGACTAACAAGTTCCTTCACAATAAAAGTCTAGAATGTTACTTTCCAGATTAAAGTAATGTCACATGCTTCAACCGGCTTCCATTTTTATGCGACATCTCTGAAATAATAAACTAATATTCATTCCAATGCAGCATATATATATATATATATATATATATATATATATATATATATATATATATATATATATATATATACATATATATATATATATATATGTATATATATATATATATAGACATTACCTCGCACCATTTACATTTTATCATTATATACAGTCAATACAGAAAATAGTGTATTTCTCTTATGCTTCACAAAACATTCACATTACAGTCATTACAGTCTTTCTAATATATCCTATTTATAATATCTTTCTATGTATTAATTTAAAGCATAAGACTTCCTCTTTGTACATGTGCAGAATCAAAATAAACTATGACAGCCTGACAACGTCCTCACACACTCAAAAAAGTGGGACTGAGCTCAATTAATATTTACAAAATAAATATTAGTAACCTTTACTTAAAAAAAAATCTGTGTGCAGTTTGGTATATTATTATGTTGATTTAATACATTTTGAATTATTTATCAATTGCATTTTACTCATTTTTGTTTGAATAATATCAGCTCAAAATCACTGAGTTGAATTTAATCATATTGTATCAGTAAAGTCAACAATGTCGAAAAATTAATAAATTCTACTCAATGGGAACTCTAAACGCTGTGCACTTCCGCCAAGTAATTTGCGCCACACCTGACTTACCGGTACACAAAGCTGGATTCATTCTTAGCAAGCTAGGTTACCATGGTAACTTACTCTATGGCAGGCCTATTCAACTAGCGGCCCGCGGGCCGGATACGGCCCGTTTGAATTTAACTCTGGCCCACCAGACCGTCTGCAAATCAGTATAACTTGGTAATAAAAAATAAAACTGACGGACACGCCTCTTTTATACATCGAGAAATCCAACCCAGAGCCATTGCATTTCACTGTTGCGTCAACCCAACCTGTATGTTACATCGTTATGTCACGCCCCGTGTTGGTTGCCGTAACCCACTCCTACCAGCGCTCTGGTCTGACCACTGAAACACCGGCGCTAGCTGACGCTACCGTTAAGCTGCAACACGTCTCTCTCAAAGCCGAAGCGTCGGGAAGTTGTCTGCAGGGCTCTCAAGTGTCACGCATTGAGCGTGAGACTCACGCATTTCGGTCTTAACTCCCGCCACACATCGTATTTCTCACGCTGAAAAAAACTATCGGCTATTTAATGTTTTAATGTGCCGCCGCAGCGCCCAATCCAATAAAAGGCTCCATCCACCGGCCAATCAGCTGTTCGGGAAACAATGGTGTGCCCTTTTATCAAAGACCCGATTGAAATTGGAGCGCAAATTGCAAGGAGTACCTTTGTTTTATTTGATGTAGTTGTTGGCCATACCCATAACATTATTTTGGACGATTTCAAAGAAATTACATAAAATGTGTTGTTTTTAATAACATTTGGCTCCACCAATGTGCCTGGATGGAAACATGAAATAAAATGATACTGGCTATTTTAACACTCCAAGGTCGGTACAGTTTAGATGAATATGCTTAACTCTGGGCTCGTATCAAATGGTTGTACATATAACGACAGAGCCTTAAAGAATGAATGTCAGCAGAGAAAGACCACACAATAAAGAAACCTTCAATCAGAGGGTAGAATTAGTATGAACTCTATTTAGAGAACAGAACACACGATGGGGTGTGAACATCAGTGGCATCAGTAGGCCGGAAATGTGTTTTATTTTGAAAAATGACCGGATACATCCGTCTGTGCATCTGAGCCTCTTACTCTTGACACATCACAAGAGGCTACGTGATACTTTACCACAAACATTAAACTTAAACGTACTTTTCAACTCTCCCGGAGTGCCGGTGTTCTGGATTAAAATCAAAGCAGAATATCCTGAAAGCTCTGAAAACCTGCAAGCACCATCCAAACCACGAGGAGTGGGAATACAGCTCGCGATCAGGATTGTTGCATTCTGGGTGTTGAACTCATGTGTGCGAGTACACATTGTGATCAGTAGTGTTGCATTCTGGGTGTTGAACTCATGTGTGCGAGTACACATCGTGATCAGTAGTGTTGCATTCTGGGTGTTGAACTCATGTGTGCGAGTACACATCGTGATCAGTAGTGTTGCATTCTGGGTGTTGAACTCATGTGTGCGAGTACACATCGTGATCAGTAGTGTTGCATGCTGGGTGTTGAAACCATGAGTACACATCGAGAGCATTAGTATAACAATTAATGTATGTAAAGATAAACAATAATTTAGTTTAAATGTGTTGTATTAAGTAATGTTCTTCCAAGTTATGAGTTGATGTAACTTATTTTATTTATTGAATCCAAATCATTCTTATCCAGATATTTAGAAAAACACCATAATTTCCACCCATAAAATTAGTAAGTATTATCCAGTTATTTAGTGAATAGAAATCAATTTCAGCCACATAATTGGTAAATCTAAATCACTTTATTTTGAATACCTAGTCAATATTAATCATTTTCCCTGTATAATTGATTTGGATTTACTCAACATTTGCCATATTATTAGTAAATCCAAAATATTAGTATTTCATATTTTGTTAAAATTTGCTTAAATAAATCAATGTTTTTTAATCAAAGTTGAAGTAGTAAAATCTATTCAATTATATTAATTGTCACTTCATTGCCATAATTTTATTGATATTGAGTAGATACTGGTCAAACTTTTCTGAGTGCAGAGAGTCGACCTTTAAAACATGGAGAACTTTCAAACAGACAGTAAGGATGTTTTTTCTTCTTCACACGTCTCTTTGGAGAAGAAGAAAGAAACAAAGCCAGAGAAGTGCTTTGTGTAAAGTAAACAAAATAAAAACAAGATGCAAAATGTAACTGCTAAACACTGTCGTTATATACCGGCAAACAATGGCGTAAGCTGACGGTTGCTCCTCTGCATGGAGCATATCATGTGCATGTATGCATGTGTGTGTGTGTGTGTGTGTGTGTGTGTGTGTGTGTGTCATATCCGGCAGTTTGCCCTTACAACTGGGAGCCATCTGGCTCTGAAGGGGAGAGAACAGGTAGCAGCACTGAGTAAAAAGACAGCAAACACACACACACACACAAACACACACACACACACACACACACACCGCTCATTTCTTAACGTCTCCAAGGAAAGAGAAACGGGAGTCCGGTCGAGGTAGAAGTTATAAAGCACATCTCGAGCGTGACCAATGGGATTTCTCTGCTAGGCTGCATAAGTACCGAGTAAATCACATTGAGGCTGAAAGCCGCCGACTCACGGAAAAAATAACTCCCCCCCCAAAAAAAGAAAAAGTTGAGGTTGAGCCGATTAATCTTTTCTTACACATTAGTGGAGGTTAAACATCCCATTTGTCACGGGGGGTGGAGTCTACTGTAGTTCTCAGGCTCCATCACATGGACCAGCCAACAGCTCAACCCATGAAGCGGGAGATGTCTTGCATTTAAAAGTTGTTAGCGGGTCAATTCAAAGTAATAAATGTTTAGACCTCAAACCGTTTGTCCTTCTATCATCGGATTTGACGCTTTTTTGGCTTTTCTAGATTTCTGGTTTGGAGTTAGATGAGAAGACCGACGCCTTACTCTCTTTTTTTCTTAAAAAAAAAACTGGGTTTATTTAATCCCACGTTGAGCAATATTAAACACTTAGCTTAGCTTAGCATAAAGAGGGGACAAGGCTCCTGCAAAGGCAACGGGATCTGCCTGCCAGCACTTCTCAAGCTCACTAATAACACTTTATATTACGTGGTCATATACACTACTGTTCAAAAGTTTGGGGTCACTTAAAAATGTCCTTATTTTTCAAAGTAAAGCGCAGTTTTTATCAATGAAGAGAAGATTCAATTAATCATAGTTAATGTGGTAAATGACTATTCTCCGGTGTTTAATGAAGCCTCTACATAGGTGTATGGAGGCCCATCTCCATGTTCTAATGGTACATTGTGTTATTTCCTTAAAAGACTAACAGAGGGGTAGAAAACCCTTGAAAACCCTTTTTATGTGAGCGCAGCTGAAAACGGTTATGCTAGTGAGAGAAGCTATAAAACTTGCCTTCCTTTGAGCCACAAGAAAAAGAACATTAATATTTCTAATAATATTCATTATTTCTAACCTTGTCAATGTCTTGACTATATTATATATTCATTTTGTAATTCACTTGATCATTAAAAGAGTTTTCATGGACCCCAAGCTTTTGAACGGTAGTGTATGTCCACATGATATCAAGTGTTATTAGTGAGCTTGAGAAGTTCTGGCAGGCAGATGCTGTTATCTTTGCAGGAGCCGGGCCGGGCTGGCCTTGTCCCCTGTAGTCCACATTGTGTATTTATTCCAATGTGTTTGTTATCTTTGTGCCTCAATCCTCTGAGCGTGCGATGACTCGCTTTGACTCGAGTCTCTGGGCATCGGCTTTGCATTTGCAGCCACGGCCCTCGGCCAATCACGCCTTGATGCCCCGCCCAACTCCACAGCCCCGTCTGACCACTGGAAACATCTAAATTACGTCAACGGATGAGAGGGAGACATATCCGTGCTGTGTTCATGAGCTTTGCTCCTTCACTCGGTGCCGCCATCAAAGCGATTGGCATTGTGTTACAGCCTCGTAACAGGATTTGGGATCCCGGAGCCTCGAGGTGCTCCTCTGTGGCCATAATTTGGTTTTCTGTTCCTGCTTAATCTTTCTGCTGGTGCCTTTCAGACCCGCAATGCTCTCCTTCCCCATCAACCACACCACATTTCACAGGCTCCTTCTCGTTTTATTTAAAGACTTTATTTCTTAGCAAGCCCAGCAGCTTTAGATGAATCACTTCCACATATCTCCCCCCCCCCCCTGTGTTTGACGAATACAGGTGCCAGACCCTGGACCCCAGACCTGAGACCACCTGAGAGCACAACAAGCCCCAGGACAATGTGTGCCGACTCCTGCAGAGCTTTATTCTTAATGTGTCACGTCTGTGACGGTCAACTGTCACTCAGGTGCTCTCGGTGGAGGGGTTTAACAATAGTGGTGGTGGAACCTGTCAATCATCTCTATGGCTGAACTACTGTGACAACACTGTGCTTGAATAACACTCCAAGTGGTAGCTATGAGGTATTACAATGCGTTTCCATGTTGGAATAAAATACTTTTGGCTGTTTTTGTTGTTGTTGTACCTTCTGCCTGGGGGGAGGGACATTAGATCTCTATTCCATGGATATATTTGATATATTTCACGGTTTGATTCAATTTGTAATCGTGCCTGCTTTACTTTTAATATAAAACATTGGAGTTGTAACTAGAACCATCTATTCGGCTTCGTCTTTGTGGCAGAGCTCTCTTGAGAAGGCCGAACGCGACACTATTGAGACAAGAGGCTTAGTGGATAGAGGCAGACAACGAGAGGGATATAAATATGAATATCAGCAGTCATTCCTGTCGGAGCTCTTTATTATCTGGAAATTAATTTTGAAAAAAATGCACAAATGTTGCAACTCCCGCTAAAAGTTGCTCTTCTTCTGCATCTCTACTGTTTTAGAACAGAGGTTTAGGAAGGGTGTGTACGACTCACTTTCTTCCCTGTGAGAGAAACAAGAAAAACACTATAATTTATTCCGTTCTTGTGCCTTATTCATATTCTATCCGATATCGCTCTGCCATTTATTAAAGAGTCAAATGTCTCGGCCACAGGAGATCAGATATTAGACGTGGAAACAATGCGTTGCCTGCTTCCGAAAGGTTACGTGTTGCTACATGAGCGTATGCAATGTGCATATTTATGGTCAACATTGTGTAAATATTTAAATACTTAAGAGATTTAATGAATGAATGGATTCATCTTAATTTAGGTTGAATTTTTCTGAACATAAAAACAAACATTAAAGTGTTATTTGTAACCAAATAATAATAATTGAGTTTCTCAGCTGGAAAAAAATCTCACAATAATTAAGAATTATAAATAATTAAGAATAATGTACTTTTTCACCTGGAAAAAATATCACAATAATTGACAATAATTATTAATAATAATTGACTCCCACCTGGAAAAAATCTCACAATAATTCTTAATAATAATTAAGTGGCAGTTAAGGATGAAAATCATTAAAAAAGTGTTTTCACACTGTATAACTGATCCAACGTGCGATGGATTGATTGAAGTGGTGAAGGTGCTTTGGATGGAGAAGTGCTTTATGTTGATTCCGTTGAGACGGAACAGATGTGCCGAGTGTCTCTCCTCACGTTCCCCTGCAGCTGATGAAATGGTAATTATGCAAAGGCTACGCTGTTGACCACACATAATGGGAATGTTTGCCATCTGGCTTATTCTACTGGCGAGCAGCAGGGGGATCAGTGGCACGCGGTTCTGAGACGATTGGAAATTAAGTCCTCAACGCAAGAGCCGACTTCCAGATCTACCCGGGGTGCTCCCAACTGCCGTTCCTCACTGGAGCCCAAAGATTTCATCTTCTCGCAAACAAACTTTGCCTTTCTATTGAGACGGAGGGTTCCATACCCACTTTGGTTTTCTGCGTCCATTCTTTTTAGTTTTTGACAGGTGTTGGTTTGAGGACTGGAGGAAGCATGTGGTCGTGCTGAAGAACATCGGACCTGGATTAGTCTCTCAGCCGGCTGCCTGAACCCTGATGTCTGCGTGAGGTCAGCAGGATGGAATATAATGTCCTCGTTTCCACCCAGGAAAACTCACGAGGCAACAGACACAAGTTTAACATGTGCAACGATGACCTACGTAAGTTTGTACTTGTATATCGAGCTGCCGGACACATGAAGCTGGAGCAGAGATTCTTCTTCTTCTTCTTCTTCTTCTTCTTCTTCTTCTTCTTCTTCTTCTTCTTCTTCTTCTTCTTCTTCTTCTTCTTCTTCTGTGGAGTTTAATGGCAGCTTGCATACTTTTAGTTGCATTACTGCCATCTTCTGGTTCCAAACGAGCAGAATTTTAGTAAGGAAGACTCTCTTTACCTCCTGTTTCTCCCTCAGCTGATTGGGGGCGTGTACATTAAATGAACCAATCATATTCGGCTCAGTTTCTTTAATCCAATCACATCGTTCTTGTCCATCTTTTAAATAAGTTCTCCTCTCTGCTGCTGCCAGTTGTCATTTCAGCTCAAACATATATGCCCCTCCCCCCGGCTCCTCCAATCAGCATCAGTCCCGCTCATCATTCATCATCAGGTTACAGAAACTCTCTTCTTCTACACCACCTCCAGGGTCGGGGCTCCATGGGGGTTCTGCCTCCACACATATCAGCACCCTTACCCCGTTTTATCCTAAGTCAAGATGGAGTCCAATCGCCAAAGACTTTGCACTTTTCAAATATATGCATTTATAATAAATTATTGTTGACCTCTAAAACTAGTCTCTCTGCATTGAAATGGGTTTTCGGTCTAAAAGGTTGATTGGGGTTTCAGAATAACGGGCCGTCGGACAAAGGGCAACACTTCTTTGTCTGTGCTACCTCGGAACAATACCTGCAACCTGAACATAATTCTCAAATATGCACAAAGTGTTGCTGCAGGGGCCTTCAGGATGAAGTTACTGTTGCACTGGTCACGATGAAATCAGCTTTTTCAAACTATAGAGAAACAATGCAATCTGATTAAAGCGTAATAAATAAATGAGATATCGAAGCTAGTTTCCGGCCAGTTAAGCTTCACTTCCATGTCTAAGTGGCTTCTCTCAGCCGGTGTTGCAGGGGAGCAGAAGCTCTCGGCCCTCTGGGGGAGCCAACAGAATCAGTTCAATGGGCCACTGGCGAGATGGGCTGCCGTGAGTCGGACCGAAGCTGCTCCTGACCCGATGCTGTGCGTGGTTGAGGTTTTTCAGGCTCTTCTTCCCGTATACTGTGAGGTGCTCACGCTGTTATACTGCCGGTGTATTCTGAGGATTTGCACCGACATCCTTTCATCATTCCAGGATATCTCCTTGCCTGTGGAGGTGAGTACTGACAGTATGCACACCGTGTGAGCTTTAAGCACAGCGTCCGCACAACAATAGTCACAAAGTAACACAATCGAGTTGTAATGAAGTTACTTATTTAGATCATTTACATCATCATTTTCATAACAGCACATTTGACCTTTACCGTACATTAACAAGCATTGAATAAACAAGCGACGCAGCTCAGTGCATCGGGGCTTCTGGGCTTTGACAGCAGTTCACTTCTGCTGCTTCAAAATCATTTTACGGAAATATGATTTATTGATGTGTTACTTTTGACACTTTTTGGACAGTTTTCTGAATTTTGTTTGTTTGTTGTCTGTTTTACTGCATTTTGGTCTCGGAGCTCCATTCACTGTGAAATCCATTTGCTCTTACCACCAGATCTACAAATAATAAACTGTTAGGAATATTATATAATATACTGTATCTATCAACACAAGCTGCTTTATTTGCAAAATATGCAAAGATTTGCATATCCTTACTAAAAAGTGAATCTCCTTCATCACAGGGGCTGTTTGAATCATTCCGGTGTTAGAATAAAGAAAGCAGTTGTAAAGATACATACTCTCTTGCAGAGCTGCATATGAAAACATCTGGACTGGGCAGCATTATATATGTTCTTGTTTCTCCCACATTGTGATGATGCTGCTGATGAGGACACCATCAACTCCGCTCTGGAGAAGTTAACGTGGCTCTCTGCGGTGTCGTTACCATAGTCACAGATGCATTGATCCGCTAGAGTTGCACTATCTATAAATACATGGGCTCTGGTGTTGTTTGGTGCTTACTAATTTAAACACACTGGAGTATGACGTGTTGCTTTGTGCTCAGTTTTTCCACAGGGCCAACATACGTGTGCAGACGCCACATACAATCGATCTCCAAAGCACCACGAAGATCTCTGGAAAGTGACCGGCCTGGACTCCTGGCAAAACACCCTGATTGGACCAATGAGGCTCTCTGGACCTCTCTGGGTCTTCATAGTGGATGTGTAGTGAGGAAAGGTGGTATAACTAAGTACTTATACTTACATTTTATATTTATTGGGACAGTAGACCTAAAAAAGAAACAGAAAACATGTTTTTTTGCCATCAGTGACATAATTTCAACTTATAGTATTACTTATAGTATTACTTATAGTATTACTTATGGTATGACTTATGGTATTACTAATATTATTACTTATGGTATTACCTATGGTATTACTTGTGGTATTACTTGTGGTATTACTTATGGTATTACTTATACTTTTACTGATGCTATGACTTATGGTATTACTTATATTATTACTTATG
Source organism: Liparis tanakae (assembly GCA_036178185.1). Classification (NCBI taxonomy): domain Eukaryota; kingdom Metazoa; phylum Chordata; class Actinopteri; order Perciformes; family Liparidae; genus Liparis; species Liparis tanakae. The sequence goes on from CM070105.1 coordinate 8,143,655, forward strand.
GTATCACTTATAGTATTAACTATGTTATTACTTATGGTATTACTTATATTAGTACTGATGGTATTACTTTTATGGTTTTGCTTATAGTATTACTCATGGTATTACTCATGATATTACTTATATTATTACTCATGATATTACTTATATTATTACTCATGATATTACTTATGGTATTACTTGTAGTATTACTTATGGTATTACTTAATAGTATTACTTATGATATTAACAATGGTATTTTTGTAGTTTGGCTTTTTTTGAAGAGATGTTACTTTCTTGATTCTTGTTGTTCTGAGTTTGTACTCTTGATTTTGACACTGCAGTATTTCTACTTTTACACGATTAAAGGATCAGAGTTCTTCTCCCAGCCCTCAGATCAGAGAAGCCAGCGGTCCCACCTGGTGATCTCCTTTCATACCACAAAGCGCTGCAGAGCGTCCTCCAATGATTGACAGTCTATAAGTCTGTAAGTCTCTCACACTTGTGTCTTTATCTTACTCAAACAGCCTGTCAGTAATCACCTGGAAGCCCCAATCTGTCACCCTGCTTGTTTTTGATTACTCAATCAGTGGAGTCACCGTGATCAATAACCAGCAGGATCCGTCAGCAAGGATGAAGTGGTCCTGTCATACAACCCAGGTTCAGCATAGCCTTTGGTTACCTGGCAGAACTGACCACACCAATAGTAGCTGGTGCGTCGCCTCGGTCACTCGTGGATTCACATAAAAGGGGCGGAGCTTGCAGCATATGACCAATCATACAGCCCGTCTTTGTTTGTTTTGTTTGTGTGCCGGTTTAAGGCAAAATGAGAACCTCCTAAAGCTCTCATGGTTGGGAGAAGAGCTGACGGTGCACTTATGATTTCAGCTTTGGCTCAAATTATTGCTTAGTAATCAGATTTTTACAACCGACCCGAACACAAGAGGAAGGTTGAACTGTGTTACTTTGGGTCTGGATTATCACTTTAACGCTGATTTGGGTAATATGATCCGACGATGAGCCAAGCTCAGATTGGTCAGCAGGCCGTGCTTTTAATACAACCTGGTCTCTCATCTCTGAGATCACCTGCTCATAAGTAACCATGGTGATCCACTGGAATACCTGTAACTCTTCAGGGATCCAGAGAGATGCCAGTGATACAAAGATAAAAATGATCACACATCAAGTTAAATGATCTTTAAAAAAATAAAAGTAAACCTGCACACAAACAAAACTAAGCTGAATATTTATTGTTTGAGATATATATATATATATATATATATATATATATAAATAATAAAACTAAATATTGAGTTTAGGAAATATTGATCAACTGTGAAATGCTCATTTATAACACAGCCAGATATAATATTCAGCTGACTGCAGTGTTTCTGTTTCTGTTTCTTTTCTCATTTTCTTTTTTTTTCTCGTCAACGTTATTCGTTGCTGTCTTCTTCTTCTTCTTCTTCTTCTTCTTCTTCTTCTTCTTCTTCTTCTTCTTCTTCTTAACCTAACATTTTCTAAAAGGGATGCATGAGGGTTAACAGCCTCAGGGAAAACTTAACTGATACATTAATATTTCACGTGGCTCTGATTAGGTATGCCTTGTAACAATTATTTTTTGACATTCATTCCACCTGGCCTGACGTGTTTCTGGGGGAGATTAACATAGGACTCGGTATGACTGATGGGAACATTATTGTCTGTGTATTCAGCACATTCTCTGTGATGGACGTCCACATCTTTCTGTTGAAGGGCGTTCGATCAAAACGTCCTCCGCTGGCGTTGCAGTGGGCACCCAGTCCCTCCGAGGCCTTTGTGCAGATGTCCCAAAGTGATTTGAGTGGGAGACGGAGAGAAAGGGGAACGGACTGGAGGTCAACGTGTCGGAACTATTGAGGCTCCGCCCTCAAAAGCTGCTCCCGCAGCGTATTGACCGGCGGCTGCTTCGCTCCCAATGTATTTGATTCATGTGCAAAAAGAAAAACTACTTTTTATTTGGCAGACAGCAACTCAAAAATCCTGAGCTGAAACTCACCAAGACTTTCGAAAGCGTGAATAAAAAAATGTGAGACTTTGGAAGAATTCAGCCTACGACTTTTCTCGTTCTGGTAGATGTTTTCTCTGATCACAAGCAAGGTACAGGCGCTCGCGGCGATTGTAATCACAGGGAAGTCGCTATGACAACACACAGGTTGATAGGAAAGGACTCTCCCCCCAAGCAAAGTTCGGCCCTTTAGTACACAGATTTCGTCATCCCAACCTCGGATTGGTGCTAGACCGACAAGAGCCGACCTGGGCGTAGCATGACGTTGACCAGCCCCTCAACCTCGGTTTGTTTTGTTTTTGTTTGTTTTGGTTGATATATAAGGCTCTTCGGAACACCTTTTCAAGCAATTACACTTTAGGGCACTCATAAGCTAGATAGATTCAGCCTTAATCCTTTCGGTAAGCAACAGTTATTTTTCAAAGGATTAAAAAAATGACTTTGAACTGCGGTCAATAGCAACAATTCACAGAGCACACCGAAGACAGCGAACCCTTTCAGGTGTCTGGTTCCTCGGCTCTTCTAACTCCAACAACTTCTTTTATAACTGACGTCTTTCATATTTTTCAATATCAATCGGAGCATGTGCAATTTGCAATGGCAATTTTATTATTTAGATTATATCAATTGCCAGCCACGACAAGCTCGTTGGCATGTTCAAGAAATTTCCGCTGTTCAGACTTATCAACTGAGAGGCAATATGATTGAAGAGACTTCGACTGTGGACTAATTGTACTGCCAGTCATGGCGATAGTTTTTCCCATATAGCTGCTCTCCTGGGATTTTAACCATGGAGGGAAAAACTTCGGTGAGTTCTACGATGCAAAAGAGGTTCATAAAAGGGGTCGTTTTGGATCTGTGGGGTTCCCAGTATGAGCTACTTGTGGAGCACCAGCACAGTTTGGGGACGTGGGCAGCAGCAAAATGTATTCTAGCCACCTGCTGAACACCTTTATAGGAGACTGAAGGGTCTCTGCCCTCTTCAAAGCCAAAGGACTCCTTTTGAGTGGCTGGTGTCATTGTTAGTTAGCTTTGTCTGAAGATTGAACCCAAAGAGAGAGAGACAGAGTTCTGGGTAAAATCTATTCAGCAGAAAACTGGAGTCAAAATACAAAGTCAATTTCACTTCAGCTGAGCAACATGGAGTTGGCATGTGCCTTCTGCCTGATATACCCACCGGTGTTCATTCCAGTTATGGACATGTGCAGAGGGAGATGATAATGATCACGATTCCAAACTGTGGTTCTGCCTTCAGGTAATTATCTTAGCTTTGGCTTTCCAAGAATTAGCTACCAGGTGTCAACATCTCCCCCTACGCCTCACCCCCCATCCATGCTTCAATCTTACTCTACCGAGATGGCTCGGTATACTCGGAGCAGGCAGCAGAGACAGCTTTGGTTGGGTACGTGAAGTGAAACGAGCCTGGAAGCAGATTTGATGCTCCAGTAAATTAATATTACTGTGTTAATTGCCACAAATTGCTCAACGCACTGATGCTAAAAAACAACACACACACACACACACAGACACACACACACACACACACACACACACACACACACACACACACACACACACACACACCGTGTTCTGCCCCTCATTGTTATGTGTTGCATTAGAGACGCTGAGTGGTGTAGAATCCAATTGCCTTTCTTATTCTTAGATTTGTCCCTCCTCTCTTACCGTAGTTAGTTCCTGTTTCACGTTTCTAATGAAAGCACATTCTGCAGCGAAGTTTCCCCTTTACTGCTTGATAGCCTTTGAAGTGCTAATTATGTGAGTATCTATGTATGTAACATGTCCATTTTTGCTATAACAGTGATTACACAAATCACTGTTATAGTATAATATTGTGCTGTAGCAATATATGCTAATTAGCATCTAATTGCGATTAGCATTTTGTCATGTTGGGGCTAGCTTAGACTCTTAAGTAGTCAGGAGATTCATGTTGATGGATAGGGTCTGTGGGTCTTCAGGGGAAACCCAGAGAGGCCACTGCGGTGAAATCTTAACAACTCGTAGAAAGAGAGAGCAACTTCCTGCCCCCCCGAGTTTGCTTTTACCGCCCATGACGCTATGAAGCTGCCAGATGCAACAATAATGGACTTCTTCTCTCTCGTCGGTACTTTGAGAAAAAAAGTGTTTAATGTGGGAGTCCTTACTTGGCACTCGATGAGCACAAACACATATTATCTACGGATTGAAAAATGAAATAAAAGGGTACACGCAGCACGAGATAACTGATGATTTTCTAGGTCAATTCTGCAGCAAATATTACAGAAAAAAAGGAAATAGCTAAAAAAAAGTGTTTTTAATCAATACTGAGCAAAGGGTCTGGATAATTATGACCATGTGATATTTCAGTTTTTCTTTTTTAATAAAACAGTTTTTTTCTGTCAAGATGCGTACTAAGTGAACATTAATAAAGGGGTCTGAATACTTTCCATACCAACTGTATATATATTTTATTCATAGGAATTAGTCTTTCAGGTCGACAGTTTGCTTGAACTTGTTTTGACCTTCTTCATGAGTAAATCACCCCTGCTCTCTCTCTCTCTCTCTCTCTCTCTCTCTCTCTCTCTAAAATAGTCATCCTCAACCTGACAAACACAGTTATGAGTTACATGCATAATGCATACACGATCATGCTTGTGCGTGTAATGAAAAACACTCTTTTGAATGATTTAGTCCGTCTCAGATTTTCTGAAGGATCTCATCCACATACTTAATGTCGAGTGGACACTGAGTGTACGGAGCTGATGACTGATACGTTTTCCGTTTGTTTTCCGGTAACCCTGGATGACTTCAGAACCTCGTCACCTATACTGGGCCTGATATCTTTAGACGTCTCAGCCTATTTGTCACTAAATGTTTTAGTGCGAACAAAACGACCAGACGTTTGCAAAGAAAAGTCAATAGACCACAAATCTGTATTAATGCCGCCCGTCCACAGCTGGTAACGTTATCGACGCCATAAGGAGTCCGATACTAAGAACCTTCTAATAATGAAGGCTAATCACTTTGCTAACTGTTTAGCTGCGAATGTGTTTGAAAGACTTTGGAACTTTTTGCATTGCTGCTCACGAAAGACTATTTATTTACATACGAGAATAATAAACCAGTGTTGATTCTTTTCCTAATGGATTGTCGTTTTCTCTCACAAATAGCATTAAAAAGAACCGATAGACGAATCGATAAAGTCCTTACCATACCCATCCTTCACTGCGTCACAACGACTAACGGTTAAACCCAAAAAAGGTTTCACACTCAGAAGAGCGGAGAATGCATCTTGGGAGTTTTCCTTGAAGACAAGTCGTAACTCTTGGAGATACATTTTTGGGGAGAGATAAAAGGATATTTAGCAGCATTCCTCGAAGAGAAGTTGTTGTAAATTTCAGACTTATTGGATTAAGACTCAAATTCCTCAGCGGCTAGGTCCAATGGTTGCAGATGTGCTCTGAATGTGTAACCCTTCAAAGGTTTTGACATGGCATTTCCAGAAAGGAGCCTCATTTTGAAACATCTTTGAGGAATTCAAATCAACAACACAAGGCCGCCGATGGTCAAGTGGTCGGTGGCTGTCGAGTACACGTGGTACCCCGAGTGGAAACGGTACAAGTACAATTCATCCAAATGTAAGTCTATTGAACTGGAACTGGAGAAAATAATCCAAATCCAATGGGCTATGATAATAAAAAACACCTGCTAGTGGATGACCATTGGAGGTAGAGGAAATGGTATTGGACATGAAGAATGGGACCAGTGTGGCGAGGCGTGAACAGAAGATAAATTAGCCGAACAAGGTTGTTGATTGGAGATGACTTTTATGCTTGGTGCTGGCAGGGAGGACAATAACAATGTCCTTATTCATAATGGCATCCTTGTTAGCCACATAGTCGCAGATCTGATATGTGGTGGCCCCGGACGGAGGCTGGATGGAAGGAAGGATGGATGGATGGATGGAACTTGTCAATTCCGCTCTGCTCTCATTCAAAAAATAATTACGGCATCCACCGGATTGATAATCTTGGTTGTGGCGCGTTGAGCCATGGCTTCCCCTCATACTAACAGTGATTGAAGAGTGTGTGTTTGCGCACCTCCATGATTTGATAATGACGAGCCAATTAGGACTGGAGACCGGCCTCATCCGCTTGTTCAGAGGGATCAATAACCGGAGGCTTGGGAGCGTGCCGCCCAATGCACGCCGCTGACTGTTCTCAACCACTTAAAAATTCAACAGTGAGGTTCGGCGTCATCCTGTTGACAAATTTAAATGCTAACACAGAGAGACGTCGACATTATGAACCAACAACGTCTTCTGAGTTGATGCAGTCCCCCGACGGGGGATTCCACATTTACAGAGAGAGCATCTGGCTGGTATGACGGACAGGGAATCGCACCAGAGCCTCATATGGTCCTCTCTGTGGAAGTCTGATTCATAAGACGTGCAGTCCACAGAGGAGAGTTGTGTACAGAATCTAGCCACCCGAATTCTTAATTTTAAAGAATTCAACACGGATGTCAATCGGTTGAATTCTTATTTTTAGATTAAGAATTAATCAAGAATTTAAGCAGCTAAGAACGAAAGTGACGTATCTAGCCACCTCGTCCTGGTCCGTCTGAGTGACGTCACTAGAATTCGTCTTTGACTTGCCAAACTGAGAATTATACTAGTGACGTCACAGTGATGTCACAGCACTCTGTTCTTTGACTTGCCAAACTTCTTCTAAAACTCAAACAAAGATTTCATAAAAACTGTGCTAGCTATGAAAAAAATGTCCAGTTGATTAAATAAAGTCCATCGTTTTGTTATTGTTTGAAACTTGAATCATCTCTCTAACCTAGTATTACGAGTCACTGGGCACAAATATTACCGTTAATTAGCGTTTTCTCTTCTGAAAACCCATTGTGGGACAATTTCTTGCAGTTTTGGAGTCAGAGCATCAGTCCAATCTCTTAGAAAAGTCATTCCACGTGATTCCTGATGAGGCAGCACTGCCAGATGTTGGCGCGTGAATGCCTTTAAAGAGCCATATGCCCAGTAATTATTCATATTTCTACTTTTATCTTGACTCTCACCACAGACTTGAGAGCTTATGCTTGACTTAAGTGCAGCCAAGCCTCTTAAATCTGGATTTACTCTGTCATAAAGATTCTGGTTCATCCCGTAACCTCTCATTTGTCAGATAGATCGTAGCTTTCCTTACATTCTGCACTTTGATTGAATATAACCAATTATCAATAAATGGGTGTAATCTCATGTAATGTTCTCCAGACGCCGCGTCCTCAGAACCACTGGCATTCACTTCTTTTCTCTGTATCTGCAGTAAATCTACAACTTTTTCTCCATGTTATGTGACAGCAATATATATTATGTTGCACTGCTATAATAGTTTAGCTTTCTCCTCGCCTTTTATCAGCCGGCGTTGAAAGAGCCGAGTGGAGACAACGCCGAGGCCCGGTGCACGATTAAGAAATCCCAAAACGCGTGAGAAAAAATTGTACATTCCAAGGACGGACACAGCTGGGAGGTTAATGCACTACGAGCGTACAAAACCTATATCATGTTTTTATTTGAGGGATCCGATTATTCACGGTGACACTTCCAGAGCTCCACGGAAGCCGAACTCTCTCCTGCTGCGGTGGATTAAGGAATCCTCCGGGACTCCATGCACATAGCTTGACAAACCGTTACCTCAATGGCAACATGTTTGAGTCTCTGGAGAAATCTTTTTTACAGAGACTATTGTTGTGGAGTTTTTCCTTGGAAGGTCATTGAAAACACGATCGCTTCTATTCAATTCAATTCGGTTTATTTGTATAGCCCAGTTTCACAAATTACAAATTTGCCTCAGAGTGCTTTACAATCTGTACACATAGACATCCCTGACCCAAAACCTCACATCGGACCAGGAAAAACTCCCAAATAACCCTTCAGGGGGAAAAAAAGGGAAGAAACCTTCAGGAGAGCAACAGAGGAGGATCCCTCTCCAGGGTGAACAGATGCAATAGATGTAATGTGTACAGAAGGACAGATTTAGAGTTAAAATACATTCAATGAATTTGACAGAGTGTACGAATAGTAGGCTTCTGGTAGGGTTGTCTCTTCCAGGAGTCACACAGTTGTAAATGTGGAGTTTTGATCGGTGGTTCTCAAATATATATAAAAAAATCATTATTTAAAATGAGCATCCATCAAAAATATCCTTTAAAAATTAGTTATTTAATACATTCCCAATAAAATATCAGTACAAGTTCACACACTTAATTATTTATATTCTATATTAAATCAGACACTGATCTTTATTTTTTTAACCACAAACGCGTTTGCACTGTCAGGGAAAACTCAGCTGAAATAAATATTTTACAGGGAGTAGATCGCTGAACAAAGTTTGAGAACCGCTGGTTTAGAAGACCCGATGTTACCCCGTGTAACCTGAAAAGTAGTGTTTTTATTCTGCCTCAACGTAATGGTTATACGAAGTCAAAGCGTTGGAATCCGTCTACATCAAGGATGTGTCGGAGAGAAACCATTGTGCATCAGCGGCTGTTTTAAGCACATCGCAGGAGCACATCGGGACAGCCGGCCATAGCTTCACACGCAATTGAGGTCCGTCACTCAGCTTAAGTTTTTCTACCTCCATCTGCCTGATGGATCATGGAGATCTGAATCGTGGTCCATGCCTACTACCAACTATTCATACACTCTATCATACTCATTGAATTTGTTGTATCTCTGTAATGACTCCTTTTGGTCACATGACATCTATTATTCTGTCCATCCTGGAGAGGGATCCTCCTCTGTTGCTCTCCTGAAGGGTTCTTACCTTTTTTTCCTTCTGAAATAAAAAAATAAATAATTGAATTAAGTCTTTATTTGCGGGCACGAATGTCCAATCGATCCACTTCCGGAGACGGTCCTGTTCTCTGCACCGGGCCAGGGACCGTCTTAGCTGCCGTGGCCATGAATCCGTCCCACATCATTTTATGTGTTATTGCCTCGTTCCGAGAGAATATTAGGATTGAAAGCTGCACGTTGCTCACATCGAGGCGACTGGAGACTGGAGGTGTAATTTCACATTTTGGAAGCCGGTACGCACAGAGAGGCAGGGTTCTTATAAATGTGATAAGTAGAAATCACAACACTTTTTTTTTATTCAGGGCCATAAGTCTTTCCTCAAAGAGCTTTTTTAATTGTATATTCCACTTAATCAGGTATTCTTGGTATTGATAGAGGAAGCAGCCGCTAGTTATAAATATGCTTGTCTGGTAAGGTTGTGTTTTATTTTGTACATTATTAATAGGGTCATTTCATTGTACCAAGCCTATATATATACACAAATGGAAATGGTTGTAGTTGTTGCTGAAGCAAGGAGCCTCAACAAACCCGACAACACCCAGGTGTCCTTGAATACCGTTCAAGTGTGTGTTACTGACGTAGATCAGCTATTCTTAGGCCTACAAGCAGCATCACATATGTACCGGAGAGTAGGGCAGGTGTTGCCAGGCAGATTATGTGCACAGCTACAGTAAGCCACATGAAGAAAAACACAAGTCTGTTGGTTTTGTAGGTATTTTTTAAACAAACTAAATTACTAGACATACTAATCTTTTGTGCTTAATTATATATAGCCAAAAGTAGAGACGTGACAGGAAATGACGGGAGAAAGAGACAGGAAATAAAAACACTTGAAAAAACAAGCGGATCACCAAAGTCCTCAGGATTCATCCACTGGGGATCAAGAAAGTCAGAACCAAATGTCATGGCAGACTAGTCGACTAACGAACCAACCGATGTGGCCACCCCCAGAACTAGACCAGTCATTAGCATTTGAAAATTCAGCGGCCCATTTCCTGTTTCACAGGGTTATTACGGTCATGGAAAACATGGAAAAGTCATGGAATTCCAATATGGTTATTTCCAGGCCTGGAAAAGTCCTTGAAAATTCACAAACGTTTTGGAAAAGTCATGGAAATTTGTTATATTCACGTGTTCATTTACGCTGAGTTTGAACAAATTAATATTATATGTTTTTAAAAGAAAGAAGCTAAATTATAAGCAGGGATTTATTTTTCTTGCCCTGCGAGCTACTGAAAAGTGTCTTGGCCATAGCAACATTAGCTCAAGGATAATCCACTATCGTGTATACACAGAGATTTCACAAAATATTTGGTCATGGAAATTTGGTTTAAAGTCGTGCAAATCCATTGGTCAAAATGTGTATGAACCTTGGTTCCACCTTCTTCTCATCTCCAGTTGGTTCCTACTGTGAGCGCGAGCTGTCGGCAATGATCACGAGTTAGTTTGATGTCTGAACACTTTAACAACAGCAGCGGCGGCGCTTCACTCTTTTCGTTCTTACCTTTCACAATAAAAGCCCTGGACATGTAAACTATATCACCGCTAGCTGTCAGGAACTTAAATTCTCTCAGACTCTCACTGGCTTTGTCCACAATGTAGGTAATCTGTGGATAGTGCATAGAGATATATTACAAGTGCGTTCTTCTTCTCTTTATTTCCAGACTAGGCATGGAACTGTTAGGTTCTGTGTGTTTCCTGTTTTATGTTGAAGTCTCTGTCTTGTTTCCTGTTTCCCTGCTCTTTCCTTCCTGTGCTTGTTTGATTGTTCCGTGATTGTTTCCACCTGTGTCTCCACCTGTGTCTCGTTCCCGTGTGTATTTAGTCTGTGTCTTTCTGTGTGTCCGGTCTCGGATCGTTTTCGTTGATCAGTGGTGTGTTGTCCGTGTTCCTGTTCTTGTGTGGAATAAATCCGTTTTGTGCCAGAAACTCTTTGCGTTTGGGTCCTCTGTCACCACGATCCGTAACAGGAACATTTATTTGATATAATAATATCTGAACAGATGTTTTTTAACCAGCCGTACAAGAAAGCCACAATTCCCCCATCACATCCCGAGCAGTTGTGACTAGTACACACGAAAAGGCAATCAGTGTCACTACAATTTACAGGTCCTGTCTTCACCTCCTAACAAGACCTCCGACATTGTATCAGGATGAAGAGCGATCTGTTTCAGTGGCGCTGGCTGGAAGAGCCCATTAAGTTAATCGGTGCTGGGACAGAAGCAGAAATCAATTTAACAGTGATGGGCAGAGAATAACCGCTGGAGTTGGACAGGGGCTAGATGAAGATGAACTGGTCGTGAGGTTAATTAAAATGACGAGTCATCGTGGATAGTGACTGATGAAGCGTGATAATACAGACATGAAAAGTCAGGGTCACCGTGTCTACCTATTAGCTCTTGACAACACTTATTACACTAAAAAAGTGCATCCGGAGAGTACAGACCTCCACTCGAGGCCATGCCATACATCTTGCGACGTTAATGTGAGTAAAAAAACTAATTATGGTTTAATAGCGCTCCTAGCTATTGTGGTTGTGTATACAAATAAGTTTACATGTTGTAGGGTCAGGACAAATGAAAGACACTGTGTGTAATTGTGAACATTTTTCATTTAGAATTATGGCATGTATTAGGTGATTGTGAAAGGAATTCAGAAAACATGAAGCCCCCACCAAAGAAGTAACGGCTTAAGAAAACAGTGGATCGGAAACTCACGCTCTGTGTATTTTATAAGTGACCTTTTTCACGTCACATATTGATTCAATCAATTGTTGATTTATACAAATATTGATGACAGTTAGGGACGGATTACCTTCATGGGTATAACCGTTGGAAGGTATCCCTGGCAAGCAGACACAAGTGCATTCATGGTAGAAGCCAAATAAGAAAGCCTATAGAACAAATATATCGGGAAAATCACAATGTGTTTTTGTTTGTTTGTACAGATGAAAAATAAGATGTACCGTGTTTGCTAATTAGTATGCTTTGCTGGTACGTTGGTTGTAGCCCCCTCCACTCTGTGCAGTCATGTTAAGCTAACTGGCAGGAGTCTTATACCTAACTTTTATTTAGATTAGATCACGTAGGCGAGTGGTGCTGATCTTCGCAACCAACTCTTCACCAGAAGAGTTTAATATTTTTTTATTATAAGACAAAAGACAATACATAGACATACCAGCTAGAGGACGGTGATTGTTAAACTCTGAATACCTGTCTCTCCTGATTGAGCTGCTCTCGGATAAGGTCTTTTCTTCTTTTCTTTTCTTTTCTTTTTAAAGACGACACCAAAAAAAAAAAATCCAACATGGATGAAGCATTTCTAACCGATGATCAGTTCTGGTATTCTTTGAGTGAGGCCAGTTGTTGATTTCCTACTCTTCACAAAATTGTTTTAAACAACTTCCAGGAGTCTCAACTTTAGTGCGTAGGTGGAGCACATGACTCACAATGACGTCTGCCAATAAACTTAACAGCAGTGGACTCTAAAAAAGAAGAGCTAGTTTTTTTGGACCGCACCTCGTCAAAGTCTTGGCATATGTGCACACTTTTCTTTTATTCAACCACATTCATTTTAATAATGAGCAACACACTTAAAGAAAATGAATGCAGGGATGAATGGTCCACAGAGTGTTGGGCTTCACACTTCTGGTCTGTAATTTATTACGCGTTTTTGATTTGAAGTACATGCAAATCAAGTTAGATCAAGTAGTATTTTTTTCTTTTTTTTCTTTTTTCTTCCTTGTCTGATTGTTCGTATAGTTGGTTGTTTTGTAATTTGTATTTATTCGTTGGTGTTTTTGATTGTCTGGTGTAATTGGCATGATATCCAGCGGGGGGAGGAGATCACTGCAGTTTTAATTCCTCTGGCCCAACTGAGGGGCTGATGGTGTTTTGGGGAGTGGGGAAGAGCCTCGGGGCCCATAGTACTTTAATGCAACCTTGAAGATGCTCCTAAACTTATAATTAGGCTCTCTTAATTGAATATAACTAACACCACCAGGGATGTGGAAACATTTCAAGAAGAAATAATTAAGATTAAGAATCAAGTCTATAGAGACCTATGAATCATGGAGGTGGAGTGTAAGCCGGCTAAATGGAATAATAGCAGCACAGTCTAAATCTCTCTGTCCAAATTTCTCAGTATTAAAAGAATCTGTATGTGCTGCTGTGTACCGAAAAAATGACATCCATTTTTAACCGAACAATATACCTGGTGTTTGAAGAAGACAAGAAGCAATGCTGTGGAGGAGTTGAGCCTCTCCGCCCGGAGCACCTTCAGACTTCTTATTGCGCCGCGGCACAATTCTGCTCCTGTTGGAATGTCGAAATGAGGTTTTCAGGCAAGTCAAAAGGTTGGAATGACGTGTCAGAGAGATGATTATTTCGCCGGTGACGTAGGGATTCATATAGTGAGGAGGGCAGAGAGCAGATTTATGGGTCACGTACATAAGGCCGGCCGACTCGCTCTCTTCAATTACAACTCAGTTCACACACCTGCAGCCGGCAGAGGCGAAGGGAGGGTAAGGAGTGGAAGAGATGACACATTGTTGTACTAGTACATCCACAAACTCCCGAAATCAATCACCCTTTGCGGTAGGAACTTTGGCTTTTGTACAATATCAGTACGCTTGATGACATTTTGTTTGTTTTCTTTCAATGGGGATTGGCTTTGTTTGATTCTGTATGTAGTATCAATGCAGTTATTTTTCAAGGCGCACCTAGCAGAGAGAAAATCTCCGACCGTGACATAGACGCAAAATAATCCATCGAATATGTTGCATCACAACTATTCTCCCGGCAGTCTGTCTGCGCTACATTCTTACATAGCCTTTGTCTGCTGTGAGCTCTTTCATCAACGCTTGAGGGCTTTTACTGTGAAAGGTATGAACATACTGTAAGTGGATCTGGTCCGTGCCGCCTTTCTCCAATGTTGAAAAAAGTTTGAAAGTTTGCCTCCTTGGTTTGTACTGCGGACATTTTAATCCGATAAGTAACAGCTATCAGATATAGTGGTGTAAAATTGTGTGTATCATAAAAAAAGCTCTCTAAACTTTGAGTACTGTACTTCAATAAATGTACTTTCCATCACTGTCTATCTGGTCTAAGGATAAACGTTGTACCAAACTCAAAAAACTAATAACGCTGTAGATACATCCCATGAGGTGAACTAGAGAGGACCAGGAGGAGGATCCAAACTGCAGGCACAGGAAGAACATGGTAGATGCAACTTGGGTAAACTCTGAATAGGAATCTTAAACTGATCGGCCGAGAACGAATATAAATAACTCAGAGGTTGTAGCAACGATCTGACGAAGAGTGGATGAACCTTTCCATCATTGTAACTGCTGGGTTAAAATAAAAACTCATGCCAGAGAGCATGTGGAAATTAAGCAAATCTGCAGGTTATGAGCTATCTAATATAAAACCGTGTGGAGTTTTCTTTATTGGGGAAAGGCAGGGATGAAGAGGTTAATCGTTTGACGACTTCTCTCGATCATTTATCTTCTCCGTCACCGGCTGTGCTCTTTGACCTGCTGCAACCAACACAGGCAGAGACATCAACCCATTGACAGGAGAAAAGTAGGCCAATGTTCAATTACAACTATTCAGTGTACCGACAGCCAATCGAAAGCGTGTCCGAACCTGTTGGGTTGATCACGGTAAATCTCCTCCAGTCCCCTTTTAAGAAATGTGAGCAGTGCTCATTATAGCCGTGCAATGCTGGTAACAAGGCAACTCAGTCGGTAATGTGTGAGTAATTCAAGTCTTCGGGTAATTTTCTTGTTCATGTTGTGGCCAGATGACCTGGCAGGCATCCGGCCCTCGTATTGACTGGCCGATGGTCCATCTGTGCGGCCAAGATAGCAAAAACTTTAATTAAAAGGCGTTTCTCATCGTCAGCCCCAGGGACTCAGTAGAAAATTGGTTAGCTTTTAACATAAAAGAGAAGCCATTCATCTGAAAACATATTAATCAACAGCAATCCAGATACTACATGTGAGAAACACCACCTTGAATTCTGTCCCTTTGAAATGATCTGTGGGAGGGGGGTTACAGTGACTTATAGGAAATGGTGTAAAAGAAAAAGGAAACCTATGTAGTTGGCTAGCTCTTGGAACATATGCGTGTGCTCTCCAAAGGCTTTTCCTATTGGTCACTCCATTGTCAGGAAGGTAACATAATTCAGCTGAATGTCGCTGCAACATCCACATGTTGAGTTATTTGTACAATATAGCCAATTGGAATTCATACAGATCACAAGGGATATTTTATTCAGGAGAACACCGTCACACAGCGAGGTCTAGAAATTCTAGTCGTGTACTTTGTGCTGGGAGAGTGGGCGGAAATCTCAAACTATTTGCAAGGACAGATGACATAAATAAGAAAATCCTTCATTAGTCCCACACCTGGGAAATGTGAAGCACCTGGTCATTTTTAAAAGTATAATAAATAAGTAAAACACAAAGAAACTACAAAAACAAATCTTTTAAAGAATGAGTTTTGATTGTTCCCCCACAGGCTGCCCGGTAGATACCACCAGAACACAGGAGAAAACACATTGTGTCACACATTTAGGTGAACTTACCTTTGAAATGGAATTAGAGGAGCAAGGTTGTGGTGTAAGTTCACTTCTGTGAATCTTTTGGAATTTAAACAGCGAACCATGTTTAAGGTCTTCCAAAAAATACTAAATTTAATATTGATGCCTCTATGTGACCTTCATTAGCAAACAAAAGCATCAGCAAATAGGACTGTTGGCTGTTTCCATATAACTATTCTTAATGCTTGTCCTTGGTGCCTCTGGGTGGGACAGCGCGCAAAATTAGTTCCGATAACGACAATTCAGGAATAACGGCATTCATGGTTAGAACAAACCGGAGCTGACTGATGGAAGGAAACAGGAAACAAACTGTTCTCTTCGGACCCATCCCTCATCTCCTCTGTCTGTGGACTTTGACTCGACAATAACGCCGCCTGACTTCTTGCTTTGCTCCTGGCCGACAACAAATATTATAATTTCCTTCATTCACCACGGAAGAACTAACCACTAGTTCTGCTTTATACTTGTTGGGGCCATCCCACAAACGTCAGAACATCTAACACCCTCGTGTTTGGGTTCATGACATCACCCGTAAGCTCATACAGCTCGGTCACTTTCACCGATGAAGTTAACCGTTACGTCTGAAAGACTTCCGCCTCCAGCGCTTCGAGAGCGGAACATCGAAATTTCTGTTATTGTGTTCATAACATTATTGTCCTTCTTGTTCTGATTCAACAGCGATGACGCACGGAGAAACTCAAGAGCTGATTGGCCTTAGTGGCGGAATTATCGCCTCAAAGTTGAAATATTTCAACTAGGGGCGAAAACGTGTCGCCCAAAACACACAACCCGGAATTTTTTTGCGTCTATCGCAGCCCATCGCGTCTGTACGTTGACTTTGCATGGGATCTCGTCGCTGGGAAAAATCCCCGCACTTTCGGCATGAAGGTAGCATAAGAGAGGTTGCATTCACGACACAGGTTGGCTTCATTGCGCACAATTATTCCCCAAATGCACATATCAAGTTTATTTTAGTTCATTAAGGATCCCCATTAGTCTACACCATAGTGGAGACTATTCTTCCTGGGGTCCAGGCAAAAAAACATTACAATACAACAACATAAAATGCAGTACAGATCAATTTTCACAAAAACACTTAGACTTATGGTACGTTCACACCGGACACGACAAAACATTTCTCGTCGCGCCTGTCGCAGGATTCTGTCGCGCGACAAAAAAAGGGTGTTCACACCAGACGCGTGGGACGCGACACAGCGGGGGCGTGGCTTATCGCGCCCGCTTCTTCAGCCATATGAATCTTTTCCTTAACCAGACTGATGTTGCGTCTTCACTTGTTGCCCTGTGAGTCGCCCTGCTGCTGCCCCTCTCTCTCCTTCTCTCTGGACTTTGCGGTCCTGACTTCCACGGCCCTCCGCCCCTCCGCTCCATGTTCCCGCTAGTCTCCCGCGGAGTATTGTACGGGTCGAGGAACGACAGGACCGCAGAGAGCTTCCACTTGTTAGCGGACCGAGCTGCTCTCTCTCTTCTCTCTATGATTCGTGTCTCTAGACTTTCCCTCCTCCGGCGGCAGATCTCCGCTGCCATGAAACACATATGCCGGCGCTTGGTTCATAGTGAAGTACAACACACAGCGAGAATAAAAGCAAATGCACACATTGTAAACGTATCAGGTAGTCCCACGGCTTCTCCGACCTCCTTCCACGCTTCATCTTTATCGCTACGGTTTCGGTAAGTAAAGAGTCGTGTCATAAAGTTCGGGGTGCCCACAAACGGCGACAAGAATCTTTTCCTCCACTTTCTAAACCGGCCGGCAGGACGATGACGAGCGGAGCTTCTCAACGCTGATTGGCTGACGCAACTATGACTCTTGCGTTTCTGCTGCTCGAGTTCAGAAATTTCAACTCAAGCGACAAGAAGCTGCGACAGATCGCTCTGTTCGCTCAGTTCGCCCCGCGACATCCGCTCTGTTCGTGCTGCTCTGTGGCGCCTGACGCGCTGCTCGCAGGAAAAAAAACAGCGTCACAGCTTTGTCGCAGCTTTGCATTGACTTAACATGTAAACTTGTCGCGCGACAAAGTTTTGTCGCGTCCGGTGTGAACGTACCTTTAGAAAACAACGTTCACATTAAATGTAAAACAATATACCTAAAATAATAACCTAATCTACTATAATTTCTTTTCTGATTAATCAAGACATCGCTTTTAAGAAGTAGAACTACCCCGCAGTCATACATCCAAAAACAAAAGGCCTGTCAGATTAGATGGAGCGGACTCATTCAGCTGCTGTACTCAGTGATTGGACTCATCGTCACTTGAGTTTGTGCGTGTGTTGTTTTGTGAGGGTTGAGCCCTCTGATTTTGCCTGTGTTGTCATTGTCCTGGACGGAGGAAGACTATTTAACTTCTTACCATATTATTCATCGAGCAGTTGTTTGAACCTCACGCCAAAAGTGTTTAATATGGCAACTCTGCCATACGCTCTCATGTCATGCTTCATGTTAAAAATAAGTGGACAATTAGCATGCAGTGTACATCTGCACGGGCGGTTGTGTATGCAACCAGAATCCAGATCTATCGGCGCTTGCCAATGCGATATTTAAAGTGGATGTAACGTGCCAAGTGGCTTAATTCCCCACATTAGTTGTTATTACCTGGGAGGCTACAGGGCAGAGCATAGTGTACAATGTGTAGGTGAGACGGTTTAACCTCGTTAGTCAGCCTTGAATTGTCAGCCTTCATCCCTCTCTACTGCCGTCCATTCCTTCCCTCTCTTCTCTCCGGCGGTGTCTGTCCTCAGCCTCCTTTTCTCTCACACTTCTCCGTCTAATCCCTCAGTCCTCTTTTTTCACTTGTCCTCGTCTCGCGGCCTTTGATCAGATCAACGCCATTACAAGCGACCTCGGCCAAGTGCTGCTGTGTTTGGGTATCACAGAGTTTGACCTTCCCCATTGCCTCTGCTGGGTTGTCTCAGCAACCTTAAGCTGCCATGTTGAGCATATGTGTTATGGTTTAGTGAGCGCTGCTGTAGAAGCATATGCAGCATACAGGGTTGAGGTAGGTTAACCTTGATTTACATATTCAGGTGTTTCATAACACTGACATATTGTTTTGTAAAATATTGTTTTGTGATGCAATTAAGTCTAGGTTTTAACACACATCTACAGCAGGATAATGATACTTTGGATTGGATTGGATGAGACCGTGTTTAGCATCTCAACAGAAATACAAAGAGCAGTAGAGTGAAGAGTAATTTAGAGTGCAAAGAAATTAACATTAGCATAAAGACGAAGCAGTGGGAAACATTCGCGATTCATCTCTGTTTAAAGATTTAAATAAAGTGGCCCATATGTTTTACATCTTGATAGAGACATGCTGGTCATCTCCTTGCAGCTGTTTCAGACCATCAAGCATATTATTATTATTATGAATGTATAATGAAGCATAAGGAAAATACACTTTTCTCTATGCAAATCATAAATGTAAATGACAAGAGTTCATGTTTATATGTATGTCGCATGAGAATGAATGTTAGTGGAGTATTTCAGAAATGTCGAAACCGGTTAAAGCCTGTGATGTTACTTTTATCCGGAAAGTAACATACTAGACTTTTATTGTGAAGGAACTTGATTAGTTCACTGACCGGAAGTGACGACGTCGTAGCGACGTGACGTTTAACCTCTCCATGTTGTTGATGTTTAGCCTAGCCAACCGGAAAGCGCCACCGATCTGAATATGAAAATAACTAATCTTGGAGAACAGAGGTTGGCTGTTGAAAACAAATACATTGCTGTGCAGGTGAAGGTCCCTTTATCGTGCAGACCTGCTCTCCGGTGTTTACAGGGGAGGAGACTGAGGGCTACAGGTTGGACGGACCCGCGATCCCGAGCCTTGTTTGTTTGTTTAAACTTCTTGCCATTAAATATTGTTAAACTTAATTCACCGCATCCGGATCCTGATTTCCATTATCGTTGAAGTGTCCAGTATCAGAACCCTTTATACTACTTTCCCTCAGGTTAACCTTTTTGCTTGTGCTTGAAAGTCATGTCAGAGTTGAATAGAGGGATCTCTGACTCCGCTGCACGCTAGGCCAGTTTCTAGAGGCTATAGTTTCTAAAAGTCCTTGAGCCCTCTCTGTACCACAGCGCGGACATTTCAACTATAATGACTTCTGTCTTCAGACAGTCAGCACGGGGCACTAACTCATCCTGACCTGCCAGCTCTCAGGTCGGCTCTGTGAAAACATTTGGCTCCACTGAAAAATTACACTTCATGTACAACCTTGCTATAGCATTGATGAACTGGAGGAACTTCCAGTAGTTGTATTCATTTGAGGCCCCTTGTATTTAGTGTGACCTCCATGAATGTTTAGCTTTGCATTTAAAAACCATGCCTTATGTTCACGTGCAAATCAACTCAACTCATGACCTGTGATGGTCGATTTAAATACACCCTCAGAACTAGGAAGATGATCATTTGTTATTTTCACAATGTGTATAGTCCTCCAATTGAAGAGGCTCTTATTGTACGAGTTATTGGAAGTTAATATGCTTAGTGGAGACAGAATAGATTTTTTCTTTGGGGGGGGGGGGGGTCAATTGAGATGGACGCATATTAACAAGGCTATTTTTAACCATAGAGGTCTGTGTCCAACTGTGAGGGTCTAAAATGGATCATGTCGCTGTCACACACCCACAAAGACGATGATTCAGTGTGAGAGAGCGAGAGCGAGGGATGGAAACCTGATCCATGTCTCATAACGCCGCGGATCTGCAGGGGGTTGAAGACTGTGTGTGAAGGATCAACACCACATGCGCCAACATATACTCTATTTTGGGTATGCTGAGACGTAGGGAAATGGTTTCCGCTGATAGCTGAAGAATGGAAAAGCAAACAAGAGATCTCAGCAGGGTTCTGTTAACAGTCTTCCGGCAACAGAACTCGTTGCCGAAGTCACACTGAATGAACCAGAGGAAGAACTTGTTTTTTGACCAAGGTCTGACAACCTAATTAGACCCCCTGTTGGACTTCTACATGGACACCAAGCAGGGGTTTGCAGAACTGTTCAATATCAATGCTCTTGTTTGGCGATAGCTCATTGATTTGGACATAAATCTGGACAATGCAGAAGGCTGTGTATGTTCACGTCGATCTTAAGAGCACCGTGAGGGACGGTGAGTCCCATCACAGAACATTCTTAACATTCAATAAGGGTGAACAATATTTGCTTTGTGGTTCTCTATTGTTTGTACGACTCAGAGAACATTTGCTAAATCTGTCGGTTGTGGCTAATAAGGTAAACACAATGGAAAACATATTTGTCAATGGAAAACATATTTGTTTGGGGTAAACGGGTCTCTGTAGCTGCCAGGCCTCCTCCATTGACACCAAATTTACCAAAACCATAGTTCCAACTAAATATGAGTATTGATTCTACATGTAATTCCCATGATTGAACATCATTAGGAAGCGATTCATTCAGATGCCGATGTACCACTTTTAACTATAAACTCAGTTGATTCCATTGTCTTCCTCCACCCTGCAACCATGTTGGGCACAAATTATTGCTACCAACTTTCAATCAAAGTAAGTTATTCGCCGAGTCCCAGGCAGAGACGATGAGGTTGACATGTATCCACATCACCTGCTCAGCAGGAGAGGGGCTCCATAAATAGACCGTACACAATAAAAACATTAGAAGCATGCTAATACAAATAAGCTCCATCACCCTAAAGAAACAAGATGGTGACCGTTGCTAATGCTTCCAAATGTCAGTCTTCAAATCAAAAGGGTGGCGCCGTGGTTACTCGGTCCACTTCTTATAAGTGTCCATACTTTGGCTGCTGCCATCTATCACTTTCTACTCCTGTTGTGGTTGATGTGAGGGTTTTTAAGAAGCCATTGAAGTGAGTTAGGTGGAGGATTTTGAGGGACTATTTCTTTTGGTTATATCACATTTTTTACCAAACTTGTACTTGTAGTTGTGTGATATCTCATAAGACACCTATCAGTGATGGAATGTACTAAAACAAAGTGATTATGCTACACAATAAGTGCTATATACTCTGGTACCAGAGTGCCTCATCACGGTGGTGATAAATTAAAGAAGAGATTTGTTTTTTAATCTTCTACATATAATAGTGTTCATGAAAGACCACAAACCCAATTATTTTTTACTTCAAACCCAATTTTTTTCTGCACAAAGCCGTCCACATTCCTGTGAATGTGACCATAAAACAGATTAACTAATCCCTCCATGCAATACTTTTGTTCGTGAAAAAATCCAATTACTTTGGGCGAGCAGAAGCATCCAGGACCATCCTTCCCATAACTGCCCTTGATCAAAGGGAATGCCAGATCGACTGCTTTTGGTATAATTACTGCTCAGAACAATTGGTTGATCAGTGTATGATAATTACTATAATATAATAATGTGCCCTTTTTTAAATGTATAATTACGAGTTAAAAACAAGTGTTGTTATTTCCACGTGTGTTTGGTGTCTTGCACACTAGTGAAATAGTGCTGAGCTTGAACCAGCCTGGTTATTCATGTTAAACTCTTTGAATAGGTTTTATTCCTAGTTTTATTTGGCTAATGGCACGATTGTTTTACCATTTTGACCGCGTAGATTTGCATTTGCTTTCCCGATTTAAACGCATAGAGTTGTGCTGCGTCACGCCCGACATGGAACATCTCCAGATTGAGGCCAAAGTGCAAAGAAAGCCTTCATGGAGGAATAAATATAATCCATTAATATAACGTGATTATTCTGAATTTTATTCTGCACAATGGGTTCTTCATAATTATTGTTATTTATTTGTTAATGCTGATACTAAGTGCCCAAACATATTAGAAAAACACCTTGTCTATCATATTTTTATGATTTTCTTTGTAAAACCACAGACACTATCAATTTTTTTCTGTATTTTTTAACCAAGCCAGTAGTTAAATTATTGTGCCTTGTGTTGATGTGTAATGGCTGTAGTGAGAGGCCTTTTGAATATGGAAAATAAATTGCAGCGACATTTAAAAACCCGTTAATCCCACCTCCATGACGTACTGCAACATGCCGTCATTCTTGCCACAAAGGATAAAACGGGCTTTTTGTTTTTTAAATGTTGACATTTCTTTTTTGTTAGAAAAAGTAATTGTTGAGTAGAGTGGAAATCCATTCAGTTAATTATCTTTATTAAATACCTGAATGCAGTCCTCTTTACTTCACTTTACTACACCTTACCCATCATTGTTTTTAAGGTGAAGCATAATAAGGAGTCATTAAGATTTTTCTTGTGTTCACAACAATCTTTTTTTCTCTATTATTCTCAACCTACACAATGTGTGAGTCAGCCATTGCAATTTACTCAGTGATTGTCTCCTTGTTAGATGTCTTAACTTTTCCAATTATAAAGGCATTGGGATTCTTTTGGAACACGGCTCCTATTGTTCGTCTCTAAGTCAAGTTCTGAGAGAGAAAATTTTAAAATATAAATGAGAAAATAGTGAGTCAGAGGTGTACATGAAAAGACCAGACAATGCCTTCAGTAGCGTTCGACATCCTCGGCGGCAGATGGCTTGAAGATCTCAGCCTCGACTGTGTGGGTGCTCAGGCTCTGCTTCACTTTTTGAACAGAATGTTGCAAAGAAGCTGCAAGCGAGCAGAAGACCATCGAAGAGGAGGGTTGAGCCAGTAAATGACTTTTTAATAATTCAACCAGTTCATAGAGAGGACAAGCGAGGATCAACCGAGGTTCATATGAGACGGTATAAAAACATATTTTCTATTTAAGTTGCCATCACATTTTTTAAAGATTTTTTAAGAATACGTCGACAGACAAAATAAACCGAGTCTGCAGCACCCACACTTCCTGCTTCGATGTTGGCTCAGTTACCAACGCTAGGATTACATTTTCTTTTTCTTTTTACTGCTCTCCTCCCACATGACAGAAGAGAATATGAAGTATAAGCCTGTTTCCTCTACCTTAAAATTACCCACAAAAGCGCTTTCCTTGACCCATCCCTGAGGGGTTCAGTGTCTTGCTCAAGGACACTTCAACGGGGATCAAACCGGCTACCTTGAGGGTACAGGACGACCACTTTCCCCATGAGATACAGACGTTTTCTTTCTCCAATTAAAATGTGAGTGACGGGGACAAAGAAGAAACTGTCACCCCTTTTCTTTTTTAGAACAGTCCCTAAGTGCTCCACATATAGGATCAAATACACACATACAGATATAACTGCATGCATACACATGCATGATATAGAGACAATAATTAAACGCTGCTAAAAAAGTACAAACTAATAAAGGCAAACAGAGAGAACATTATTTATAAAAGGGCTTACCTTATAACAATACATTTGTCAGCAGCCACTGACTCAGCAACCACAGATTCAGCAAATCTGATGGAATGGGGAAGCTTGTTTCGAGGTGTGGGATCTTCAAGCCCAGAAGCACTGTCGCCTCTAGCAGTAAAAAAAGGTGTTGATCCAATAATCAGAGAAACCGACAGCTGGATCAGGGGCTCAAGAGTTCAGCTATATATGCAGAAAGAATGTTGAACGCCAACGGAAGGAGGCACGACTTGGGAGGATTTATTGAAAATGAACGAAAAGGATTGAATAATGCATGTAAAGAGGGAGCTGGGACCCCCTTGAAGTTCCATGTTACTGATACTACAGGTCTTAATTTTGCAATATTTCTCCACTGAATAAACAAGACCGAAGAGTTGTTCAGGTTTCAAAGTTAACATATTAGACCAACGTTGACAAAGACTCCTAGAGGCGGTCTTGATTTTGCTGACGAGGGAGCCAATCGAATTACTGCCCTCCCGAGTAAAAGAACCATAGTTGGTCACGAAGGCTGGTAAGGTTATTGAGGTGATTAGTTTTAACTGAGAAGTAACGCTGCGTTCCATTGGCATAGCAGTGGTGAGATATAAAACCAGGAGGAGGAGTTAAGCGGATGGCCCAGAGGTAGCATCTGTAATCTGCCAACGATACCAACCAAGTGCAGCTGTCTACCAATTCCAAGGGCACGATCACTTGTTTCAAATGCAGCATCTGCAATGGAGTCGTCGCCTTAATTTACGCAGACAGTAAGAATGGTGTTGGTTGCTTAAGGCAATTTCATTGCTATGTTTTTGATGGAAGCCATGTTGAAATATATTGTGTCCCTCTACCAGTTGGAGAATCTGGTGAGGGAAAACTTTTTAAAAAAAGAAGGAAATGAAGGGGGGGTTATGCGCCCACTGTGGCACAGGACTTTTTGGAGGAGGTGAAAGACACTGGCTGCCTTGAATTTGTCATATATGAGCCAGAGTAAAGAGATTGACTGACGATAGAAAGAAGGCAGGAGGCAGTAGCTGGCAGAACCTCTTCAAACAAATGTAGTTTGTTTCTCCTCTTTTCCAGCCATCTTTTGTGAGTTTTCTTTCCCTCAATGTCGTCTCACCTCCGTTTGCCCTGTTACAGAGACAAGCTCCTCCCTCTTTTCAAATCTTTTAAATATTACCACCTTTTTAAATTTCCACCGTCTCTTGATTTTTATGAAGCTCCTTTCACCCGACTACTACGACAGTTTCTTCTTTTTTTTCCACCTCAGCGGATGGCAGTAAAGAAACCTGCTGTCTTCTTCTCTCATCTTCTTCCTGTCCTCTTTTGCCTCTTAGAGGTTCCTGTCTTGGTCTTTGGTGACGGAAAGCTTCCTCAGCACTCAGTCACATTTTTCCAGGTCTCCCTCTTCTTCAGGACCGTGATCTTTGCAGCCATCTTAATTTTAGTCACCATCCTTCTTCTCGTGTCCTGCAAAACAGATTGAAAGGCATAAATAAGTGAATGAACAGTTAATGATACTGGGACAATATATTTAAATCTAAATAGAAAACCCTACTTTAAGTCTTAAATAAATAATACTTTATACCTGAGATATTTATCAAGTCAGTAATTCAGATGTATCCACACGACAGAAATAAGAAATTACCATAAATCATTAACTCACAGCAATTTAATTTAATTATTCATTCCATCTAATCAAGTGTAACTGACGCTTTTGGTAAACAATATGAACACGTTTTAAAATGTGTTCACTAGTCCATCCAATGTGCCCATGTGTCTCCTGGTTTGAACATCTTGCTTTGGTCTCTCTCCTCTTGCAATAAATAAGTTGAGTGAAAGGAATAAGCGGAAGTGCGTGTACACTTCACACAAGGTAACACAGAACTAACAAGAAGGTGGACACGTTTATTGCAATGCATTCACGGCGGATTATTATTATTGCAAAACCGTGCCTATTGTTTGTCCCCATGCTCAATATGGGTTAGAAGTCCTAAAACTCAAGAGATGGTGTAAATAAATCATCCGACGAGACCCTTGAAGTGTCGCTAGAGCAGAGATCCGCGTTGAGTTCATGAAAACTCAATGTCTTTCTCCACAAAAGCCAAAACAAAGCCTTTAGGAATAACAATGAGGTTGTTCTTGCTTTCTTGTTCTGGGCCAAATGTATCGAATCGAGGTCTCGAGGTTTTTTAAGCGAAAGTCAGGATAGATCGGATCAACATAGATCAGCCGGGCAATACTTGCGGGCGACTTAAAAAAATTAGCTCCCGGCACCAGTCGATGTAGTTGTTCCAGCTTTGGTTATTTGATGGGAGGACCTTCTATGGGGCTGTGCGTGAACGATAAGAGTTGATCAAATGAACTTTTCAATGGTTTTGAAGTTTGGTTTGCCAGTCTACGTTACGTCATCAGCTAACCTTCGATGCAAGCGCTTTCATCCGACGCCACCGGCGGTAAGAACCCGACCTAGACAGGAGATCCAAAGAAAGCCGCACCGCGAGTGTTACTTAAAGTGCTGAGCCCTGCAGTGTTATTGACGAGCGGCGCCCCACCGGATGGTAGGGGGGCCTGCCGCTTTCGATTCAGTAGAGCGTTGTTCATAGAAGACTCAAAGACAGCCATGAAACAGGAAGAAGTAGCCGTCCCCGTTTACACACATCAACTGCCCCCCTTTCAGGTCCAAGGACGAGACTGAAGGGGCGGAGAAGTGGAGGTCAGACCTTAGGCTCTGAAGCTTTTCATTTATTTGTCCACCTCGGTGAGACTTAACAAAACTCTTTAAAACGGAGAGATTGCAATATTGTAATAAGTTTCTCTTTTGTTTTCATTGTTACTTCATATACTAAGTGTACAGTCAATTTGGATAAGTGGTAATCAATTGACCATTCTACGCATAATTTTCCGTTTTTCTTGGCCGATTCCGATTACTTTTTAAATACAAATGTCCTCTTGTTGTGTTCATGTTCCTCTGTGGTCTGGACAGGTTGAACAACTCTTCCTCACAGAGTTGGACGTGGCGATGAAGAGGAGCAGTAAACCAGACTTCCTCGGTTTGACCAACGGGCCTCATCTCCACATTGACCTAGAACCTGACGACCATGGAGCATTTCTCCAGACGGGACGCCGTGAGTGACTTGACCTATTAATATTTCTCTCTTATCTTGTTTTTTAATACAAATATTCCCGTTTAAATGCAGTTCTGAAGTCACAGCTTTCGAACTACAATCCTGGATGCAGAACTAACTGGCCACCGAGATGTAAAGTGCAGTTTTAGAGCCGCGATCCTGGAACCTATCTAAATGAACTGGCTCCTGAGAGTTCTAAAGCTACAGCTTTAGAACTGCAATACTTGAACCAGAACTAACTGGCCACTGAGTTCTAAAGCAGGATTTGGAACTGCAATCCTGGAAGCTATCAGAGTGAACCGGCTACAGGGAGTTCTAAAGCCACACCTTAAAAAGAACTGCAACCCTGGAACCTATCTAAGTGGCCACTGAGAGTTCTAAAGCTACAGCTTTAGAACTGCAAGCATGCAACCTTTCTAAATGAACTGGCCACTGAGTCACAGCTTTAAAACTACAATCCTGAAACCAGAACTAACTGGCTGCTGACTTCTAAAGTGCAGCTTTAGAGCTGCAACCCTTAAACCTATCCAAATGAACTGACTACAGAGATCTAAAGGCACAGCTTTAGAACTACAATCCTCAATTTATAAAGTGCAGAATTAGCTACATTATTTAATGTAATATTTTATAATGTAGCTTTTTTTGTACTTCATACATTTGGGATCCCTCCTGAGCCCCAAATGCACATTTTAGAGACCTCGCCGAAATTCAATTTACTAAAAACTATTCAGCAGAGAGACTGTTCACAAGTTGTGTTATTATATGGCTGATTTTAGGCCTTTGCAATTCATCCTTCCAAGAGATATTCATCCTGAAAGTGCTTTTTTTTTGTCGAACCTGAAACTTATATTTTCATAGAAGTTTCATCTTTATTTATTCTTAACCAGTAACATATATATACTCATTTGTACACATCCACATATGAGAATGTTCTCCTTTGTGGCCCTTTCAGTGCAAATGGCACGGTATAAAAGGTACACTCAGCTGCTTGCAGTCCGTGTTTGTCTCGTGGCACAATGCGCCTCGTCACGGGATTTGTACTTTCAGAGCTTGTTGGGCAGCTCCATGGAACACTCGAGTGTTGTGAACCTTCGTCAAGGACATCTTGACCGAAGAGACTGGAGGAGGGGAGAGGACTGGTATTTATTAATGTATTCTCTCAACCTATATCCTTGGTACCGACATCTGACCACAAAGGCTACTGCTGCCTCAAGGCTTTCTCGGTTTGTGTGCACCTGCAAGTTTACTACACACACCTGCTTGCAGTTGCACACATAGATAATGTATAATCTGGAGTACTTCTATTTTAGCCTACAAAGTGATTAGAGTCAATAGGGCTCTGCAGCTGAATTATCATCTCCACTCTAGATCGGCAGTCATTGCCACTTATTGAAGAATAACATTGAGTTATGCTCTATTTTAATTGCATTTCTTCACTTCCAGATTTATATAGAACTCATAAACCGTAATATAATTTCCCCCAATGGATTCATAAGATTTTTTTTCTGCTGGAGGTCCGCAAAGTGGCGAGGAAAGCACGTATGGTCCTGAAGTGCTGATCCACGGAGGATCCCTCGGGACGCCTGTTGGCGAGACTGCGCTCAGCAAAGAGAGCTGAAGAGAGCACTCAGTACTCTGTAGCGTAAAGTTCAGGACGCTTTGCACGATTTAAAATTCAGTACGATCGTCATTGAGTACCATCACAAATGTAATTCAAAGAGTCTGTGGAGGTCCTCATGGTGATGAGGTTGGGGTGGTGGATCCCAAATTACCTGTGAAGTCGGAAATTGTCACTGTGCCAATAATCTTTGTACCATCCTTAAAACCAGTCTTTTAGTTACTTTTTCATACTTTCAATCAACTTAAAGATGTGGATTCTTTTCAGATTTAAAGAGGGGCATCTGAATATGAATTCCCTAAAGCTTTGGACCGATAGCTCTGAGCTAAGGGCCCCAAAAACAGGTCTAAGGGGACAAATTGTGTAAACATGTGAGAGCTTAGCTTTCTTTTCCAGGTTGTATCCACTCCCAAATGGTTTAGAATACAATTGAAATTGTTCATATATTACAAACATTTGAGGAGTTATTAAACTTTGAAGGAAGGAATTTTGTTTTTTTCCGGGTTTTTAAACCCCTCCCATGCAGCGATGCTACGTGCTACATGTTGCCAGCCTACGTGGTTGGGCCCCATTTGGGAGTGGCTACAACCTGCAAAAGAAAGCTAAGCTCTGACATGTTTAGAAGAAAAAAAAGCTAAAATCAGCCCAAGCTTTCAACAGGGTCTCAGATTTGTTAAACCACACACCCTCTTCAAGTCCTGGTTTTCAGACAGCCAATTAACTCTTTTGGGTGTTTTGGAAGAAATTTCACCCCATCACCTCATTGTAGGCCCTGTCCTGAGTGTCTGTGTTCAATTTGGGATTTCTAGGACTAATATTTAGGAGTTTATGGCCATTTTTGCACTTGTAATAAAATATGCAAATTTAAGAGAATAAGGCCCAATTTGACCCTTTAGACCTGTTTTGGGGGCCCTTAGCTCAGAGCTATTGGTCCAAAGCTTTAGGGAATTCATATTCAGATGCCCCTCTTTGAATCTGAAAAGAATCCACATCTTTAAGTTGATTGAAAGTATGAGAAATTAACTAAAAGACTGGTTTTAAGGATCGTGCAAGGGTTATTGGCACGGTGACAATTTTCTCTTGTGAAGGTTTTGGAGGGGATTCCCCCCCCATGACCTCAAAGTATTATATTTAGGTATATATAATATATTGAATATAAAGCAGTAGGGTTATGTCTGAGAGACAATTGGGAGGTTAAGGGTCAGTCTGCAGAGTATGCGTGTGTGTGCATGTGTGTGTGTGTCTCTGCCTGTGTGTGTGTGTGTGTATGTATGTGACTGTCTGTGTGTCTGTGAGTGTGTATCTGTCTGTCTGTCTGTCTGTCTGTGTGTGTGAGTATGTGAGTGTCTGTGTTTCTGTCAGTGTGTGTGTGTGTGTGTGTGTTTGAAACAATGTAAAAGTTTGCATGCATATCAGTGGAAGTTGAAGGGTAAATCATGTTTTATTAACAATTGCCAAATTATTACCCAGATTTTTTTCCGGATACCTGCTCTTTTAGTTTGATGAGAAGTAAACACGCCTGTAAATAACCCCATGAAGGGTTTATTGTTTTGAGTTGTTTGACTGTTTAGCATTTTCCTTATTGGTTTTGATGTATGCCTTTTATATTGTGTTGTTTGTATAAATATAGACGTTTTATACTACTTCCGCTTAACGGATACATCTGACTTTTATTTTGAAAGGTTAAAAGGAAGCGCACTTTTTTTTAAGGTTAAAATGCGAACTTTATGGTAGATTACGGACCGATGCGCATTTAATAAAAAGTTAAATAGTTGATTGGTCCCATATGAGGCTGACTCTGTTAAGGTGGGGATGCGGTGGTGATAATTTACTAGTTTTAAATAATGTATTGTCACCTAAAGAAAGAAAATAGAGGAGCGTCACTGCAGCAGTAAATCTACACGCCGATTCATATGATCCGTTACAACTGCGCTTATTGCTGTCATAATACGCAGGCGAAACAACATATACAATAATAATAAATAAGACTAAAGGACACGTTTTCTAATTCACGACACCATTGTAGAAAAGAGAGACAAAAACGGCCAAGATACGTTGATCAGAGACGTATTTGTAATTATAATACGTCAAATACAAACGTAATTTGAAGAGAAATACGTTTCAGGCAAACGTCACTGCAAATTGCATTTTAGGTCCGGGGGAACGTATTTTTTCTGATACAGGGTTGGCCTGCTCCACCCATGTTGACTTACTAGTTGTATAGCCTCATACAGAATGGAAAGCAAATATAATGACCTCAGTCAGTAGTCAAATTACCGTTTTAAAATATGATTACACATTAGATTGGCATTCATTCCTATCACTGTTAGTAATATTACATTTAACATGTGTTTCCTCGGTGTCAGGTAACAGTGACAGTACGACGGAAAGTAGCAATGATGAAAAGCACAAATGTAATCTCTGTATACTGCAAAAGAATAAATTATAAACAACGGGTTACTTCCTGAGAAAAGGAAATGTTACCAAACAGAGTAAATTGAGAGTAAATACTTCATCGTTTGTTGCGTCACAAGTTCTGCTGTATCTCACGCTCTTCTCTCTCTTTGTTCTCAGGGACTTGTGAGTGTGTCGCTGTCTTCTAATCAGTTAGAATTGTCTCCTTCCCGTACCGACAGAGGACATCAGCACATCTCAGTCGGTTGTGTAATCATTTCGAATGCTTAATTGGCCGTTCTTTACGCTACTCTGGCGTCATAAGGGATTTGGAGTGGGCGCCTTCAGATAACCCCTCAGTGGTACAATGCAAAACAAGAAGTATGATTAACCCAATTAATTCAACTGTTTAAAGTATATTTTACCAAGGACACACAGATGCACGAGTCAGACAGGTCAAACTGTTCTTTTTAATAACAGTGTACATCATTTACATCACTCATTGTCTTCATCTGAGAACGCAGCGGCGTAGAGCGATAGCATCCGCTTCTCATCGTAGCTCCAAGGGTTGCGTTACCCACCGGGAGAAAGCAGTACAGGGTAAATACAACATTATCCAAGGGCAGATGGCCCCTCAAAACTGGACCGTGTGTGTCATCCCTTATTTTTAAAGTACCCTAATTAAGCAGCTGGAGGATAACCAGCCTAAACACCCATGTTCTGAGTGGCTCCAGTAACAAACAAGGAGAATGCGAGTTTGATTTGGTAGATATACAGTAGCAAGCACGCTTGAAATAACCAGACTGTGCTGTGTGTTAGGTGAGAAAACAGATTTGATTTCATCCCCCTCAGTCCTATTAAAATTAAATATCTTTAGGCTTTAAAGAGATTAGAGCGAGGGGAGGTGGATCTCAATTCATCCAAAAATGACATTTGCAATTTGCAGTTAGAGGCCCTGACGAGTCACTCAGTCTCTGGGGATTTTTCAGGAACATGTGTTAACGTATTGTCTTGAAGATTGTTGCCTGAGAGCCTTCTTTTTTTTTTTCTTTAATAAACAATTGAGAGAGAGAGAAAGGGGCATGGCATGCAACAAACGGACCCAAATGGAATCAAACCACCTAACAGCTTTCTGTGGTCTATCTTGTACATTTGGTGAACTCATAGTCAAGATAATTAATGAACTTACTGACCTGGAGACATCTGTTTGTCTACTCTAAACTATTATGATGAAGTCCTGGAAGTTGTCAAGTTCCATAGGCAGGTGTTGATTTTGGTCTGTTATTGATAGGCTACTGCTTCATGCTACATTGAATCAGATTATTTGATCGGATATTACAATTAAAGGGTGATCCAGCGATTTGCTTTTGTACTAATAAGAGTAGTGTTGGAAATGGACAATCTAAGCGACACAGGTCCAGATATATTTTAAGAACCCACAATGGGTCGAGATTCAAAAAGGCTGAAACCGGGTCAGACCTTCCCTGCCTGGTCTTTCAAACCCCATAGTTTGTAGTCACGGAGGACGTGAAGTCCAGAAGCCTGAGCTGAGAAAACCTTGATGAAATCATGGAGGTCTATTTTTTCAGACTTTGAAACGGACATTAGGTCATACAATTGACCCTGCGCTAAGTCCCGCCCCTCAAACGTGACTACGCAGCGTAGCGTTGGCCAGAGTATGGCAATAGTTTCAAATGTTCCTCATTTTCAGGCTGGTTTTGTGGATTTGGAGCTTGTCGGGGATAAGCGTTGTGTAATAGTGATACTCGTTAGCCGGAGAGGTTGAAAGGAGATGCACATAAAAACCTGTGGAGCTAACGTCAGCAGAATACATTATTAGCACATAAGAAACTAGCATTTACACTTCTATGCTATGCTGGCTGAAGGTAGCCCTACTGGGTGCAGTAATCACATGCTGCTGCTAGCCCTCGGACCAACATGGCTTTACAAGTGGTGATGTGGTGGTTCACTTCTTTCCCCCAGAGATCTGTATCTTTTTTTTTGTCTTTTCACCCTGAAAATATCCTTTTAATACATGCTTCTCTCTCTGAAACCCCTTCATCCATTTTTTAAAACTTTTGCTGATTTCTTTAGGGAGTGCACATAGTGACAGTGTGGGTGCTCCATAATAGCTCCGACCGCTAAAGGATGTAGCGAGTTCTCTACTAGTTGTATAAAAGCAGAGTAGTGACCCATCATTTATTCGTCATGAATAAGCAGTTAGATCGAACAGAAGTTGAATTTATTTGTGTGCCATGGACCAATCGGCTCTTCTTTCCACCTTTCAAACGCTGGATTCCTCTGCAGTAGGAATACAGGAGCGTGATCACTGTCCCAAACTGGTTGTTATTAAACTGGGTCGACAGGCTTCATCCTTAGTATAATCTGTGGACGTTGCACATTGCAGAAAGCGTCATTTCTTTCATCGTACGGGACAATGCCTAGTAGGCTACTCTCCGTTAGGATTATCGCTGCTTTATTCGTATTCCAAGTACCTAACCTGCTCAGTCAAAGAGGATAGAAAGCAATCAAACCACGTCATGCTTTTTGGCTGACATAAAGTTCTATCTGTGGCCAGTAAATTATTCATGGCATGGGAGACTCAATCACAGGGTATGAAATCTGGCTTTACTCCATTGCAAATGAGCATAGTCGGTGTTGATTTATCATGCGTCTATGTACATTGTACATGAGTACGAAGCCAGCGGGCTACAACTCCAGAACCCACGCTGAGATCTGTATGAATTCCTCTCTATGTTCAAACTCCTGCAAGCAAAAGCTCCCAAATCATGTTGAATATGCATCAGCCGGGCATCACACTGCTCACACACTCTTTGTATCCTTTGTCCGGTCAGAGTTGGAGCCACAACATGATGAAACTGGACAGGGATCACAGTAGAGCCTCAGTTCTGGGAAAACACACCCAAAAGTGTTTTGTGGAGATGTTGTTGAACTTAATAGAATTTAACATTAGCACTAAAAAGCTATAATGGTAGGCAAAGGAATTAAAATATATGTAAACAGATTAAATACATTAGCAACAATATTTATATTGGGTGAATTTTTTGTTTCATTTTCAACCATGAATTTAATTTGAATTAGTCTTTTCTTTTTTTTCTTCTACAAGAGCAAGCTTCTGATATTGTTGTGTAGTGAAGGAACACCTTGTCTTGTACATTAGAGGAAGAAGTCATTTGTCTTTATTTTTCGTGTTCATGTCAAAGAGACCAAAACCAACGATGTGTTGAGTCCATAGCATACGTGGGTATAGTGACTCAAGGATAAAAAATAATAATAAAAAAACGTTGATGCTCATGGTAATAATGAACATGTCAGCCAGTGCAACCGTGTCAAAGATTTCCAATATCACATGCCAGACACATTTATTTTTCTTCTTCACAGATACAATATAACTACCTCTATTTCTTTGTAAATGTTGCCTTGAACTCACTCTTGCGTCAGCATTACACCCCGGTTGAAGGACAGAGGGTAAACACATAAGATTGCATGAAAGTTAAAGCTTCAGTTTTGTTATACAAGACGCCGATCTCTCTCCTCATGCCATGGGGAAGTTCAGGGAGAGACAAATAAAATGTAGACCGATCTCAGACGGCACCAAACCAGCTGCTTGGTTCGGTTCCGGCTCGTCCACATGTCGTGATCAGCGAATGAAGGAGTTCAGCGTCTGCTCGTGTTTAGTGTCGTCGCCAACAGCATCTTCCTCTTGTCCTCTCTTCCTCTTCCTCAGCACATCGCAGCCCATATCTATCAGGGAGACACAGAACATGCTATTAATACTGTGGTTTTAAATCACACACACACACACACACACACACACACACACACACACACACACACACACACACAGTGTCCAGGGCATATTCTCTTTGCGAACAGCATGTAAATATAGCAAAGAAGCAGTTATCACAGTTCCTGTGTGCGTTCAGAAAGTCAGGCAACGCTATTTTTTCTCATACACCAACACACCAACACACACATAATTCAATCACTAGAGCATGATTTAGAGAGCGTAGGTAACACCTGGTAGTGTCACAGTAAATGAGTATGCTGCCTGCGGTGTCTTTGATTTTAATGCCATTATTATTTCACTTTCGCACCTAAACACAGTTTATCCTCATGCATTATGTACAACCGCTCCCGAGTTGTTGCGCAGCTCTACGCTATTTATTTTTGTATTTTTTTAACAGAACAAAATACTGGCTGACTAAGAAGTTACATTGTGTAATCTGATTGGTGAGGAGATGCCTATACATTTTTTTGGAGGGGGGGATTTGCCAGTTGATCTACCTCTAGTTTGGCCTTATGCATCAATAAAGAAATAGATAAAGTAACACAATGAGTGTCCAAGATGCATGTGGATGTCAATAAGCTCTAGTTGTTATAGTGCTGTGTGTAGATTGGTTTGCTTTTTGAGTAGTAGATAAAAACCTCTGCACTCCAATTCATTAATGCATTGGTGGATTTAAGACACTATCCATATAGCTTCAGCCTCGAAATAAACTAAACTAAATTAAACTAAACTAAGGGGTTAAAATAGGGCCCCATTTGTGAATCCCACAGAACACAACCCGCCCCGGGATGGGGTGTAGGAGCTACCACCCGAAGGTGATTCTCGCCAAACCGTCCCATCCCGTTCGGGGAGGTAGGCGATTCATAATCGCACTCACCTATGAATCGCTCCTCCCTTGGAGGCGGTTCAGAATCGTCTACTCCCCTCCCGGGTGAGGAGGCGTGATGCTAATCACGAACGCCCCATCCCGGGAGTGGTGTCGGCGATCCTGAACCGCCTACCGCCCACCTCTCCTGTGAGATTCAGAAATCCCTGCCACTTTGCTGGAAATCATTTCTATTTACATAATCTGGTTCGACCAAATCAAAGAGCAGATCCACTTTGATCTGTGCTTTGTCATGTGACAATTTGTCCATGGTGACGGACATGGTGACGCATTTGGCGCTCTAGGCGAGCTTCACACCTGCCCCCCCCCTCCAATAAAAAAATTAAAAAAACGATTTTATAGTTTTGTACTTTTGGTAGAGAAGAGAACTTGATGCAGTGTGAAAAATGATCATGTCAGGAACCTTTTTGACTGGGAGAGCCATAAAAGCCAAATATTTCTAAACGTATTTAATTGAGAGCCATATAGTATTTTTAACGTATAATTGTAATGCGACTTCCGGTTCTGCATGATGCTAGGGAGGGGGGGGGGGGACGGGGACTTTTTATTTGCTACGCCCCGATGCGCGCGCACACGCCGGCGGAGCTCAGCGGCCCGCGACACGTAGAGACAGTGACATGCTGCTCTGGAGACCATCAATAACACGTTTACTTTAATAAAAGAACAAAGACGTCTTTAAGAAAGGGACCTGACATTACTTCTGCTCTAGTCTGGCGTGATAAAGAAATTTAGGGGGGGGGGGGGGGGGGGGGGGGGCTGGCGGAGATTTACTCAAACTCAAAAGAGCCACATGCATCACCGAAAGAGCCATATATGGCTCGCGAGCCATAAGTTCCCAATCCCTTATGTAGGCGTTGTGGCTTATTGGGTATAAGTGCGCGTTTGGTGAACCCAAGGTCCTGTGCCCAGCAATGAAAATATATTTTTTTATTTCAAGTCATGTGACAATGTTTCCATGGTGACGGACAAGGTTAGAGAACTCATAGGTTAGGGCACTTATAAGCCTGAGTGACAGTGTGTGTTGTCTCAGTGAGGGGTGTGCATAGTATTTGGCTGCACTGAGTGTGTTTTGAGCCATGTGCTAAGAGTTGTGTTGCTTGGAATGAGTTTTGCAGGTGATGTGAACTGTTCAGCTCAGGTGACTGTTGGTAGTGCAGACTGTAGTTAGAGTTTTGCACATGTGACTCCAGTTGTGCCCACTGTCGTTTAGCAATCAAAATTTGTTTTAATTAACCTCAATACTAGCCCTAAAACTACCCCCAGAAATAACCTATGCTTATTTATGGAGATGTACCTCATTTGACTGAATAATGTAAGATTAGTGCATTCACTTGCACACATTTGTTCACACTTGGCGTAAATGCTGAGTGCATACGTGGCAAGGAAACACACATGTGCACGTGGGTAGTTCAGTGTTGTGAAGTGAACTCAACAGAAATGTTTACTCTGACTCAAACACTGACTACAAACGTCACTGTCTGAAGAGTCGCATAGACTCAAACACTTGACGGGTGAGTGGTGACATCACGCCGCGGCCCGGGATCCAGAGTGGCAGCTACAGCCGGACTAATGAGCTGAGTGAAGGCTGCTCAGGAAGAAAGAGCTGGACCAAAATGAAATCACAAACATCGAAATATCATCAACCGCACAACCTTTCAAAGCGTTGACATGAAAGTAACCGAGTGTGGTGTTATGGTCACCGTTCAGCTTCATCATGGATATTATACCACACGTCACGCAATGTCAGCCGACCTTTATTTTAACATTCGGCCTATTTCCTTTCTTTCCTGTCATCTGTCTGACGCCGCATTAACTCTGAGAGGTTATTAAAACGGATTATGGTTTATTGCTGAAAACGGAAAACCCGCTCAAAATTACTGTATTACTGTATTGTGTTTCACGGCAACATGTATTACTGTATTGTGATTCACAGCAACATTTATTTACAGTAAGATTCACCCGGGAATGAAATTTGACCATGATGCATTGCAGATACAGTAAGATGTTGTATATGAGTTCTACAGTAAGAATATGGCCAGTATACAGTAATATTACTGTGAAAACTACAGAAACTTGTTAGTGTTGTTATTTGGTCTTTATTAAGTTAAGATGCTGCTCCTACGAATTCACAGAGAGACTAAATTAAGTTGTCAAATTGTTTATAACTGTATTATTGACAGGCTGATATACCAAAAATAGGTTATACATCATAATTTATTGGGAGAAACCAAGCAATTCTTTATGATGTCAGTCATTCAGCACCACCATGTCGGCTCCAAGGGAAGGAGCCTTTTCTGAGATTGGAATGTCCTGAGAGTGAATCGTCAATTAGTCGACGATTCAGGGGCCAACCCCGGGAAGGAAGTACACCTGTTGTCATTGTTTTAATGGTTCCCACTCAAAATGCTCCCTCTCTCTCCCCCTCCCTCGCTCTCTCTTCGTTTCTCTCTCCCCCTCCATCTCTCTCTCTCTCTAACTTTTTTAATTGTTCTAATATTTGTGCATGGGACCATATTTGCCTCGTTGGAAGCGGCTGCAGCGATGCCACGCTGTTGTCGTAGCATGAGCTGCTGCTCTTACCAAATAAAGTTCTCCTCCCAGCTCTCTTCTCTACAACCGGGTCTGCGTTTGGACAATCCCCGTTGAGTTAATTAAAATCAAGTGGAAGTGGGTCAGCTGCAGATTCATTCATTCAGGGACTATTAAAGATGTATTCCCACTGCACAGGCAGTACATAAACAAACTCACGTCATCTGATACAACTCATCTAATTATAGATCACACAATATGCTGTGCATACGAGACCTTGTTTTCCCAGCAGCCTTATTATCTGCCAACAAATAAATATAATTCAATTACAGTAACTTGAGATGAGACTGTGTGAGTGGTCAAGTTGAGTATTCAGGACCCATCTTTTAATTCAGTCCACCGTTGTATCGTGTACCTAATTCACGATAGATTTCTAATTCCATCTTATTTCTTGATTTACTTCTTTCCAGCCTCGTCTCTTAGAAATGACGTTTCCAAACAAGTGATTAATTTCGCTTTGAGGGAAACATAAATATGTTTGAGATTATTGTCTGCGGATGCCCCTTGTGTGCAGGTCGGGTCATTGCAGGAACTTCAGCCGGGATACGGTTTGAGTCCCGCGTAGAAAAATATAAAAAGTCACTATATTTGAAATAATGTCCGTGATTTAAGAAATTGACCAAGTAGTTATGATTCTCTTTTTTTTCAAGATACAAAGTTGATCCACTTCGTTTAAAACTGCGACTTTTAGTCTTGCCTTGCAACGTAATAGAGAATGCACTTTTTGTGAGATGTTTCTTCGGCGTGTGGCCTGAATACAATCTGAACGCAATAAAGGAAATGTCCGGTGTCCCTTTGCTGATTGCTGCATGGCGATTAAGTCATTAATGAATATAAAGGTTTCTTCATGTGTTATTATCCATCAGTACTTAATCAATAAAGTCTGAAAAATCTCAGGAACAATTTAATCATCATGACATAATCAATGCCTGGGCATTTAAATAATATTTTGTATTCTTGATATGAAAAAAGTTTATGTTGCTCTATTAATTGTATTACTCCATTCACATCACGCTCAATGCTACTGCATTTTTGTGAATGAAATACGTTTTCAAAGTGGCACAAAGAACAAACGAGATGCAAATGAAGCGGTGGCTTGTAGCTTTCCTGCTCGTTATATTGAGTGCCCATTCCAATTCTTCTTCCTCCGGCACGGTTCAAGTCAGGACGTTCCCCAGTGGATCCATTCCAACAGCAACACACAAGTCACGCCGCTGAGCAATTTGAGGCCATAACTCTATTTTTTTGGTATGCCGTACACCATTTTAGTGTCGGTAAACATGTGGCTGGAGACAGCCAAAGATTCGCTGAGATCAGCAGGAAGACTGGAAATGGAACGGCGACTAAATTTAGTACAACCTTAAGTAAAACTGAAGTGTGCTGAAGTACTGTCCGGTTTCATATATTCCAGAAAGTTCCTGTTGGCGTAAATATTCTTTATGTGCGTGACACATCGATCTATTATGAAGAACGTGATCGAGGAATCAAAGATGGCATCGGCAGTCACTCGACAATTGTTCAAGCGCCAAACATTTTGTAGCTAATTTGGCATCAACATGAGCGAATGAGCTCTAAACACAAATAACTGAATTTGTTTTGTAATAAAGTTTAAGTAAAAAATATGACTGGATGATGACACTAGTTAAAAGGTTTTTGGTGGGGGGGATTACCAAGGCTGGTAGAATCAACCTCTGGGGACGAAACTAAATTTCCTTGCAGCGCATTGAAAAAATGTTCTTATATATTTAATTATAGTTATTCTGCTCTTGCTTAATTCAAGTAGCTTAGCAGATAGCTAACAGCAGATCCATAAAATGAAGACTCAGGAATCCGGAGTTGAATTTAGGGTCTTTAGTTTGAATCTTTGAAATTGTAAAACTGTGGAGACATAACATGACATAATAAACAACACTATGATCAACACAAAGCCATCATGCCAGAAATTACTCCTATCCATCAACATGAATATTCTGACTACTTAAGAGTCCAAGCTAATCCTAACATGACAACAATATTATAGTATGACAGTAATGACACAGGAAGAAGATATTTACAAGTTACATATATAAGTACTCACAGACTTAGGACCTTGGAGGCTATCAAGTAGCAAAGAGAGGAGGGTCAAATCCAAGAAACAAAAAAGGCAATTGCCTTCTAGACCATTCTCAAATGCAACACGTGATAATGTGGGGCAGAACACTCCGTATTTTATAATACCACTATGTCCCTCACTGAGAAGCAGTACAACTTCTGAGACAGGTCTTGAATACACCTTAGGGGTGCCTTCTTTGATGATCCTGACATTTACTTTTCGAACTCTGCCATCTCACCAAATATTCTTGCTTCCAGCGTCTCCAGAAGGTTTCAGCAAGGCTTTGGACTTGTCTCCACTGCTTGTTATAGAGATCTTTGAGATCCATTTCCTGATGGAGCAGAAACTGCATCAGTCTTCTGTGTGAGCAGCATATGACTTCTGCCATTAGTGTCAACAACATGGCATCTAAAGGATTAAATATCCAGGTGCAGCCTTTGTCTCTCAGGTGAGCTTTCAACTCTAGATCTTCTGAGTTAATCTGCAGTTCTTCGTCAAGACCAACATTAGTAAATGGGGATCCAAAGTGAGTCTATCGACATTTTTGCTCTTCTAGCTTTCCTCTTAACCTTTCAACTTGTTGGTGGTAGTGTCTTACCAGCAGATGACTCTTAGGAAGGATGATCGGATGCTTTTCTTCCCAGGACATGTTTGAGATGTTTTTATTTCGTCTTTGAAAAGGTCTTGTCCTGGCTACATTGAGGTGAAGTTACAGATAAGGCTCTGGCTTTTAACCTCTATGTCAGTCTCTGGATATAAGGTCTTGTCAGAAAAGATGGACCAGAAAACCAGTTGGTGTCTTTCAGAAGTTTAGCAGGGACGGACCTAGATCCATGATCTGCAGGATTATGGTTGGTTCTGATGTAGTGCCACTGGCTTGGGTGAGAAGACTTCCTGATTCTTGTCACTCTGTTAGCTACATAGACGTAGAAGTTCCTGGTTGCATTATGAATGTAGCCCAATACAATCTTGCTGTCCGTGTAGAATTTTACCGTTTGGATCTCCACATCAATTTCATCCATTATCAGATGATGAACCCAACGTGGCTGTGTCCTTCTGTATCGCTACAGCTGATATAGCCATCGTTGATGCATCTGAGAAAACACATATTTCTGAAACAGGAATGTAGGTCCTCTGAATCTGAATATGCTTAAGTTCCATGAGGAATCTTTCCAGGCATTCCACTGGATTTCTTTCTCTGCTGGGAGTTGTGTGTCCCAATCATACTCTTCTTTAGAGATGTCTCTGACAAGTGCCTTCCCTTGAATTGTGATTGGTGCGAACCCTAAGGGATCATAGAGACTGTTGACCGTTGATAGTATGCCAGAAGGAGAAGCTGTCAGTTTGAAGATCCCATCTGAGACCTAAACTGTGTTGGTGAGGCAGAGGATCAGATGACAGGTCTAGATCCATTTGGCACGATCTTCAGATGGGAAAGCGTCCATAATTCTGCTGCTGTTGGATGCTATTTTATGTAGCATGATGCTTGACTCAGCTAGCATCTCTTTTGTTCTTTTCAGAACACTGATGGCTTCATCCTCAGTGGGAAATGAGGCTAGCCCATCATCCACATAAAAGTTCCTCATGACGAACTGCCTGGCATCTGTACCATGTTCTTTGTGTCCTTCTAACCCATAGATGGCCACAGATGGTGAGGGTTACTGGTTTTGTGAAGTCGTTATCTTCAAACCACAAGAACAGACTGTAAAACAATAAAACATCTGTTGAACGTCTGCTATGACTGCAGAATCGGATGAGCACTCCAAGAAGAGTGTTATTGCCAAATGCTGGTAAGTACCAACACTCTTGGTTCTCCTTCAATAATGGAGCTAGCTCTGCCTGGCCTGAATCGAAGATCTTCTGCATGAAGTCAAAGTATTGTTTTGCTGCTTGACCTCTATTATTTGGCCACCCATGTGTTTGCATCATTCATGAAGACATGTTCATCCATAATCTCCAGGAAGGCTTTATCTTCAATGGACAATGCCATTTTCTCATCATCTTTCTTTGGTTCCAAGATTGTCGTCCTCCAGGAGCTCTGTGTCTTTGAAGGGTTGGTTACTCTGGCTTGACGTCCTCTTGTTGACTTTCTCTTTTACATGGATACCACTAGCACATGGACTAAAGAAAGATGTACGCCCATTATGTAGTATATTGGTCTGAGGTGGGGGTAATAATGTGCTATCTCTGGGGGGGATTTCTGAACGGTCGTCAGGCATCATGTCACACTCTATAAGTGTGGGGAGAGGAATCTGTACATTGCCATCCATGGACTCAACTATGAGTTTGATGTTTCTATAACCCCTGAGCATGTTTTAAGGACATATGGTGCAGCACCTGCTCTAATGTCAAGGGACCTGTTACTCTGTTCATCGAGGACAGCGTAGGCTTTAACTGCTTTCTCTCTTGACCTGCAGGGTAGACCTTGACCAAGCATATTTTGGAACATGATAGAGTCCCCGCAGACTTCTGTGCATTTTGACATAACTTCTGGGTTCTCATCTTCCTGTTGCTCCCCACTTTGATATTCTTTGATAGCAGAGCTCACTGGTTCCCATAACATTGGCCCAGGGTGGAGTGCAGACGGGTGTCTGTTGCTATTGCACTCTTTGCAGTGCACAGTTTCTTCACAGTCCTTGGCGAAGTGACTTGTTGAAGCACAACACTTGAAACAGATTCGTTTCTCTTTCAGGTAAGCTTTCCTGTCTTCTATCGTCTTGTTGCGGAACCCACGGCATTTTCTTAGAGGATGGGGCTTATTATGTAATGGACACAGTCTGTCTGGATTCTCAAACTGTCTCTCCATGTTGGTTTGCTTGACTTCACCCTCTGAGGAAACATCAGTCTTCCTGGTGAACACAGATGGTTTGGTGTTTTTCACAGATGTATCTGTTCTAGTGGAACCACCCATGGTAAGTTCAGCAAAGCTGGGGTCATTTCTGGTCTTTGCCTGGTCGCAAATGAACTTTACAAACACACTAAAAGGAGGATATTGAACCTGATAATCATTTTTGTATTTGGAGCCAACTGAGATCCATTTCTCTACAAGGTTATAGAGCTTCTGTGCAATGGGGTTGACTCCACGGGGTGTGTTGAGGTAAGAGAGTCCAGGTAAGAACCCATCTTTCCTAGCTGCCTCCAGTTCTAGCAACAGGTCCCCTAGCTCTCTCAGCTTCTCATTATCTTTGTTTGAGATCTTAGGAAACTCCTCTAACTTTGTTAAGCGATCATTTCAGCTGAACCGTAGCATTCTTCCAATCTCTGCCAGATCATTTGGAGGCCTGAGCTAGCATTATTAATGTTGACTGCACGGATACGTTTAGCTTGCTCTGCAGACTGTGGTCCAAGCCATTTGGTTAATAAGTCCAGCTCTTCTCTGGGGGTAAGTTTCAGGTCACTAATGGAGTTAACAAAGGAGGCTTTCCATGTCCAATAGTTCTCTGGTCTATCGTCAAATGTTACAAGTCCAGAGCTCACTATTTCTAATCAGGTATCTGGCCAAGTCAGCTGTGTCTGATTGAACATATGGAGTTGCTCTGGAGGGCGTGACCTGGTCTGTACCTTCTGACAGTGTATTGTGAGTCTGGAAGGGGTCCTGGTTTTCTTGGAGGAGCTTCAGAGAGTGCGCTGAAGGTTGGTTGGACTCATGCTCTGATGTTGTGCTGGTAATTCTTGGAATGTGCGGTCGTGAAATTCACCAAGACTATTAATTTGGAGACCGGATTGTCTGCATCATCGTTGTCCATGTTTGGCTGGCGCTTTGATGGGGAGAGAGTTCTCTTTTGTGAGTTGGTGCTGTTGCTGACCATGGTCCTGAGAATGTTGTTGCACATATTCATTGGTGCGTTGAGGTGGTGGATGTGGAGCTAGATTTGTCACATTTTGCCAGGGTGGTTCTCATTTCAGCTTCTGTGATAGCAATTTTCAGTGCATGTAGGTTTGCCTGTAGCTCAGTTTTTCTTCTTTGTTGTTCCGCTCTTACTTTTAATTCTTCTGCTTCTATCCGTGCCTGCTCTATTAACATGTCTGCTTCTCTCTGAGCATATGAAGCTTGCGTTTGGAACAGGAGGAGTATTGAGACTGTTCATCAGATGTGTCTCTCAGAAGGTTTTCTTCATTGTTTTCCTCCATAATGTCTTGTAAAAGTTGTACTGAGCTGTATCTCTGGTCTGCAGTGT
This sequence comes from Liparis tanakae, assembly GCA_036178185.1. Taxonomy (NCBI): domain Eukaryota; kingdom Metazoa; phylum Chordata; class Actinopteri; order Perciformes; family Liparidae; genus Liparis; species Liparis tanakae. The sequence goes on from CM070105.1 coordinate 8,188,125, forward strand.
GTTGAATCCTTTTTTCATTTGATAGGCATTTTGATGAGTCTTTTACTATTCTGCTCTTGCTTAATTCAAGTAGCTTAGCAGATAGCTAACAGCAGATCCATAAAATGAAGACTCAGGAATCCGGAGTTGAATTTAGGGTCTTTAGTTTGAATCTTTGAAATTGTAAAACTGTGGAGACATAACATGACATAACTTCACAAACTGTCCACACACATACGAATAAACAACACTATGATCAACACAAAGCCATCATGCCAGAAATTACTCCTATCCATCAACATGAATATTCTGACTACTTAAGAGTCCAAGCTAATCCTAACATGACACATGCTAATCGCGAGTAGCATCTAGCTAACAATATTATAGTATGACAGTAATGACACAGGAAGAAGATATTTACAAGTTACATATATAAGTACTCACAGACTTAGGACCTTGGAGGCTATCAAGTAGCAAAGTCGAAACGCAGCTGCAGTATATGCTTTCAGTAGAAACAATAAACAGGAACTAACTACGGCAAGAGAGGAGGGTCAAATCCAAGAAACAAAAAAAAGGCAATTGCCTTCTAGACCATTCTCAAATGCAACACGTGATAATGTGGGGCAGAACAATAGTCCAAAGCAACTGGCAGGGCTCAAAGTGAGTTTGGAAAATGATGAAATTCATCTCAAGTTCTCGAGTGCCGATTGCGTTGTGACGTCTTGTCTATGGCGTGGGCGTCAATCTTTCCACATCCAGTTTACAGGCCTCTTCCACTGGAACATCATGCCCCCCCCCCACACACACACACACCCTGCCTTGTAAATGTGGGAGCTCTGTCATTAAATCACAGCCTAAGGACAATAAACTTGGCTCTCTAAGTTCTTGAGAAAGTAGTCGCAAACCAGTTGTGAGACTTTCTACATCAGATTAGTTTGTTTGAGGAGTTTCAGTTAGAAAACACCACAGCACCGAGACAGCACTGGTAAAAAGCACTAATGACCTCTTAATGGCAGCAGATAAAGGACTTCTCTCTGTACTGGTCTTGTTAGACCTTAGTGCTGCGTTCGACACCATTGACCATAACATCCTATTACAGAGACTGGAGCAGTCGATTGGCAGTTCAGGCACCACACTAAGTTGGTTTAAATCCTATTTATCAGATCGATCTGTTTGTATTTGTAAACGATGAAGCCTCGATGACCACCAACGTTAGTCACGGAGTTCCACAAGGTTCTGTGCTTGAACCAATTCTATTTACCTTATATGTGCTTCCTTTGGGCAACATTATCAGGAAACACTCTATAAACTTTCATTGTTATGCAGATGATACTCAATTATATCCAGTGTTGGGGAGTAACTGAATACATGTACCGCCGTTACATATTTAGAATACAAATTATGAGTAACTGTATTCCGTTACAGTTACAATTTAAATAGATGGTATTTAGAATACAGTTACATTGTTAAAATCAATGGATTACATGACGGTACTTCTTTGTTTCACAAGTTTATTCACACTTGATCGCGGCGTAGTATTGGTATGACATAAAAAAAAGGTGCCCGCCCCGCTGTAACTTTCTCTATAGTGTCAGATTACAGCAGAAGTCATTTCTGTCTCTACGTGTCGCGTTAACAATCCTCTGTCTCATGAGCAACTCTGAGATCAATTATCTGGTGATGTGGTTTCTGTAGATGGCATTGCCCTGGCATCCAACACCACTGTAAAGAATCTCTGTTTTCTTTGATTGGGACCTTTAACTCAACGTGAAGCAAATCTCAAGGACTGCATTCTTTCATCTACGTAATAATCTAAAAATCAGGCACATCTTGTCTCAAAAAGATGCAGAAAAACTGTTTCACACATTTGTTACTACTTGACTAGATTACTGCAACTCCTTATTATCAGGCTGCACTAATAAGTCTCTTAGGTCCCTCCAGTTGATCCAGAATGCTGCAGCTTGTGTTCTCACTAAAACTAAAATCACATTACTCCTGCATTAGCTGCTCTGCACTGGCTCCCTGTAAAATCAAGAATCACTTTTAAAATTCTTCTCTTAACATACAAAGCCTTGATTGGTGACACTCCATCATATCTTAAGGAGCTTGTAGTACCATATTGCCCCACTAGAGCTACCTCACTAAATGTGGGGCTACTTGTGGTTCCTAGAGTTTGAAAAAGTAGGATGGGAGCCAGAGCTTTCAGTTATCAAGCTCCTCTTTTATGGAACCAGCTTCACCTTCAGTTGGGAGGCAGACACAGTCACCTCATGTAGAGTAGACTGAAGAGTTTCCTCATTGACAGTCTTATAGTTAGGGCTGAATCAGATTCACCTGGTCCAGCCCCTTGATATGCTGCTATGGGCTTATAGGCTGCTGGGGGATGTTTAAGGATACACTGAACCATTACGCCACACATACATTTTATATACAGCAAAGCCCCTTACTACAATAAGGCATACATGATGCTATTTTTTAATACCCAGAATTTGTTTTTAATTTACGCATTATACTTTGTGGTTAAGCTTCGGTTAGATTGTGTTCGGGTCCAAACAAAAGATTTAGTAAAAGTTGAATAAGTTTGGTTTGAATAGCTCATGGCAATGACACTGGGTGCTCATTTAAACTGGTCTGACAAAGCAACAAATATAACACAAACTTAACCCGATACAACTTTATGGACCCAGGAGTTGATGACGTAGATGAAACGTAAGGTGGGAATGAGTTTAGTGTACTCACAGTTTACGATTTATTGTACAGTCGACTTGACTGCTTTACTAGCTGGTGGCGTTGACGAGGGAACACAAACTATAAACCGCCTCCAGAGGCTGCATCATCAACGCCTAATGCTGGCAGTTGTAGACCCCCACTTTTGCTGTTACGAAATAGCAGTGGGCAGAAAATAGAAACCTGAACGCTCAACCTGCCCTCGGTCCAGCTGTTCACTGACCACCTGTCGGCTTGATTTTGCTATGCTTTTGGCCGCGAGCCCGGTCATTAATGTCTCTCCTTCATCATTATGCCACCGCCCTGCTCCACCAAGGCCTCTCACTCGGTCAACAGCAGCCAAACCACCTGACTGCCCACTTGGCAGCGGCCGCCAGGTCCTCATATGCCAAGGCCTCATCACCAACAGCTCATCAGAGACCATGAGTGGATTTCAATACGATGAGGAAGCGAGGGCTCATTGACTGATGTTTTTTTTCTCATTTCTCTTCCGGCTCCTGTAACTCCACAGATGTTTCAATCAAGCAATATTCAGTGTGTCTGCTTGCTACATGCAGTGCATCCTCAAAGAAGATGATATTTAAATGTAAGTTGAGAGGACTGTTTCACTACCAGGGAGTCAGTGGACTGCAAAGAGTGGCAGCAGCAGAGTGTTATAAGTAGGTTTAGAAGGCCGTTACCATCTGTTGACATGGTTGATACCCGGTCAACACAATGATGCTGGTCATTTATTGAGGTATGCTGTTCATTCATCGTGTCAACTGTTAGTTTTTTTACCAGACTTTTGTTCCATAGTTGTTTTTCACCCAAAAAGCGATCTAAATTGCCAAGTCATTTTGTTGCCTTTACCTCGGGAATTGTTTTCCTTCCACTCAGTAAAGTTTCCCTTGGTAAGCGCAGGTTGGCCTGTCTGGTCGTTAAAAACAATGACTTTGAACAAGTGAGTGAGAGTGGTACAAAGCTCCTCTGGGGTATTTATGTTAGTTCTCAGAGCTGATGTTGTTATGTTTCTCCCAAACCCTGGACCACATTCAACATGCGTGGCAATCAATTTTTATTTGGAATGTGCAGTGGGGCGAGTTGCATCTGTGTGTGTGTGTGTGTGTGTGTGTGTGTGTTTGTCTGGGTTGAAAGTTTGTTCCACTTCTTGCACCCCGGGGTCTCGTGTCTCGCTGGCTTCCTCCTCATGCAGACCTGTCTTATCCCACCTGGCTTATCACACTGCATGGCTCTTATCTCCGGCTCGCAGCACTGCAGGCCTCACACCCGTATGCAAGCACACCACAATGCACACGGACCATTAATACTGACGCTATGTCAATGTGTGCCTCTGTTTACACATATGTGCTTTTACTTGGAATGGGATCAACATAGAAGGAGAAAAGTGTATCTCCTTTGTTGGTTCATATTAAAATCATCCGCTGCATACATACTTTACACCAAATAGTTGGTGAAATCCTTTTTTATATCTGAATATAATATGTGTGGTTTCAATTCTATCTCCTCAAATAGAAATGCAAGTAATATAAATTTCTCCAGCCCATTATCCCGTTATACTTCCCATGGCTCAGGGGAGCCGCTTCAACCTCTAATTCTCAAAGTTTGTAGGAAATCCGACCCCCTGGTTTTGATCCTGCTTACCGTCACCATTTTATCAATGCAGTTCACATTCTGTAACGATCTATTTAGCAGTTTTTAGGGTGGCGCTCGTCGGTTTGTGACTAAATCTCATTACAAGCTTCACTGTCGGCACCAAATCAGAGCGCTGTGAAGTTTCTCCCAAAGCAAATCCAAACAATGTCAGTTCACATTAAAGCTTTCAACTAGCAATTAAATTAAATCCAGACACAAACAGGCTTTTTGCTTTGAAGCAGTCACAGGAAACGTCATTATTATTATTATTATTATTATTATTAACAAATTATCGATCAGTTTGTTTGCCTGCACTGTAACGTGACCGCGGGTGTCGCCTAATTCCCCAGGACTGAGATAATAATTCATAATGTGCAGATGTCATGGTCGGTTGTCTTCGCAAACAGATGCAATGAGGTGATAGATGGCTTTGTCGAGATCGTAATGACGCAGGCATCACACGGAAGAAAGGGGGCGGAGCTGAGGGTCGTTTCACGCCCGGGATACGGCGAAGAGAAACCCTCGACGTCCTAACAAGGGCAACCCTTTGATCCCGTCTCTAAAATGTCACATACAAGAGACGTAATACATTTATTTTATAAGGCGCCTTTCAATGCACTCAAGGTCTCCGTACATACACAGCAAATCCAGTAATATATTCTTAAAAAACAACTAACATAAGAAGCGTAGTGTGAAAAGTTGATGTAAATGGTTCCTTACATTCAACTCTTAGTGTGACAGTGAATATTTATTTATTCAAAGAAACGTTGGTTCATATTTATTTTATTGGCTATATTTCTAGGGCATATCATCGCCATCTAAGTTGGCAAAATATGTTGCCTATTTAAACATCCATGAGTTTTATTATTGGTCATGTGGAGAATGATGTCCATTAACCACTCTTCTTTTAGCTCTGGTCTGTAGGTTTATCACAACGAGCAACCCTTTTCACATCGTCTTGTAATTTATCGTTTTCTTTATTGTGAAGGGCTGGATTAGCATTAGGAAAATGGTCGAGAATGATGAGATGTATTGCACTCCAAGGTAGTCTTAATAGATTAGAATTAGAAATGATGACTTCACCCTCAAAAGCTTCTCGTTATAGACTTATTTAATATCAGGAATTACAGTGACATCACAACACGTGTTCTTTATTACCGACGGCTTTGAGTCTCACACACCGTATTATCCTACATGTGCCCCTCCCCCCAACCTCAGCCTCGTCCTCTGCGTTCCCCCGCACCGTCGCACCCAAAAGTCACGCAGTAGGCGATGAAAGGCTAAGACGGAGATTATTCCGTCCCTTCAAAGTACTGGATAGAATATCCAACTGGAGCTCTTGACCTCTCGGCAACCTTGTTTGAATGTAAGGGGCAGCGTTAGAAAGACGATCAGTCTGCCGAGCTGTGGGCGGCCGACTGTGAAGCAACTTAGACCACGTCGTCGTGACTGTGCATGTGCGGCCTCACATCCGGGCATTGCCTGGGATTCGTCCTTGTTGCTCTTGAAAAATACATTAAGCCAAGATAAACTCGCTAAACCTGATCAAAGTAACCAGGAGGTGGCATGAACTTGGACAAAACGGGAGAGCTTTTCCATCATCTGGGGTTTGCCAAAAAAAAAAAAACGTGCGTCTTCTCCATCGAGCTGCTGAACAAAGTGTTCTTTAAGGATCTTTTTCCCCCGGGAGATCAGACGTTGGGGTTTATTGGTTCTCTTTCATCCCCTCTCCCTCTCTCTCTCTCTCTCTCTCTCTCTCTCGTACACTCTCCCCTGTGCGTGTGCTCCCTTCATGGCTTTCCCCTCGGCTATTCGCGTCAAGGTGAAAGAACATAGCCCAGTGTCGCGTTTCACTCGACCAGAAGCAAAGAAGGTTGGAGGCGCAACGCAACTACTTCAGACACCTTGACCCTTCCCTTCTGATCTTAGAGTGGCCAACCAATCATCTTGTAAATACTGTTGTCTTGGTCCCAGCCTTCATTTTAGGGTTGTTTAATTATGTTGAGCAGCGGGAAGCAGGAGATAATCTGAAAGCTATGTGGTATCTGCGATTGTGTTAGCTCCAAGATTATAGTGCAACTGTGGATATATTGTAGGGGGTGGGGGAGGAAACACTCAGATTTAATGTTAAACAATAATGTTCCTGTGAGGGCGAATAAGTCAAACTGTCTATCACCCTTTGATTGGCTTCATGCTTTAATTGGTTTTGAGATATGGACAATTACTGAAGAGTGCTTGGCAAACCATCTGCAAAGATTTTAGGCCAATGTTTTGTATTTTGAACTAACTTCCTTTAGGTACAATACACTCAAAGAAATGGCTCATTGGATGAACTCAATTAAAGTGTTGGCAGGTTTTCCATACAATACTTATACGCAACTCCAACTCAAATTTAGCACATCAGTGCAATACAATGTAATTGAGTTAGTCCAACTAATTTTTATCAAACACATCTAAAATAAAATAACAATATTCATTCAATTAAATTAATTTGTGTTTGTCCAACTCAAAATATAAATTGGAAATTAAATAGTCTATTAAATATTCTACCGTTGTGGGGTCTTTGGAGCCGACTCCAGCTGACATTGGGCGAGGGGGGGGGGTCACCTGGACAGGCCGCCAGTCCATCCAGGGGTCACATAGAGACATACAACCATTCACTCTCACACCTATGGGCAATATAGAGATGAATTAACCTGACTGAATGTCTTTGGACTTAGAGGAAGCTGAGAACAAACTCCACACAATAGGACCACCCTGACCGGGAATCGAACCCACAACCCTCTTACTGTAAGGCGACAGTGCTACCCACTACACCAGTCCTAAAGTGTGTTCACCTTGTGAAAACAACTGATTTTCAGCCGGCCCATGCGCAAATTAAACACATTAATTTTGAGTTGAAAGAATTCCTTTATTTTGTGTTACACCAATTAAATATAAATATCTTCATTTTGTAATTGATTTATTTCAATGTATTAAACAATATTTAATTATGTCACCTCTAAGAAGACTTGAATCGTTTTTGTAAGTGCAACCTAAATAAATCTAATAAATGAAAGTATTCCTACATTTTGTGTTACACCCATGAAATATAAATATCTTCGTTTTGTAATTGATTTATTTCAATGTTTTAAATGATATTTAATTGAGTTACCTCTAAGAAGGGCTTGAATCGTTTTTTTGAGTGTAGAATTATCCGCTGCCCTCACCTTTCTAGCGTTTAAATAATGCAATGGTACGGGCTAATTCTGCTTTTCAGTGTCCATTTCCCGTGTGTCACCGTGGCGTTGATGCCTCTAATGGAACAAAGCTGCATGGCCAGCATTTGAGCATTTGTGCTCTGAAAGCTTGACATGAATAAGGCATAACGTGTATTCCAGTAAGGTTAGTGGTACGAACAGGATGCAATGAAATGTTCATGTTTTTTTTATGCATTGCCGTCTTCTGCTCATTTTAAGAGTAACTAAAGCCACAAGTTTTGGATCGTAAATTCCAATTTGAGATCATAATGAGATCATTATAAACGTGTATGTGCGAAGAAGCCAATGCTTATTGTTTGTAATCTGTCGAATACTCATGTGAATTTTATGTAATCTTAAAAATCTTTTTCATGACAAACCGGGGCTGCTGGATGATTAATGCATCTAATGCGGCCATTAATTGCCCTCTTGGGGATGAATAAAGGTTTCTAGCTTAATCATGCTGCCAGTGTTGAGGTTTCTCCCTATTTGGGTCTGTCCGACTTTTTCTTTTCCTGAAAAAGAGTTGTGCGTGCTTGCTTTGGCACATTTTTCCACTTGTCTGCTCAGTTACAAAGTTCAGAAAATCAGCATTTGGAACAAACATGTCTCCTAATGCACTAGAGGATGTAGGATAGCAAGAAGTTAGATTTTAAAACACTGCATTCTTTTAAATTAAGAAGCATTAAGTGTGATGTGACTCGTGGCCATGGAGTCTAAAATAAACTACGTCCTCTAAAGTATTTTCTTCAGTCTAGTGTTGTCAAATTCCTGACTGATATCTTAATCTGCAGCACTAAAAAGGATGAGGAGAACATTCCACCCCAATGCAGAAGATCCAGCTTCCTCACAGGGAGGGAACCAAGCCAACGTCTGAATTAGTGACCAAAGGAAAATAACTTCACGTTCCTCATTCCTGAGTCTTGCGCCTCAACATCAGCCCATTATTTAGAGTGCATCCCACCTCCCGCTGTGACTGAACATCAAAGCGTGCCATCATCTACCGTTCACATGCAGAGCCGTAAAGCCTCACAAGCAATTGCATCCTCTTCAGTCTGGTATAGGTTGTAATTCATGTATAATGTTAGGAGACCTCTCATCGTCGCCGTCAGGCATTTCCTCTCAACCGTTCTTTTATAAATGCTTCAAGTCTCTTGATTGAAGAGAGAAGAAGATGTACACTTTTAATCCATACACTCCCCGTCGTTTCTATTCATCTCTCAAGTAGCGATTCCTCTTTGCTGGCGTCGTTATGACAATTATGTATATAACCATTACATAAATTCCCTTTTATACCAGAAAATACATGCCTTCCATTTCTTCGGTATCTGGTAGGCAGCCTATAATTAAAGCGGCGGGCCACGTGGGTATGCATAATGACATTTCCCCACCACGAGAACTGATGGCATTTCCAATTAATTATCTCTGCAGCTCTTTGTGTGTACGTCAAGGTACGTTGGCGTATGTGGCCTAACTAGTATGACGTCTTTCTACCGGTGACCTTGCTTTTGTCTGAAATGTGATCCTCACTGATACGATTGCAATTCTGCCGTTGGGATGGATTTATTTATTGCCCGTCGTCAAAAGACTTTCCAGGGTATCGCGGAAGGTGTTGTTACTCAGGGGAAGCTTCTGAACAATGGATTACAACAATGGGCAGGAACGTCACCGGGGGCCACCACAGTCAGGGCAGTCATGGCGCCGGTGTCTGGTCCCAATGACCTTCAGAATATCGTACGCCATGTGGCCAGCGTTTCTTGATGCCCTGCCCCTACTGATTCATTTTCTCCTCTGCCTCTTTTCTGTAAATATCCTTTTTTGTTGTTCTTTAGCTTTTGCTTGAGATTCAGAATAACTTTTGGACAACTTCAAGGGAAACACAACCTGCGGGGGATTTGATTTCGAGACTGATATATGAGCAGCTGGAAAACTGTCCGGTACAAAACTTATGCCGGGCGAAGCTGTGATGCTTGTTAAAATCTTTGAGGCATGCTGGAATTTTTGAAGTAATTTGACTGTAGACTAAAGTACAACAAAGTACGACATAGTGATAAACAAATTACAAACATTTTTCATTTTGTAATATCAATACATTATTTATAATCATTTATTATTATGTATTTTTTACATTTATAGCTTTCTTATTCATTAATTTCACTTAGATTTTTGTTTCAGAAACATCAGCAGAGAGGCTCCAGAAACAGGGCATGTGAATGAATGCTCAAGAAGGTGGAAATATAACACTGACTTTAAAAAGTACTAGCTTACAAGCAGTTGAGGTAGTATTACTAATATGCAAGTATTTCTATTACAACTACGATCTCAAGATGCTCACAACCTTCCATACTGTTAATTTCTATCCATATATGTCCAGGGGTCAGAAGTGTGCATGGCATTTTTTGGGCAGTATAGATTTGTAATGAAAGTTCATGTATATTTCCTTGAGGAGGATTCAAAAGTTGGGCTCACTAACTGTTTTTCTCCCTTTTGGATTCTTAACTAAGTGCACAATAACGCATCTTCAGGCATCATAATTCCTGGAGAAGAGAGGAAGTACCGTATCATCAACACATAAAAGATACAGCCTGCTGTCATTGAACTTCGGCATCTTTTGAAGTAGATTGTACAGATGCCCGAGAGACCTCGCCATGCCATTCGGCAAACAAGTCGCCTCTGGCTTTTGAAGGTCTCTCCAGTGTCTGATGCAGTGTTAAAACAAGTGAAGGAAGAGGAAAGAGAAGCAGTCCTGACACAGAGTTGCTTGGGTACATCAACAAGATCAATGCAAAGGCACTGGGGATGAACTGGAGAATATTACCGGATACAGACAGCTTTTGACACTGCCTGAAGCTCAGTACTACGTGAACCCTTCACTTGCTTCATTCTTTCCACAATCAAAGTTGTATGGAAATAGTTGACAGGATTAAAAGCAGCCTCTTGCAATACCATCAGAAAACTGTCAAAAGCCAGAGGCAGTTTGGATCTCCAGAAACGCTTTCGAAGTCGCGCCATTGTTGACGGCATCTGCAAAGAAATTGTTAAAACTTCATCCGCCACATCACTCATGTATGTTCAGCTTTTGCACTCACAAAACAGAAGAAAAAGCAAGGTTACCCTGCTTCAATTCAGAGAGTCTTGAGAAAAGTTATTTGCTTTGGAACCTTCATAATCCATGTGAAATTGAAGTACTGTACAGTAATTGCCTGCCATCTATGCTGATGAAATTAATGTAGACAATACATTTATTCAATATGAGCATAGGGGGTCAGAACTCCAAGCCAATGTCATTTGTTAAGCTTGACAGTTCCTTCTCGGCCTTGGAAACTGCAGTTAAAAAAACAATCGCAAACTCCTAGGCCCAATAACTCAGCTGCACCGGAGCTTTGGACTGTATTGCATGGTCTTACCTAACAGGAGGATTTTGTGGTGAGTGGTACCGGGTGACTTTCTCTATTTCATTTTCCACAGCTATAAGGGGGTGAGGGGAAGGGTTGTGGCTGGAGTCTTCATTGCAGCTAGAAGGCTCCACCCACTCATTAAGGAGAGCATTGCGATCAGGTGTGAGAAAAGACACACCTGATCTTGATCTCCTCGTCAAGGACGAGAACGAAGGGCAAGGAGGGAAACATGACCTGCCTGAAGGTTAATCGGCTAGCGGCCCGGCTGAGATAGCTTGTGTAGGAAAATGATAGCGCTCGAAACTGAGCTACGCTTTCAGTTCTTTTGTTTGTTTGATTAAAACTAGTGATGGCGAGATGAAGCCTCATGAGGCGTCGAACCACTTCAGCCAATTGGTTCGAGAAAGGGTTAATTTCTCGAAGCTTCATGTGCCCAAGACACCACCTACTGGTCAAGTGTATATTCACAGGCAGCTGTATCTGAATTACATAATGTGATGCATTGAATTTTGTCTGTTATGCAGAGCTGCCAACTCTTCAAAAAATCTTGGAGTGAGATTTTGTCAGGGGTGACCAAAATAACATAACATTTCGATTTACAGAGTCCAGAGTCCAGTAGTCATCCACACACAGTCATCCCGGTGGTGGTGAGCTATATCAGTAGCCACAGCTGCCCTGGGGCAGACTGACGGAAGCGTGGCAGCCAATCAGCGCCTACGGACCCTCCGACCACCACCAACATTCATTCACATCCATACGAAAATGTTGCCGCGCACGCAGCCATACACGTTGGTGGCTCAAATATGAGGACATTTGAATTAATCTGGCGTTGAACCCATGTTGTACCTGCATTCTGGCCTGGCAAAGGTCTTTTACGAGGCATCTTTGCTACCTTAAAGAATTTAAAGTTTTTTTAATAACTCTACTCTCATTTACAAAAACATGCCTAATTCTATTGCACAAATGTCCTGTCTTTATGTTAAATTCTTTATAATACATCTTACTTGTTCAAAGTACTGTTTGGATTTTTTTTGAAAGAGTCCTTTTCCTAGGCCTGTGGGCAGCTTAACAAGGTGCTCTCCTGCTTGTTATGACAGCTGAGTTTACATCACCACACAAAATCACACACACAAACACAAACAATTATTTCTTTCAAGATTTAAAGTTTAATAGAGTGAGTACTTAATTGAACCACATGTCATTAACAGGGCTCTCAAGTTCTAAAGACAGGTAACAGTGATTGATGCTTTATTTTCATTGGTTGCTGGATTACAGATAGTTTTTTTTCTGATTGGCTATTGTGTAACCCAGCTCTTCTTTTTGATTGGCTGATAAATGGCACCTTGCAGCAGACCTCCAGGGAGCGCGTGATTTCTTCACGGTGATGGCAGCGGGGACAGCTCATGTTTGGCAGTTTGCGCGCTGCGGTACATTAAAACATTAAATAGCCGAGGTTTTTTGTCAGCGTGATAAATACGATGTGTGGCGGGAGTGCGTGACTTAAGACCGAATTGCGTGACTGTCTATCTCCATGCATGACACTTGAGAGCCCTGCATTAACATACCGTAGTCTGCTCGCTGTCTGTCTGAACATCTTCTTCTGCTGCTAACTCCGGGACCTTTTGGGGTCAATAGATGTGTATGCAGTGAACAGGTTTACAGATGCGCTCCTTAGCGTCATCTATCGTTGCGGAGTTTGAAAAGGAACCAACGCGCTTCGGCACAAATCAGACTTTATTTTGCCGTGAGAAATTGGTTGTGTGGCGTGAGAGCGTGTGAAAACACGCAAAAGCGTGTGTCACACGGCGAAACCGTGAGAGTTGGCAGCTTTGGTTATGGCTGTTGGGAATGACTATGAATTACAAAAATGTATGATCAAATCATTTCTGTACATAAATTATCACATGTGCATAATCAAATATTTTCTTAATATATTCTGTGTGTAAATGTTCCCGAGAGGTTTATATTGCTGTCAACCTCCCGGCAAAATCTGAACCGCTTCCCGAAGCAGTCACGTGGTACAGCCGGGCAGCGAGGCTTCGGACGTCATCATTTTTGGCATCATTCCCCCCCCCCCCCCATTACGCGACACAGGCTTCGAAGCGTCGGCACATCTCGTAACAACACTAATTAAAACACTTAAACCCTGCAGACCTGACTGCCTGTGATTGCTGCACTGCCCTAATTGCTGTGTCCTCCACAATGTCCTGTTAGAGAGCGTAAACTACCGCCCTGGTGAAGTTTGGATTCACGGCTGATTGTCGTAACGAAACTGACGTGACGCAGGCTTCAACGGGTCATGGTCTTCTACGTGTAATGGTCTTCTTTGTGTCATGATGTCTTCTACATGTCATGGTCTTCTTTGCGTCATGCCGTCTCCTACTAGACCAAATGGACGTCTCCACATCCTCACTTGGTTTTTACGACTGCCATAATTCTTTTTTTTATCTGGGTCGAGTGAATAACAACATTGCAGTGGCTTGGCTATTTTCTTTATTGTCTAGTTTGTGGGCAAAGGCCAGTGTTTAACTCTGCTCACTTTGAAACCCCCTCCAACTTTTGCAAATGGAAAACCAAAAAAGAGCGAGTCATGATGAGCGGAGCTGTACCGTACAAATGTGGCGTCTTGATTAAATTTTTTTGGAGTAACCTTAAACGAATCAGGAACATCCTTGAGTTCAAAGCATTCATCAGAATCAGGTGACTGTAACATACGAGTCACATCTATTTCATAATATAAACTATTCAGTTATTGAGCCTTTTTATGAAGGCATCTGCATTCTACATATTTCTCACACATTTATTTCATTATTTTCTTTAACGTGTCACCTTTCCTGAGGTATAAATAGAACCACATTCAATTACATGACAAGGATGCCTTCACTTTTGCATTAAACAGGCGAAAAGGCAATGTGTTAGCCTTGGGAAGCTGGTATTAGAGACAAGCTGGGACGAAGAGGTCCCACAGGCATAAAACGCACCAACTAAAAAGGTTCTCCCGCTTCCCTTTTGATCCAAATGCAATCAGTTCGACACCCATAAGTGTCCCACTGTGCTACATAATGACCTACAGTATGTTGGAAAAGCCCACAATGACTTGAGCTTAGCTATTTCTGGTTGCTGTTGAAGTCCTTCAGTCACTTCAAGTGCAGTACAGAAGCATCTGTAGGAAACACCGGTCATTTGACGCTCGCATATGTGTATGTGTGTGTGTGTGTGTGTGTGTGCATCTGTGTTGTGTTTGTTTGTGTGTTCTGGCTCCGTATTAAAGCAATCTCTGCGGGGAGCTGGGACAAGTTCCCATTAAGCAAACTGCAATGTCCGCCCCACCTTCACCCTGTGTGATCTTATTTTAATAAGCAGAGCATCTGGCTACCACATCCAACACCCTCAGCCCACCCCACACACCTGTCTCTCCTGCTGTGCACTCCTTCAATGGTCACGGTCACCATCACATATGGTCCTATAATGCCCGAACAGCATCGATACACAACTTGATTCCCCGAGGATAATCTATTTACCTGGGCGATTGGAAGACTCAGGCAGGAGGTTGGTGACATTTCATCACGCCCGGGTTGACGACGGGAATGTTACGGTGAAATGCAGCAACTGCCTGGCCATAATTGAGATGCAAAACGCGCGCCAACAACTTTATCTATATGCAAAGTTTTTGGCACGCTTGCATCAAATCTGATTCCGGGTAATCCACCGTGTCAAGAGAGTTATTGCTGTAATCAGGCCACATAAAGACTTTTAATCTCCAAAGGACTTGAACTCTGAAGGGCCCTGCTGTCTCAGCAGGCGAAGGTGTTAAGGATGTTTTTGAAATGTCCTTTTCTTTGAGAGCACACATTATGTGTTGAATGTTATTCCCTCTGCCTGTCACTTGATGCTGTGAGGCATCTTAATGACGCTGCAGGAAATGCCTGAATATGGAAACCAAAGGGTTAACATGTGCTATACATTTAAAATCTTGGATCGCAGAGCTCCTACAACTCAAATGCATGTTACCAGCCACCGCCCGTCAGTGTTCTAGCTCCTTTTATGTCTTTCTGTAATTCACAGTTGGCTGTTCATCAAACAGACCCTCCTTAAGATGAGATTGGCTTGGATATGATTGGCTTCTCTTCACACATTTTCAGAGCCGAGATCTCGTGGGTTAAAAATGCCTTCGGACTCCCAAGAGTAAACAAATGTCCTTGATTTGGACCAAATGGACATTGGAGTTCAGGCCAACCTTAACTGGGAATCCCCACTGGAAACGAGACCTAAGCAAGACTCTTCCCGTCCAATTCCCAGTCTCATAGACGTCTCTGCCCGTCTGTCCACAGGAGCTTCGCTAGAGGCAATACACATCCACTGTCTTGTCGAAGGTCTGCGGTGGGTTATTTTGGACAACAATGAAACTGAGGTCTAGCGGAAGGCGATATTAAGGGCTACACAAATGAAAAAGATGTGTCAATAGTTTTTACTGAATTCATTTATTGTTGGTTTGAATCTTTGTCGTAATACGAAAAATAGAGATTATTATCGGATCTACCCTTTAAACCACACAAGTAACTAAAAGTAAGGCTCTCTTAGACTTATGAAATATAACTTGGCAACTCTTGAGTTTTACTACTTTGTGTCCAAACATGCTTTATAATTAACAGGAACAGGTAGATTGCACTTACAAAATTAAACTGTATATGAAAGTCATTTTACAAGTCTTTTTAAAAGCTTTTCTGGCAAAATGAAAAATCTACCATTTGTGCTGGAAAATAATTTAAAATATCTGATCCGTTTGGCACTTTGAATTTAATACAAACGACTGGTGTCTAAATAACTAAAACATGCATTATTGAGGTGATTAGCCCTTTTGAATAATGTGAAAATAAAAGTGGGATCTCATTTTGGATTTTTTTTTTTTTTTTTTTTTTTTTTAAAATTGTATGCGGGTGTGTGTGACCCAACAAACTGATTTGTCTAGGCCCGGAAAGCCCTCGATTTGTATTTGTGGACACGGCATACTGATTGCAATTATGGCCTTCTCAATAAATTTGTGTCACAGCACAATGAGTCTGCGAGAACCTTCAGCAAGAGCTGTTAATCTCACTCTGATGGATGCTAAACATGTAAATATTCATTGTTAATCATCCGGATCGAACCCTCTGGACGCTCCAGCCTCTTAGCGCTTGTTAGTAGTTTTGGACATTCGTTTCTCCAGTCAAAGTTCCTAGACTCTCAGATATCCTCATTTCATCCCGAACCATTTCACATATCTCGATTACTCATGTCCAGTCACTCTCTGTTGCTTCCCCCCCCCCCCCCCCATCTGTATTTCACTCTCCATTTTGCTGGCCAGTCATGTGTGTGAGTGTTTTTATGAGGTTCAAAGGTCCCTGCGAGGGGCTGCCTTGTGCTCACACATCATTCATCCAGATTGGCTTAAGCTCCATCGGTCATTGTTGCCTTTCAGCAGCCCCTAATGTCAAAAGCATCCAATTGTTTGAGAGAGGAGTCTGCTGGAGCCTCCGACGTCCAAAACAACCTCAGGATTGGCTTCGTTGTCACAGGAGAAAAACACAATATCAGACCCCAAGCTTTTCTGCCCCTTAACCTCCCTCCTAACCTCGTATTCCTTTTACACCTGCCACTGCTACGTCAGCATGGCCTCGTACAAAATAACGTTATAAAACTAAACTGCATAGTTTCAATCTAAAATTATTTCCAATATTTATTTGTGACTTATCACAAATGCATTTCTAATGAAGGTATACAGCACTCAGTGGATGGATGGTGCAAAGACATCTTTAATTTAAGCCACACCGTGTTTTAAGAAACCTGAGTAAGTGATTTTTTTGCCTTTTAATATAACCAAGTCGTTCTTTAATTATATTCTATTAATATTTTACCAGTCTACAAAACAGTAATCCGAGAAAAATAGTTTTCTCATAAAATATGAAGTAGAATACAGTTTAATTGAATGGGGATGTAATTTAGGAGGACACGGTTGGCTTGGTTGACTCACATTAACCTTGTTAGAAATTTGAGCTTAGTAACTTTTTAGCCTTGGGGGTCTCGAGGGATGGCAATAGCAGAGTTATTCCTAAACCAATGTGAGTTCCTGGGTCAGAGGATGTTGTAATTGTACAGGTCGTAAAGCCCTGTGAGGCTAATTTGTGATTTTGGCCGATACAAAATAAATTTAATTGAGATAAATGTTGCTTGGTGGGTCGGTTCACTACTTTGGTTCACATTGTATTGACTTTTGCGATCCCCTGACTTTTAATATAGTAGAGATGTACCCAAGGAGAACCGTTTCTCAACTCTTTAGTTCCCTTCAACAAACGGAAATAATTACCAGAAAACACAACACCAAGTGGGTTGTTTTCCAGCTTTAAAAAAAAAAAAGTTTAATAAAAGTATATTCAGCTCCAAAATACTTTGGTTCATGACCAAATAACTTTAGTCTATTTATTCCAACTCCCACAGGCTATTGTAATGACTCCAGTTCATGTGCTGCAAATATCTGATGCTGGCTGAGAGTGGATTTTTGTTGTCTGCGTGAAAACTACTTGGCCCTTGAACTAATAATAATGAGAAATATAAATAAAGATTGTGTCCTGACGTTCAGTACCTGCACCGATGTCTCCTCAGAGTCTGGTTTCACTAAAGTCTTTGTGAAAACAACTCTACTTCTCGCATGATTTAAAGCCCCACTATGTAACTTTTTCTACCTTAAAATACCAGCTTGAAAGAAATTGTGCCACAACAATGACTTTTAATATGGCCATCCAGGGTCTGTGGGGAGAATACTCACGGATGTAAGATTTTCCAGCCGCCCGTTCCCAGCCGGACCTCGACCTGCTGTCAGGATCTGGAGTTTGTGTTTTATGCCTTGTTTTGAAGTCTGTCATCTTGTCTCCCTGTGATTGTCTGCCATCCTGATTGTTTCCTCCTGTGTGATTACTAAGCCCCGCCCTCATTGTGTCCACCTGTGTCTCGTTCCCCGTTGTCCAATCACCTCTCACCTTGCCTGTGTATGTAAACCCTGTTTGTCTCATTCCCAGTGTGGCGTCGTATTGTTTGGTCCGTGTTTTTGTCGTCCTGGTTTCATAGTTCACGGTCATAGCTCAAAGATTAAATATTGTTTTTGCATCATGTCGGAGATTGGGTCCTATCTCGTTGCGACATCCGTGACCGTGACACCTGCTTTCTGGCAGTGATTACGCAACGTCACATAGTGCCAGTCCACGCTCGCAGGTGACTTTTTATTTGCTGCCGGCGTGCCTCGCTCAGCTGTGAGGTGCGCAAACTCTCACTAGCCCCCCTCCCCGGTCCGTGAAAAATTATTTCTGACACGGAACCGGTCCGTGGCTCAAAAAAGGTTGGGGATCTCTGATCTGGAGGATAGAGAAAGTTACAGGGCGGCGAGTAAAAAAAAAAACCACCTCACACTCAAAAGAGCCATATGCGTCACCGGAAGAGCCATATATGGCTCGAGAGCCAGAGGTTCACGACACCTGATCTATTGTAACTGAGTATTTACAACACTGAAGTAAATGTTAAATACCTGAAGGGGGCGCTACAAGAGAAAAGTTACATAGTGTCGCTTTAAGACCTCCATTAATACAGCATGATGTTTATTTAGTAAACGAAGGGACATCATCATTGGCCTTTTTGCAGATGACGTTATCTGTTACTTTGAGGACCCTGACAAATGCCTGCCTATATTAATAAAAAAACTTGAGACATTCAGCTTCTAATCAGGTTCACCTGGTCCAGTCCCTAGAGATGCTGCTATAGGCTTAAAGGCTGCTGGGGGATGTTTTAGGATACACTGAGCACCTGTATCCTCTCCTCTCTCTACTTATGGATGAATTTTCATCTCCCCACCACTCCACATGAACTCTGCTTCCTTGTGACTTCAGATCTCATAGGTTCCATTGGACCTGGCCCTGCTGATGCCCCGCCCACTCCTCCTCTCTACCTCCATCTGCCTGATGGCTAAACGGAAGTCTGGATTGTGGTCCATACCGACAACCAACTATTCATACACTGTCATACTCGTTGAATGTGTTGTAACTATGTAAAGATTCATTTTATCCTATTCAATCCCCGCCTTAGTCGATGTGTCCTTGAGCAAGACACCTAACCCTGAATTGCTTTGGATAAACGCGTCAGCTAAATGAAATGTAATACGCAACCTTGGATATATTGGGATACAATAGTGCATTAACAATCATATGTTGCGACAAACCCTTAGGGTAGTATTTATCTTTCATACAGTAATTGCTTCACCAGAAGGCACACATATTCATCATACACACACACACACACACACACACACACCCACACACACAGTATGCAAAGGAGAACCTCAGTCTCCGTCCCTTTACCCTTTAAGTTAGGTCCAAACATGTGCTAAGTAGGCCTTACGTCTCTAAGGGCGCTTGACCTTCAGTCTCTTTTTATTTATCTTCTATTAACATCTTTATTTAAGACTGACTGTTTTTGTCCCCTATTCGCATCTACAATGAAATTCCTGAGCTTTATGTGAATGAAAAGCTTCCCCTCAGGCTCATGAAATCGCATCTTAATATGTTGGTGAACTCCGCGGTCTGGGAGAAGTGGCGCTAATTTAACGTCATTGTTTTGCTTTTTTTGTTATAAGAGCGATCACATGGGCATTATTCTGAGTAAATAAAAAATAATGGTGTGTTAGTGGGGTTGTAACAATGCCTTAGGAGTCACGGACATGGATTTAAATCATAGGAAGTCACACTTTACACATTGTTACACAATGGTCCTTAAGCACTGTCGTTTACTTATAAATCATTCAAGAGGTGGATTCCAACATTCTTTATTTTTAGCAAAAGTCGCATCTTTAGCAAGTTTTTACCTTTTAAACACTGTTCTTTACTAGACTAGAGTCGGTCTAGTACATGTTGATAAATTAATAATATCAACGTTTTTGGTCCATTTAAAAAGAAAAGAAACATCACTGGTTATAAAAGTAGGGCTGATGTAAATAATTGTTGGGTGTGGGGGAATCACTCTGAATGAATATAATGTATATATTTATATCGATGGAAGAATCATTAGTTGGAATGCTTCAGCAGTCCAACTCTTGTTCTCGTCTTCTTTATTAAACTTCTCTTTTTTTATTCTATTTCTTCCGTACCTTTTTTGTCCCTCTTCTACTCCTTCATATATTCAGCTATTTGAACCATTCAAATATTTAAAAAATCAGCTTCTTCAGACTTAGAATGGCATTACTTTTCAAGTTTCAAATGTTTCAAATATTTGTATATTTAAATACTTTTATGATATTTGTAATTCATCAGTTCCTATGGAGAAAATATTCAACTTTAAAAAGCTTACAGTATCTTCAAATTTTCAGCAAATTCAGCAATTTATTTTTTCCTCTGCTCAGATATTTTTCAGCTATTGCTGTATATTTTCAAATATTTTTTATCTTTTCAATTTTTTTTTGTTTTTTATGGAATTAAAAATGAATGGGATCCAATGGAGAACATATTGAAATCCGCTTCAACTTTAAAAGCTTACAAGTTTGGCATACTTTCAACTAAAGACGCCATTTAACCTTTATAATGTTGACAAAATCTTTAGCTATAACTTTATTAAAGCTTGTTTTGATAGCTCTTATACTTTTTAAACTGTGATTTTTTTTTTTTTTTTTTTTTAGTTTGATGCTTTTTCCGTTTTTTGGGACTTTTCACAGCACAGACCTGTTGGCTCAGAGTGGAGAGCAGAGTCAGATTCTTGCTATTCAATTATTTGGAAACTGTTGCTACGACCACAATATGCACTCTTTAGGCATAATTTCAAGATGTAGTCGTAGGAAATCTTGTGCTTGTCGTACACGTATACCAATAGAATCCAACAGAATAACACAGTTGGCTACCCAACGCTTAACGAGCGAGTAAATACGACTCTCTCCCCCATTCCCTGCGCCATGTTAAATTTGAACACAATTTTCTCTATCGAAGAAAACCAGAGCACTTTCTGAATCGCTACTACGCTCTCATTTCTAAACCCCGGAAACATTGAATCACACCCGAACGTTCACAAAAGCCTTGTGCCTCTCAAAATCACGTTACTTTTGCGATTGGAGTTATGGTATTCTGTCAAGTTCTGAACCTTCAAGATAATTATATCGGAGAAAATATATTTAATTCACACTTATCAACCTCAAAAATAGCTTTACAAATTATATATGTTTCATTCACCAATGTTGCAATATATATATATATATATATATATATATATATATATATATATATATATATATATATATATATATATATAATTCACTCACACTTGTCGCCCTCAAAACAGCTTTTTATATATATATATATATATATATATATATATATATATATATATATATATATATATACACAATTCCATTGATCCGTGACTTAAAATATATATATACAGGACTGTCTCAGAAAATTTGAATATTGTAATAAAGTTCTTTATTTTCTGTAATGCAATTAAAAAAAACAAAAATGTCATGCATTCTGGATTCATTACAAATCAACTGAAATATTGCAAGCCTTTTATTCTTTTAATATGGCTGATTATGGCTTACAGCTTAAGAAAACTCAAACATCCTATCTCTAAATATTAGAATATTTCCTCAGACCAAGTAAAAGAAAAAAGATTTATAACAGCAAAACAAAATCAAATATTTGAAAATGTCCATTAATGCACTCAGTACTTGGCTGCATCAATGCGGCGTGGCATGGAGGCAATCAGCCTGTGGCATTGCTGAGGTGTTATGGATGCCCAGGATGCTTCAATAGCGGCCTTTAGCTCATTTGCATTGTTGGGTCTGGTGTCTTTCAGCTTCCTCTTCACAATACCCCACAAATTCTCTGTGGGGTTCAGGCCAATCGAGGACAGTAATGCCATGGTCAGTACACCAGTTACTGGTGGTTCTGGCACTGTGGGCAGGTGCCAGATCATGCTGGGAAATGAAATCCTCATCTCCATAGAGCTTTTCAGCAGACGGAAGCATGTAGTGCTCTAAAATCTCTTGGTACACAGCTGCATTTACTCTGGACTTGATGAAACACAGTGGACCCAAACCATCAGTGACTGTGGGAACTTCACACTGGATTTCAAGCAACTTGGATTTTGCTCCTCTCCAGCCTTTCTCCAGACTCTGACGCATTGACTTCCAAATGAAATACAACACTTGCTTTCGTCTGAAAAGAGGAAATGCCACGGCGCATCGATGTAGTAATCCGTGCAAAAGGATTCCCAACCAAGTACTGAGTGCATTAATGGACATTTTCAAATGTTTGATTTTGTTTTGCTGTTATAAATCTTTTTTTTTTTACTTGGTCTGAGGAAATATTCTAATATTTAGAGATAGGATATTTGAGTTTTCTTAATCTGTAAGCCATAATCGGTAATATTAAAAGAATAAAAGGCTTGCAATATTTCAGTTGATTTGTAATGAATCCAGAATGCATGACATTTTAGTTTTTTTTTATTGCATTACAGAAAATAAAGAACTTTATCACAATATTCTAATTTTATGAGACGGTCCTGTATATAGTTTATCGGCAAATTTTTCATTCATTGATCGTGTGTGTGTGTGTGTGTGTGTGTGTGTGTCAAGTTAATCATTGGTCATTTTGGTTGATAAGTAAATCATAAATAAATATATTTTAGTAAATACAGCAGCCCCAACTGACTTTTGTTTAAATCTAGATAAACAGTGCAAAGTTTAAATGCGTCTATCTTCTGCTCAGCAGAGCGACACTATTGATCACCTGATCCTTTGTTGGCTGACTGAAGGTGACACAAGGGTGCCGCTGGATTGGTATTCTGTCTCTGAGGTGAGGACCACAGCGTTATTCCACTATTGTAGATAGCAGCGTGATGGGAAGGGGTACAGAGACAAAGATGGAGCATAGGGGATTAAAAAGTACAAAAAGTGGATAAAATACATGAATAATGAAATCATTTAGGTTTTTGTACACCTTCCTGAATCATCTATCATTTCTCTTTGCCTCTGTTATAAAAAGGTGAAGCTAAAGTTTATTTAAGAAGTTTAAAAAAGGGCTCAGCCTCTCTTCAGACCCTTTTCTGTACATTTGTTGGCGTTTTGCATCAGTGAATGACGTCACCAGCATGTACACAAGTGTGTTAATGATGAATACCTTTGGTATTTGGGCTAGAGTGATTTTATTTGCCCAGTAAGTAGATGTCTGAATACACTGTGTGGGTAATTTACACACATTGTTTTTCTTCTTCTTCGTATGTTACAGTTCTTTTCAAGTGGTTTTCTATTTTCTTTGAGCTTTTAAAAAATGAAAACACATTCTCGTTGGTCGCCAGTAAACACAAGTCAACATCCTATTGATCGGAACGGCTCCTTTTACTGCTAAATTTATTGCACTAGACCAGCAAACAGCCCCACACAGACGAAAATGAAGAAGAAAAACACTTTTAGTTTTTTGGTTACAGATATCTATGTTTCCATGGATACCAGTTACACTAGTGATGAGGGCAGAAGCTCAAACATGTGAGCGCGGCTGCTTGAGAGCCGTATTTAGAAGGACTCAAGAGATTGATTGTCCTTGTTTGGACAGGGAGACAGACAAACACACACACACACACACACACACACACACACACACACACACACACACACACACACACACACACACACACACACACACACACGAGAGATAAAGACGTGTCCTGATAGAAAACAGACAGAAATGTTAAACGGCAATGCAAAGAGTGGAGATAGGAAACTGGGGGCAGGTTTAGTCTTCCCGGTGTGGCTATCAAATGTGCTCCTTTAGCCTGTAAATAGTCTGCTGAGGGGGATGAAACCTTCATCCCCCTCAGCAGACTGTCCAAGCCCTGCCCGGCCCTCGGGGACGCAATAACGTCAGAATGCACTTGATTCAGAGGAATCCTATAATAAAATGCATCCATTGTGGAGGCGACCTCAAAGACACTTTCACATCCTGTTCCCGTGCCAGCTGTGAGGACTCTCTCGAGGACAAGCAGCCAGGTCTGGTTCCTACTTCTGGAAGATGCACTTTCAAGGACAACAGGTCGTTTTATTGACTTTACGCGTCAGGGAAAGCACAGATGCGAGTGAAGACGTCACTGTTGGTTGTATTCACGAAACTATGACTATGGGTCAGTGGGTAGCAGGCCCGTCTTTCAATCACGGGGATGGAGGTTCGATCCCCGCCCTAGTCGATGTGTCCTTGAGCAAGACACTTAACCCTGAATTGCTCCCTGTATCTGCGTCTACAGTGTATGAATGTAACAGGATTGTAAGTCGCTTTGGATAAAAGCGTCAGATAAATGACATGTAATGTAATAATAGTAAAAAGACCAAATCTGTGTCTGAAACAATCTCTCGTAAACACTATAAAAGGAGTTTGATGGGATTTTAAAATCCCCTATTTGCCCCAATGTGTGGCAAAATAAATCACATTATGTCTCAGAGTCATAACTGCAGTCGGGACACTGTACACGTAGGTTTAGATTTCTTCATGATTTTCACTTTCCGAGGGCATCGTATGTCCGATGTCCATCGTGCAGAAACAGCCATTCATTCGTTTGAGAACTAATTGAATAACGGACACGCCAGTGTCGTAGTAATCCAGTAACATGTCCACGGGGACATTGCTGGACACTAACCAGTCAGTAAACGCGTTGCTCAAGCAGAGACTGAAGACAATCTACTTGGTTGTTTTGCGTAAAGTGGTTTTCGAGTAAAGAAATATATTTTTAAACCTGTAAATCAGAACCAATCCCAAATCGCGACGTGCAGAAGTCGCCAGCTGGGGGAAAGAACGAGTCGCAGCACAACACAGGACCATTGTGGCTTTTGCTGCTGGTGAGTTTTTGTTTAATTAATTAAGATTAAAAAAACTATATTAATCCCACTCAATAAAACTCATTTGCCAACAAAAACTCATACAGACAACAACAGACACTGAGCACAACTGACAAGAAACGCACTACGAGGAACAAACAAATAATCTGCTGCTGAGTCGACACTCTTAATGCCGGCAAAAAAGTGAAATATATAATCCTAAATACTTTCAGAAAAAGGATGTTTTTCCTGCTTCTCCACATGTTCTTATCACTCAGTGTCAGTCTTCGGGGGACATGTGAATGTTGACTGTGGATCTCGACGGTGTCATAAATATACCAAACACTCAGAATTTATTATCGTCTTTCTTTTCATGGGAAATAACATTGGAAGGAACGTTGCCATGGAGTCAACCTCACCTGAGCCCTGAGAAGTTTCACTCTTTATAATATACCGTGAAAGTCTGGTGAATTTTCTACAAGCAGACCTCTGTTGCACGGTGAGCATTACATCAATCAATCAGTCTTATTTCAGACTCAAAGTCCAGATAGTAAAAAAAACATTACAATAGAATGAAATACATACAAAATCACAAGTAAAATACATAGTGGGTACGGAAAGTATTCAGAACCCTTTAAAATGTTCACTCTTTGTTTCATTGCAGCCATTTGCTAAAATCAAAAAAGTTCATTTTATTTCAGTTTTTCTTTTTTAATAAATTAGCAACAAATTCTACATTGACAGTGAACATTAATAAGAAATAACATGAACTTTTTTGATTTTAGCAAATGGCTGCAATGAAAAATGTAAAGGGGTCTGAATACTTTCCGTACCCACTGTAGAACTACAAATGCTTTACAAATAGACGGCTGTACCAATGTCTCCACAGCTGGGACCGGTAGTAGAACCAAACTTTATGTTGGATAAAACCAAGTCGACTTAATTTTCATTAATCCATTAACATTTATACATAAAATTCTTAAAACAGCTCGGAAAATATTAACTTGTGCAGCCACACACATTTCACCGTCACTACTCCACCTCGGGTTCTTCAATAGTTTTCTCATGGCATCATCATGATAGACGTCTTCATCATCATCATCGGTTCTGAGATTAAATGTTCAAGATATTTGACCTTACTTATTGGATCATTTAAAGTCAGGGAATTTTACACGTTTGTCCTCTTTGGTTCTACAGACGAGGACAGCACATAGTCCATGGAGCAGCCTTTTTATATTATATATATTTTACATGTGGATTTACAGACGACACTTTTCACTGAGGGTTAACCGAGCACTTTAGTCGTGTCCTTCAATCACAATCTCTAACCACAACCACAGTAGTTATCATCACCTGACACAAAAAGGTGTCGCCGGATCATCCGTTAGGCCGACAAGCCGGTTGACAGGTGCGATGAGGGGATGAGCGTGGATGCTAAACGCGTTCTGTGAGGACGGCGGTGTAGCTCCGTCGCTCCCCGCCCCGATCAATCCTACCCGCTTGTTTTATAAAATGTACATTAATCATTTCACAAGGTCAGCATCCATTGCAGCACGCCGGCCTGGGCATGAAAAATGGACGTCTCTGCGGTTCCATTTACTTCAGTTAGAAGGTTCAGCAGCAATTCACTCTGATTGACGCCGCTGCAGCGAGGAACCTTCGCACACACGCACACACGCACACACACGCACACACGCACACACACACACACACACTCTGTTTATAGGTGAGAGACGGAGCAACGGTGCTGTATGAAAGCAAAAATAAATGCTACATTTCTGTTACGGTTCTCTGCATTGGAACATTCTTTAGCACCTTTTGGACTGTATCGACTTTTTTCTGCAAATAAAACCCTTTCATTAGGAGGAGAGGAGCACAAAGGGAAAGACGACGACAGAAGCCAGATGTAGGATTTAGAGGCGGTAGACGTGCACTAACGTGGATAAGTGCGAGGCTTTATTTTTTTAATACCCCCTCTCAAGACTGGGATACCAAATTGTGCGCAGATGCCGGACACTTTGGTCCAGGGTCAGAGGATAAGTATTTACAAGCATGTGTGCACCCGAGGACCTGAGGACTATAAACACACACAGCTGTCCTGGGTCAGTCACAACACACACACACACACACATCAATACTTTCGCTCACTTCAGAAATCCATGTTCTCTTCAGGTCCATCACTCAAACGTCTCCATCGTTGGAAAGCATGGCAGCTTTTTTCCGTCATTTACTGTCGCTCCAATTCTACATTTTCTCTCTCAATCAATTCTATATTTCCTCATCCATTCGTCCTCATGACATGACTACAGGATAACCCCTCCACTGATCAGAAAAATACCTTATATGTCCTAATTCTCTGTTAAAATGTGCATAATTCTCTGACCATCTCTATCATCCTCACTCTTATCTCTGTTTTTCTTCATTTTGGTTCGCTATCATCATGCCCCCGAGCCCCTTTCCTTTCTTTTTATCTTTCTTAGAGCCAGCAGCTAGCTATCTTGTTCCCGGTGCACCTGCCGTCACACCACACTGACCTTTCCCATCCCGGTTCAGTACGTCTGGGCATCGGCAGCCTCACCCTCTGACAGATTTATCAAAGCTGCAAATATTAACTGAATAAAGCAAGAAACTTCCCTGGGTTCACAGCCCCAGAAGTTACAATAAGTTAAATAATACTTTACTAAGTGGTTGGTATCAATGGGGCCCTCCCCAAAGTACAAATGTTGACCCGAGCCCCCCTTAAAGGGAAACTGGTTCTGCTGGGTCTGAACTGGGCTACAGATTGTAATTGTAATCTGATTGCATTCAATTTAATTCACGCTCGCAGGTTGTCCAATCCACGGCATAAAAAACACACAAGGGGTCATTGCTGTTTTAAGGCTTTACAACTCTGTCATCTTGCCTCCATCATTCAAATGTGTAGCACGCAGCTCGTAAGAAAAAAACTGAACCGCAACCGTCAATCATTCACAATTCAACTTTCTTCCATTATTTTCAAATTCTGATAGAGAAACATGACGCTTGAGCTCCCCGAGTCAAGTGCTTAAATGCAGGCACTCTAATCTAATGAGAATGAGGGATTGTGACCCAGAAATGTAAGAAATGTGCAGCAAATCGTTCAGAGAAGTCCATGTTTCATTAGTGTAAGACCTTTTCTTAACGAGGGCCGGGGCATTAACGTGGACCCTGATAAAATAGAGGGGGGCACTCGATCAAACCCCGCCTCCGTATCGCCCAGAGCATCAGTGGAGGATGAGTCATGGTGCTTATTGATCACACTGGGGGGACAATACAGCTGATAGTTACATGCGGAGCTTCCTTTTACCCATTACGAGAGCACAACAGCACTTCTCGTTTCCAATTCCGCAAACGAGCCCAGTCAATGCAATCAGCTTTTAGAAATGCATCTGGCGGATCAATAGTCCTTGCAGCATCACGAGTGAAATAGCGTGAGTTAGAGGGTGTTTCTGGATACGACCTTTCCAGAGGTGACCTCTCGCTCGATCCTGCCAAGAGGCGCCCGAAGCCCATTGAGCCCGAGACGGCAGCTCAAAGGGGGGAAAGGCAGGCGGACGATCCCCCGAGTTAATGAGTTCCTCCATCAATAGCTCCACACCCTGCTCTGGCACAGCGTGCGACAGAAAATACTTAAAAAATGTACAGCTCAGGACTTGAGATGAAAGCATTTTTGATTTAAGATGGCGCGTGCCTGCTCCGCGAGGGAGTGATTGAGCGGCGTGTCTACAGCCGGCTCTAACCGCGGTCACGTCTCTCGCTTGACCTTTCGTGGAGTTTATGGGGCGAGGTGTCGGCGGAGCGAACAAATACAAACGCCGTGTGCTCAGAGGTTCTTGATGCGCACAAACAAGACATCCAATTTCATGGCAATCCGTCTTGTAGTCGCTGAGATATTTCAATCAAGATCAAAGTCATGGACCGACTTCTCGTATGGGTAGCCTACGCCTCGAGCGTGGCGAGCTAATGCTACGTCAGCTTCTCTTTGGCATTCATATTTATGTAGAAGATTTGCTTTGGCAGCTGTTATTGCCTCTCCGAAGAACGCTACAATTATGTATTCACATAAAAACACAGAAACACAATATTTATGAGAGATGAAGGTACAAGTGGTTTGACTGCTGCAGTGCGTTCAGCGTCTTTTCAATTATTCAGATTTACCTCTACAGTTCAGAGAAATATTCCCCCAAAATGTTCTTTTATTAAAAGTCTGACTTCCTTTGCATACAAATTTTCTTTCTTTGTCATGAGGACAGTGTCATAAGGGTACACTGTCCTTATGACACTGTCCTTATGACACTGTCCTTATGACACTATCCTTATGACACTGTCCTTATGACACTATTCTTATGACACTATCCTTATGACACTGTCCTTATGACACTATCCTTATAACAATGTCCTTATGACACTATCCTTATGACACTGTCCTTATGACACTGTCCTCATGACACTGTCCTCATGACACTGTCCTCATGACATTGTCCTTATGACACTGTCCTTATGACACTGTCCTTATGACACTGTCCTCATGAAACTGTCCTCACACCACTATCCTTATGATACTGTCCTTATGACACTGTCCTCATGACACTGTCTTCATGACACTATCCTTATGACACTATCCTTATGACACTATCCTTATGACACTGTCTTCATGACACTGTCCTGATGACACTGTCCTGATGACACTGTCCTGATGACACTGTCCTCACGCCACTGTCCTCATGACACTGTCCTTATGACACTCTCCTTATGACACTATCCTTATGACACTGTCCTTATGACACTGTCCTCATGCCACTATCCTTATGACACTATCCTTATGACACTATCCTTATGACACTGTCCTTATGACACTATCCTTATAACAGTGTCCTTATGACACTGTCCTCATGACACTATCCTTATGACACTGTCCTTATGACACTGTCCTCATGCCACTATCCTTATGACACTATCCTTATGACACTGTCCTTATGACACTTTTATTTTATAGATAATTAATTCCAGTGAGAACGTACAATACAAAAACATTATACGATGTCCTCATTTCCTTCTACTATAGCCTGTGTGTTTTGTGGGGGGGAATATTCATTATTATAATGTATAATGTAGTAATTAAACTGTTGGACGGGTATATTCCACCAGCCCTTGCCGATGCAACGGATATTAAACAATGGCTTCATAAAACTGGTTCGTTATATTTCCTGTAGTGTCCTGTGTTGCAGTGGAAACGCATTAAGAGTTAGGGTACCTCCACGTCACCACGTGTAATCTGGAGTTTAGCCTGAAACATGTCAATGGAAACACTTACTGGTCAGAATTTAGCTATTAGCGGGTTTATAAAAACGGGCAATGAAAGACGTGTGTGGAAAGTATTAGCAAAAAAAGAAGGAAAGGTGTACGTTTTAAATCATTTTACGAGGGCTAGTTAAACGTTACATATACAATTGAGCTATTGAGTTTTCCAATAGCTAATTTATTCCCAAACTGACTTTCCAGGTGTCTTGGTGAAGTCTTCTTGGTGCGCCCCATTTTTCCAATACTCACCAAAAGTATTTGAGGAAGAAATGAACAATGAACACAATGGCAGTGTGGAAATAGACAAGACCGTTGTCTGGTATTATACATTCATATTAGCCAGCTAATTAACACTATTCATCTATCAGACAAAGATAATATATAGAGATATATTTTGTTTTTTGAGGCTGTCTCCTCAGCTCATTTCAGTGCAGTCTACAGCGGGATGATGATATCAAATTAATCCACACTCTTTATTTTCTGGCTTTTGCCCAACTGCCCTTCACTATAAAAGCAAATCAGGTTTATTTTTACCTGGTGGATTGCCATCTTGTAATATAATTGTTAAATCATGCTGTGTCACAGCGGCACATAAACAGTTTGTGTCAATATAATTAAAATCTCATTCTCTGTCGTTATTGGTGAATAAAAAACGCAACTGGAATTTAGTTCCCCATCCTGGTTGGATCAAATCAAAGCACATAAGGCCAGACGGGGCTTGATTAGAAGAGGCGTGGGTCCTTCAGAGGTCTGTGAGGTGGACATTACTGGTCACAGTGTGACTCATGCCCTTTTAGGTACTCACCGTTGGAGATTAGATTAGGTTAATTACATATTGCATATGAGTCAACAGCAAAGGTGATTCGTTACGTTACTGGTGAGTTATGTTGCTCAGTACGGTTCCATTAGAGCACAGGTGTCAAACACAAGGCCCACGGGCCAAATATGGCCCACCGCATCATTCTATGGGGCCCCTGACAGCTTGAAAGACATGTGATCCCCTTTTCTTAAAGAAATTGAAGAACAATTTCCCGTGCTTTTATTTTAGAGGTTTCAAATTAAATGGATTTATGTTGTAATATGAGACATTTTCATATGTGCGATATTTCTACACTTAAATGAACAATAATCAAATGCAAAGAGCGTTATTTAACAATATGTTCGAGGAGTTTATAAAGTGTTTCCGGCCCTTTAAGAGGGCAGCCATGATGCTGATGTAGCCCACAGTGAAAATGAGTTTGACACCCCTGCATGAGAGGGCCCTTTTAAGATTCAGAGCGTGTCTATGACCTAAACACCGGACACCGGGGCAGACTCACACAGCCCTCCACAAGTCCAGTCATAACAGTGACTACGTTTAAAATGCACAATATTCAACTGTTATTAAAAAAATATGACAATATTCCACTATTTGATACAGGTCACGTAAACGTAATTTTCCATTCGGGCATTCTGAATCATTTTGTGAGCCCATGAAAACGAAAAGTTTACACATTTCCAGTGAATCGACACGCCTACTTTCAAACATGATGAAAGAATGAGGATACCTACAGCTTTATTTATTGCAACGTAACATTTTTTTTTTTTACAGAAGATGGAAGAGGGAGGCTGTGTCCGCGTAATGGAACAACACCCTTCGCTCTAATAGCCGCTTAGTAAGAATATTGTTCTTTTCAGAATAAGGGCAACAAAATCATTTTTTCTTTCTTTCTTTTTCTTCTTCACAGTCAATGAAGCTAATTTGTAAATATAGCTAATTTGTAAATGTAAGGCTCAGTGGCAAAACACTCGCCGGCTTCACCAGCTGAGCTAACACTGAGCTATCCGGTCAATATCCGGTCAATAACATGAATACACGAGGACTAAAGATGATTGTCAATTTTTCCATAAACTACCCGGTGACTGTAATTTAACGACATAATTTCTAATCCCAGACTCATTACGGAAGAGGATCACGTGGTGGCGAGTGTATTGGAGAAATACTGTGTGTGTGTGTGTGTGTGACGCCGGCACATATGGAGCATTATCTTCTGCCCCTGTGAATTATGGGAGGTGTCAGTCAACACATTGTATTTCAAGGCAGAGCAGTAATATATGAAACAGTGCTATTCACACACACACACACACACACACACACACACACACACACACACACACACACACACACACACACACACTCGCGATCCTATTCACCACACAGTAATCAAGGGTAAAGCATTTATTAAAGTCATGAACCAGACTGTAAATATTGGATTTCTCTTTCCCTCTAATGGGAAACATTTACATTAAAAAAGGGATTTTATTGTAGACTATAAACAAGATTCAGTCGTTACTTTTAGTATTTGATACAGACTCCGCACTTGCATCATTAAATGTGATAAAAAATAAAAAATATTAATAATACTAAAGAGGCAGAATCTTGACTAGTTTTTCCTTTCCATATACACATAGGTAAAAGTATATTGCATGATTCATATCTCCTTCTTTTCTAATGAGTTTGATTCAATGTTTTTCTGCCCCTCGGAGAAGAGACCATTTTCCCATTACTTTTCAACAAAAAAAGGTTTATTAATGGAATCACTTTGCTATTTATTGTTGCTGTAAAAGCTCCGCCAGGCCCACACAAACATCAAGAGGCAAGGCTCGTACGATATGCACATATGCTACCAGGATGTAGGAATCCTCCACAGACAAGTTTTCAGAGGCCCAGAAATCAACGACATCTGTAACTACATAACCCATCAGAAGCCTTTCGTCTTGAGAAAACGAACTCCAAAAAAGTCGCCATGTCTCAATCGTCCACCGGCACAAAATCACAATAGTCAGCCAGAAGGATCTGCTCCTACCTTTACGAACCGCTGTTATGTCCCCGCAGGGAGGCGGCGTGCGTGAGCATGAAGCTCTCGGTGCACTGCTGACTGCTGGAAGACGGCGACCTGCGTGGCGAACGCTGGAAGCGACTCCTCCGACTGAAGTAGCTGCCCGCTGTCCAGGACCGCTTGTGCTTCCTCAGGTAGTCCTTGTAGTTCTTGGTGAGCAGCGTGTACAGAAAGGGGTTGATGCAGCTGTTGGAATACGTCAGACACGTGGTCAGGTAGTTGATGTTGCGTTTGGCTTTGGTTGAAAGGGGCAGTGAGGGGTGGAACTCACCCAGCAGCTGCCAGATCCAGAAGGGCAGGAAGCAAGCCCAGAAGAGAAGCACAATGGTGAAGATCAGGTACAGCACCTTTGAGCGGCACAAGAGTTGAGTTGATGAGAATCGGTGATCATGATAGCTAAAGGTTACCGTAGACTCTATACCGGCAAACTACTATGGAATATGAAAACTCTGGTTTTGCCTTTTTTGGAAAGCGTTTCTTTCCTTTAAAATGCAGAAATCACAAGATTACATGTACGTGTCAATAGGATGACATATGGCAAATAGCACACCTTTTATATAACAATGGCTTTCATAGTTCTGATTATCATGTGTCCATAAACTAAAGATTGGATTGTTAAACGCTTTGATGATCACAGCAAAAGAGACGGTAGAAAACCTGCAGCTGCTTGGAGATAATTGATGATGTTATGCTCTAATGACTGAACAGATGTGGATGCTGCTCTAGTCATGTACTCTGAGATGAAAGTCATCCTTTATAATGACAGTGTGTTTGGTAAACCCTTTGCCCGGACAGAAGGTCATGGTAGGAAGGGTCTCTCTTCATAAGCAGTTCGACAGCCTTGGCGAGCGGAGTGTATTCGGCAGTAGTTCGTACAGCTGCGTGTTGCCCGACCTCCTGCCCGTCCACCAGGCTCTACCTGATGCATGTGTCTGGATTCATCTCAAGCTGAGTTGCTGGCTTGTGGGACCGGCACTAGGCCGGTGCCGTACACCCAAAGGTCCAACTTCAACACATAGGTTGCTTTTTGCCTTCCGCTGACAGTCAAGGTATTCAAACAAAATAACCATGATCATGATTATTCCCCAATTATTAGATATAAGTAGATATATTCACCCCCAATCTCTTCCTTACTCTATCCAAGTAGTTTCAGAGTCTAAACCTCAACACATCTTGGAAATGCCGGATCAGAAAATGGTTGATTTTTGCAGCCATGGTTTGTACCGGGTTTAGGAAGAATGTTCTTTGTCATTGGCTTAATGGCTTTTGGTGCTGAACACACAAATGCAAATATTTGTACTGCAGAAATCGTTGAAGATGAGCAGTAAAGCCCCAAAAAGTACTGTGAGAAAGAGAGAGAGCGTGAGGTAGAAACACTCATTACCCTTGGAATGCACCGCCTCGCGACGCACTGACCTTTTGATTGGGGAGTTTCTTCGTCTGTTTGAACGTCTCCGTCTGAGAAACCCAATAAGTGCGTGCAAGCTGGATGTAGAGATAGCCAATGATCAGTCCAGGAGCCACGATGCTCGTGCAAAACAGGAAGGAGATGTAAACCTTGTAGGAGAGCGGCGACAGTGTGGGCCGGCACATCGCCTTCTTGTCCACCGTCATGAGCTGAATGCTCACGATCATCGGCAAGGTGAGGACGAGCGACGCCGCCCACACCAGCAGGGCGATGGCCTTCCGGTAGCTTTTGGACCGCTTCACTGTGTCGAGTGGTTTGAGCACGGCGAAGTAGCGCTCCGTGCTCATGACGGTCAGTGTGAAGATGCTGGCGTGCATGGTCAGGAAGTCGATGCTGATCAGAATCCGACACCCCGCGTCCCCAAAGTACCACCCCTTCAGGAAGTATGTGCAGACGACAAAGGGTATGGTGAGGAGATACAGCAGATCTGCCAGCGCCAGGTTTATGATGTAGATGTACATGGAGGCTGCGGTCCTCATGGAGCGGCACATGACCGCCAGGGTGTAGATGTTCCCCGAGACTCCGACGAGGCACATGATGGAGAGGATGGTGCCGATGGTAAAGGTGGCGGCCGTGTCCTCGTGCGAGCTCAGAGGCGAGTCGGTGGCATTGGCGCCCGTTTCCACGAGCACTCCCGCCGGCTCCATGGGCACTGTGGTCATATCTGGAGGCGTAGGGACAGGAATGCAAGACGTGAGGCTGGCAACTGGACAGAACACCCACATTTGGTAATCAACCCTTGTAGTCTGATTGGGCCTGGTACCATTATATAATCTTATTGAATTGGAACTGACCTACATAAGGGATAATGTAGTCAGAGAAACTATGCTGGCCAGATTCATTTAATTCCTAATCTCTTTAAGAAACAGAGAAAATCATTACGGAAGGCTTTAATGAGTTTACCATCAATACAAAGCTTGTTTTCAGGCTCCTTTTCTACTCATATTTTTTTTAATTTGACTTGCCTGTTTGCAGAGGTAAACACCCACCATGAGCAACTCCCTCACTCTACTCGTGGGACAGAGAGAAATGTAATTCCATTTTTATGCCCAGCAATATAGAAACGCCACGCATCACAGCATGTTCTCTGCAAGGCGACACAAGTTTTCAGATGGCATAAGTCTTGGGTAAATGTGAAATACCACAGTCGGATTCAAAGATGGGTTTGGAGAGAAAAAGCGACAGCAACACATTATGTTGGCTGCATTGTGATCCCTTTATAAGCTAAATGTATGGACACGAGGAATGAGGACGATAATGCATCCTCGCTGAGCAAAATTATGAAAGATTTAGTGATGCACGAACCCGGGAGTATGTTTAAAAAAACAACAAGAACATAAAGAAGCCAATTGTTGTAGAAACATTTTTTTAAAGGAACACATACACCTTTTTTCTCAGTCAGAGAGACCGCTTGGTGCATTTAATCCCAACATGTTAGGGATATCTGAGGAATTATTCTTCCTTTGTGACATATGCTGTTCCAAAAGCAGACAGGGTTGACAGGGCTGATGTCTGCTCGCTGCAGCGCGACAGCCCGATGCTTCGTTTGAGACGTCCCTTTAAGGACATTCACATCTGGCCATGCACGTGAATTTAGAGTCGTTGAATCTGAAGTCTTACCTGCACTGGCTCCAGGACCGAAGGGTTCAGCACTCCTCTGTGCTTCCATCAGCCATGCTTGGTCTCACTGCTCAGAAGTTTCCACTCTATAATGGTCCCAACTGATTGTTCAGAGTCGTTGTGGGGTGAAGCGAGCAGGTGGAACAGAGAGAAGAGGACACATCTATATCCAGCGGTCCATCGGGGAGGTAGAGAAACTCAATGAGTCATCCAGCACAGAAATCCCCTCCGTCGTTCACTCGTCTCTCTACAGCAGATGAAAGGATCCAACGTGTCTCGATTCGAGAGGAACGGTTAGGCGAGAGCTTAAAAGTTCATTTCCAGTCCCCCTCCCTCGGTGCGGAGCGTCCAGACCCTGTCGCTGTCACATCGGCAGAGCACCCATTTATATGGAAGAAGACGTTTAAAAAAAAATGGATGAAACAAGAGAACATCAATGAAATGATGTGAGGATCACAGTAAACTACAGCTGGTTACGGAGAATCCGCCCCTCGCACTGAGCGAGAGAGTGAGAGTGCCAGAGGTACGGAGGGAGAGAGAGAGAGAGAGGGAGGTAGAGAGAGAAAGGGGAGAGAGGGAGAGAGAAAGGAGGGAGGAAGAGAGGGGGGAGAGAGAGAGGGGATAGAGGGAGAGGGAGCAAGAGGGGGTAGAGAGAGAGGGGGAGAGAGAGAGGTAGAGAGGGAGCAAGAGAGTGTGAGAGG
The DNA here is from genome assembly GCA_036178185.1 of Liparis tanakae. Taxonomy (NCBI): domain Eukaryota; kingdom Metazoa; phylum Chordata; class Actinopteri; order Perciformes; family Liparidae; genus Liparis; species Liparis tanakae. The sequence continues at coordinate 8,224,954 of CM070105.1, forward strand.
GAGCAAAATATGGGGGAGAGAGGGGGAGAGGGAGCAAGAGAGGGGGAGGGAGAGGTAGCAAGGGAGTAAGAGGGGGAGAGAAAGAGGTATAGGGAGCAAGAGAGGGAGAGAGAGGTAGAGAGGGAGCAAGAGATAGGAGAGAGAGGTAGAGAGGGAGCAAGAGAGGGGAGAGAGATAGGGAGCAAGAGAGGGTGAGAGGGAGCAAAATAGGGGGAGGGAGAGGTAGCAAGGGGGAGAGAAAGAGGCAGATAGGGAGCGAGAGGGTAGAGAGAGGGGAGAGAGAGAGGTAGAGAGGGAGCAAGAGAGGGGGAGGGAGAGGTAGCGAGGGAGTAAGAGGAGAAGGGAGAGAGAGCAAGAGGGGAGAGAGAGAGAGGGGAGAGAGGGAGCAAAGGGGGGGGGAGAGAGCAAGAGACGGGGGAGAGAGAGAGAAGCAGGAGTGTGCTGCTTGTGAGGCACTCTCTCCCAGAATCTCAAAGTGGGAGGGAGAAGCCGGAGAGATCGGTGAGAGAGAGAGAGGCATGCAGGAAATGTGTTAGCTCGCCCTCCTTCTCCCTCCCTCACCTCCGTGCCATCTATTTCCATGCGCCGCTAACTAATCCTCAACACCGGCCCGAGAGTCGCGCGGCGCTCCGACGGAACAACTCCGGCAGCAACACGCACGCCACATAAATCACGAGCTGAAGAGGCAGCTGACTCCGCCCACTGGCTCCAGCGCCGTGGAGCCGGGAGACATTATTTAAAACTGCCAGGTCATCAAACATCAGCCGCCGCAGGGGGAGCTGAACAATGCGTTTGGCCTTCTGTGGCATCGTAGGGCTGCGCGGGGTCAAAGCATTCATCAAGGCCAGATTGCTGAAATTGTCATGATGGCTTATGTAGCCAGAGAGAGACGACCCAAATGATCACAACTGTCCACAGAATATCTTTTTGACTCAACCAACAGGACACACACACACACACACACACACTCACAGGTGCAGGTGATTGGACACCGGGGAACGAGACACAGGTGGACATAATCAGGGCGGGGCTAGAAATCACACATTTTATTGTTCTGACCACAAATCTAAATAATGATAATAAACTGTTAAGAACAAAAGGTCCTCCACTCTGACGAAGCCCTATAGTAATAGTAATAACACATATATAAGTCATTCATGAACCAAATTCCTTTTTTTGGGGCCTTAACAGTCCTCAAGGAGTTCTGTCTCTCTGTTGTCACAATACTAACATTATTACTTCTATATGATCAATTGTAGAGTTACATAACTTTACAGACTGTCTGCATTGTAGAAAAGTACTGAAACATTTCATTTCTGGCATATTTTTTTCTTCTTTAAAGCCGAAGACGGTCTCTAAAGCTCCGCCACTTGAAGTCGCTGTGAGCGCTGCGCGACGCAGTGCGTGCAGACGGCATTTAACAGAGCGGGGCAGCGCCTGCGCTCTGATCGCTCTCTTAATGAAGTATCGATAAAAAAAATATGCTAAATCATATTGTAACGTACGGTACTTTGTTAGTATCGATACACCGTGCAGCGTGACCGCAGCAGATGTGGCGGGCTAACATTCAAGCTAACCTAAACCACCAAACGCTGAAGACATCTTGACGCTGATTGGCAGAGACTCGACACGTCCCATCAAAGATGTTTTATTGCGAAGAGCACCACTTCACATTTTCTTCGCGTCTCACTGCAATCTGAACGGCAGCGGGCCAGGTGAACCCCCCCCCACCCCAAAACCAAAAAATATTGTTTTCCAGAAAGCCACACATAACCCTTTCCGGGATCTTACATAACCTTTTCCGCATTATTCCGTTCTATTTGACAGGGGCTAGTCTAGGGTTTATATGGCCTGACTAAAAAAAAGATTTTTTCTTTTTTTTTCTCTGGTATTGTTCAGGGGGCCGGGCCAAATGTGGAGGCGGGCCGTAGTTTGGGGACCACTGTTATAGATCGTAGTTTGTTGTGTGTGTATATTTGCTGTATACTTCTGGCCCCAATAAAAATGAAGTGGCTAAATGAGACAAAAATAAAAGTCTTCATATCGACTCAAGGCACACTCAAGTCCAGACAACGTGGTACACATGGTTTATAGCCTGACGTTAGCTTTTTACCAGTGATTGCATTTATACTTCAAATATCTTCAAAGAAACGTTTATTTGGTAAGATGATCAAATCATGCGAGTTTCATAAACATTTGGTTTTACCTCAGAACTGATCAAACATTCAAATGTCTTCTTGTCTTCATCACCAGTGTGACGCTAGCCTCCTCCTGATTGGCCGATAGCAATACGTCCTCCTGGGTCTCTATAATCTAATGTGGATTACAAAGGGAACTCTGATACTGGACAAGTCGACATGAACTGAAACCTTTAGGGCGATGTAACCTCGAATGAGCATTACAAGGTCTCATGACTCCACTTCCATAAATATGAAGACACATTAAATAAAACAGGAGGAATTCCTGGAGGTGACATAAAGAAAGAGACAGATTTCCTGCTAACCTTTTAAATCAAAAGCAAATCTCTCATCAAACACAGCAGCTGTCCCTTTTGATACGTGCATTGGGCATCAACGTCTGACATTTCCATATCTTATCCCATAAGAGCCTTAGGTTTATATATTATTGATTATTATTATGAACTCGGACGGTTTTAGTTTTTACCATCCAGACCTATTTATAGGATGTTTGCAACTGTGTAAAAAAGTCAGCTCCAGACAAGTAAATAATATAAACTGACTCATGTTGTTAGCATGGTAACATGTAGTTGCAAAAGGCCGTATAAGCTTTAATATGAACAATTATGGGCATTTTACTGTGAAAGTCAGTTCAATCTTTTCCCTGCTAACGTTGCCATGTTGCGTGTGAGCCGAGCTCATGGCCCAGGTAGTTGTCAAAGAAAGTTGGGCAGATAAATCACAACATTTGAAGGTAAAAAATGACTTAACTGAAAATAAACAGTTAACGTTTTTTTCTCACCGCTTCAACTCAGATATCCACATTCAGCCAAAGAGCCTCGAGCAAAGCCGCTCGACGGCGTGCCGAGCGGCTTCTCGTGTTCATGAAGCCACAGCGCGCTGCTAACGGGACTGCGATGATAGACGGTTGGCGGAGTCACTCGGTATGCACCTGACACACACCTGAAGTCTCTCCCGACAGCTGGCGTTCGTTTCTACGACTGTTACAGTTCAGACTACTGGACGGCTCGTGCTCGATGGAAATCAGGCTCAGGATGCGATGGATTCAGTTTAACAATATTTATTGCCGAGAAGTTTAACAAACAATTGAAGCTCACGATCGTAGGGCCGAACTGACCGATGCTCCACGGACTAAGAGCTGAGTAGCTAATAGAGAACTGTCCTGCCAAATTCAGAACGTCGAGAGAGTGAACAAACCCTAATACACCTGTATTTATGAGTATCGACAGCCACACCTCTTCATCTTGAATGTTCGTCCTTTAACATGTCCGTCCTTCCTGCAGCGTCCGGCTGCACAGCAGCAGATCGCTGGAGATCTTGGCACACTCAGCACTTTATTATCCTGGACACTTTAACCTGCTGGAAACTCTGTATGGTCAATGTGTATATATTGTGTTTCCTCTGTATATTTAGTATTAGTATTCGGTATTGTTTTGTGTTATTGTGTTTTATTTTGTATCTTTTATTAATGCTTTAATGTGCACCTGCTGCTGTGATCATGAAATGTTCCCACTGTGGAACTAATAAAGGAATATCTCATCTAATATAACACAATCTAATCTAATTGGTCATTTTAGCTCACTACACTCTCGTTGGCTTAAGATATTAAGATGGTGGGTCAAACGTCACACTTCAAAATAAAAGTCTGGTATGTTACTCTTCGGATTAAAGTAACATCTCGGCCTTCAACCGGCCTCCATTTCATGCGACATCTCTGAAATAATAAACTAGCATTCATTCCCATGCGGGATACATATAAAGAGATACTCTTGCCATTTACATTTATCATTACATACAGTAAACAGAAAACAGTGTCTTATGCTTTACAATACAGTCATATTAATATTCTTCCTAATATTTCCTATTTATAATATCTTGCTATATGTATTACATTTGAGCATAACACTTTTTCTATGTACATGCAGAATCAAAATAACCTAACACGACCATATTAAAATGTCAAAGAACTCCAGAAAGAGTGACAGTGTAAACAAGCCAAGTTTCGTTACGCTGCTGTGAGGGAGCACGCCCGCGTGTGTGTTTACGTGTTATGTAGTCGGAATACATAAGGGTTGCCTCTGGGCTGTGTGTGTGTGTGTGTGTGTGTGTGTTTTTTTTAAAGGTCATCTTCAAGATTATTTGTAAAGGGATTAAGAGCACTGATGAGCAACTATTCAAACTACATCAGGGATGAATACCGGCTGCTTGCACAGAAAACGATGCACGGTGACCAAACACAGATTTCTTGCAACCATACCTCATTAGTCATCACACACACACACACACACACACACACACACACACACACACACACACACACACACACACACACACACACACACACACACTCACACATACACGGGGGAATGGGTAAAATAAACAGAGAAAGAAAACAAAAGAAAGAATATAAAACATCTCACAAATGCATATTATTATCTCTGCCGCTGACAGCTCTGTTGCACATGGTGTGTGTGTGTGTGTGTTTGTGTGTCTGCACGCATTAACTGCGTTTATCCTCTTTAAGCAGACTGAATGAGGGGCAGCTGCATCAATCAGACGCTCTTAAAAATCACACACTTTATCCTGTTAGCCTCAAGCGTGTGGTAAATAGCAATTTGACTGAATGCATAAATGCATCTTTAAATTCAGGATGGAGCGCGAGTTAATGTGTGTGTGTGTGTGTGTGTGTGTGTGTGTGTGTGCGTGTGTGTGCGTGTGTGTGTGTAATGGCAGTCGTGCGTTGCTCTGTGTGTGCTCCATTTGCTGTCGTACAGGCGTCCCAAGCTGCATTATGCATCCCCATGCAAAGACATGAACTCTGTCTGCTCTCCATCGTTCTGGCAGCATAAAGTTTGTTCATACAGAGGAATGAGGAGCTGTGTGTTGAGGCAAAGGTTTTCTTCAGTGCTGTTTCCAAACGGCTGTGTACCTACCTGGCAAAGAACACCTACATCGATACATCTGTCCAGAAAGGCGGCATTCCAGGAATGTCAGGATGTCTGGAGCATACTGGTGTGGTGACACAGCTTATTCGGGAGGCCAGAGAGAACAAGGGCAACCTGTCAGTGTTGTGGCTTGACCTGGCAAATGCATTCGGTTCCATTCCACACAAGCTGGTTCAGCTCACCTTGAGAAAACATCATGTACTCAGCAGGTGTAGAGACCTCATCGCTGATTATTACAGCAATTTCAGGATGAGGGTCTCTACAGGAGCAATAACATCAAGTTGGCACAAGGTGGAGATCGGTATCATCACAGGGTGTACTATCTCTGTGACATTGTTCTCCCTAGCCATGAACATGCTCACTAAGTCTGCTGAGCCAGAGTGCAGAGGGCCCCGCACAATCTCCGGACAACGGCAACCACCCATCAGGGCGTTCATGGATGACCTCACAGTCATGACAGAATCAGTCCCAGGCTGCCGGTGGATTCTGAAGGGACTTGAGAAGCTGGTGGAGTGGGCCCGGATGCGTTTCAAACCCGCCAAATCTAGATCGATGGTGCTGAAGAAAGGAAAGGTGGAGGACAAGTTTTGTTTTAACATCACAGGGACAGCCATTCCAACTATCACAGAGAAGCCAGTCAAGAGCTTGGGCAAGGTTTTTAACTGCTCTCTGAGAGACACAAAATCTATCCAGTCGACCTGCACTGAGTTGGATGGCTGGCTGAAATCCGTGGACAAGTCAGACCTACCTGGGAAGTTTAAAGCCTGGGTCTACCAACATGGCATTCTTCCCAGGATCCTGTGGCCCCTCCTTGTCTACACCGTCCCCATCTCAACAGTTGAGACCTTGGAGAGGAAAGTCAGCAAACATCTCCAGAGATGGCTTGGATTACCAAGGAGCCTGAGCAGTATTACACTCTACGGGAACACCAACAAACTGCGACTGCCTTTCAAATCCTTGGAGGAGGAATTCAAGGTAACTAGAGCCAGAGAAGTGGTTCAGTACAGGGACTCAAGCGATCCGAAGGTGGCTAAAGCAGGGATCCAAGTGAGGACTGGCAGGAAATGGAGGGCAGAGGAAGCAGTTCAAGAGGCAGATGCAAGGCTGCATCACAGGCGCCTGGTGGGAGTGGTCACACAAGGTCGAGCAGGGCTAGGATCCTTTCCAACTCCCCAAATGAACACCAGGGGGAAGGAAAGGCGACGACTTGTTCAGGAGGAGGTGAGAGCAGTAGTGGAGGAGACAAGAATCTGCAAGGCAGTGGGAATGAAGCAACAGGGAGCTTGGACGAGGTGGGAGAATGCGGTTGAAAGGAAAGTGACCTGGGCTGAGCTTTGGAAAGCCGAGCCTCACCGAATGAAATTCCTCATCCAGGCAGTGTATGACGTGCTTCCAAGCCCGTCAAATCTGCACATATGGGGCATAGCAGAGACACCAGCATGCCCACTGTGTTCCAAGCGAGGAACCCTGGAACACATCCTCAGTTGCTGCACAAGGGCACTTGGAGATGGTCGGTACAGGTGGAGGCATGATCAAGTCCTCAAGACCATTGCTGAAGCCATCAGCGCAGGAATGGCGTGGGCAAAGCAGTTCCGACCCTCCAAGAAAACCATCACCTTTGTCAGAGCTGGGGACAAGCCAACTTCTGCCAGAAGAACATCATCTGCAGGCATCCTGACGTCTGCAAGAGACTGGCAGTTGTTGGTGGACCTTGAACATCAGCTGAAGTTCCCCAGCCATATCGCAGTCACCACCCTGCGACCAGACATTGTCCTTGTGTCCGAGTCCACCAAGCAAGCAATGTTGCTGGAACTGACAGTCCCGTGGGAAGATCGCTTGGAAGAAGCCTTTGAGAGGAAGCTCTCCAAGTACGCAGGACTGGTCAGTGACTGCCAGCAGGCTGGCTGGAGAGCAAGGTGTTTCCCTGTGGAGGTTGGATGCAGAGGATTTGCAGCCCGTTCCTTGGCCAGAGCCTTCAGCAGTTTAGGCATCGAGGGTGAGAGAAAGAGGAGAGCCATCCGCAGTACCACCGATGCGGCAGAGAGAGCCTCAAGATGGCTGTGGCTCAAAAGAGGGGACCCATGGAGTCATGGTAGCTAGCTAGCGATCTGGACACAAGCTGGGGTCTGATCAGCCCGGGCTGGGTCACCTGGAGGAGGGCGTATGATGTTGAAAGACCCGAAACGTCCAATGATTCCAGGAACATCACTGAAGATGTGTCCAGATTAGGCATCAGTAGATGTATGTACACAGGAGGAGGGAATTAATGTGCATTTAAAAGAATCACCGCCGAGGAACTCTACACAATTCCCCATGGACATCAAGAACAAGGGGGTACGGGTTTGGTTTCACCACTGGATGCATATTAAGCTCACTAAATTGTCCAATATGTGTCTAGTTTTTAAAGTTCTTAATGATATGGCTCCTCCCCCACTTGGTGGATTTATAGTGGACAAACTAGATCTGTGGAGAGAGGTGACGGTATCGTCCCGTTTGGGAACAGTTCCTGTAGCCCAGTGGTTCTCAACCTTTTTTCAGTGATGTTTTTTTAGAATAATTAAATAAAATTGCCTAATATACAATTCAGTTTATGAATTTACAATTGTGTTTTATTGAATATTTATTAAATAACTATTTTAAAATCATTTTTAAATGGATGCTAATCTTAAATAGATTTTTTTTTAAATCTCACGTACCCCCAGGGGTACGCGGACCCCCATTTGAGAACCACTGCTCTAGCCAGTCACCTCTGGAATGCCTCTGCTTATACGCACCAGCAGAACGTATCACTCTTTAAACACGGCCTGAAGAACTGGCCTATTAGCCATCAGACCTGGGAGCATGAATCGTGTCTCCATCCTCAGTGATTGTTGATGTAGGATGTTTTTTTTTATGATTTCATGATGATGCCTATATTTCATCGTAACCTGTGTGTTTATTGATTGTTATGATGTTTTTGTGATAACCATTTTCTCCCTCGGTGATGGTTTGTAATATCTGGCCACAGGGACTGCGGTTTAAATGTTGCCTGAGCTAAGACACATTTACCCCTGGGTTGATTCATATGTAGGGTCCAGGTACAAATGAATAAATAAATGAAAAAATTAAAATGAAATAAGCGCTCTGTGGTTCCTCCCCCCAAAAAACAATTAAAACTTAATTTCCTAGAGGTTTTTCTGCATCAATATATGGTCGAAATGTCTTTAATTATCATAATGAAAACACCAACTTATAGCACCGGTTTGACAATTTGGAAATATACATTTTTAATGGAACATAATGCTGCAAGGCTCTTTGCCAGTCTTATTGCTAATGAATATGTATTCCCTATGCAAATCAACTTTTCACAGAGTGTTATCTATACTGTGTCAAGACAGCTGTGGACATGATTTACTATGTCCACGTGACCCCGGTTCACCTCTATGAAACATTAATGTGCAATTTATAAAGGCCGACTCAGAAAGATTCCAGCTGGTATTCAAAACGTTCTTCATATTCGGAGCATATCGCAGATAGCTGTGAAAGTCGAGACTAGTTGTAATATTTTGAGGGAAAAAAACTTTCCGTGACTTTTCGGGACGTTACATTGGCTTACATTCTTTCTATGGAGAAAGGCCTAACCTGAGCTTAGACTTCAGCCAATCATAAAAAAAATTACATTAAGGGCACATGCTAAGAAAAGCAGAGTCTCTACTCTACAGCGTGACTGTAATCAGATTTATATCTCCAAGATGGGTATAAAAAACTAACCATCCGTGGGGACAATTGTGTCTTTCTGAAAGCTTTGGTCGTGACTAGTCCCTATGGGCCATATGCAAACCTACCCTTGTCATTATTAGTGTAAAACAGAATAAATCAAAAAACCTTTACAGCGAGATTTGTTATATCTTCGTGAACGTGAACTTCAGGACAAATTGGCGTCTGTGAAGCCGGCTGTAGCTCGACGAGCCCCGTGACGGCTTGGGAGGGTTATTACAGCCTAATGAGGCTTTCTCCCTGTGTCCGGGTCGGACTTATTGGCCACATCAAAGCTGCGTTCAGCACAAAGACAGAAGAGACAGCAAAGAGAATGCTAAAAAAAAGACGAAAAATGAACTAGAGCGGGAATGATGGAAGTGTCAGGCCGTCCGTCACAATTCATTCATTACGCTTCACTGGCCAATCACAGTCGATAGAGATGTGTCTCGGCACCGTCTGCACACGCACACACACAGACACACACACACACACACACACACTAAGAGTCTACCGTGAGCTCATCGAGTGTGTAGGTCGTTGTTCCGGTACACGCACCTGCAGCCCATTGCAACACAACGCATCATTACTCCTCCGTAGAGTAGCAGGAGGCTGCATTGAGATGTGAGTCGGGGGAAGGCATAATGTGGGTACAGCTAGTTCTCCTTCTGTTACGTCCTATCAGCCTGTATCATCCCATAATGACAGGAGAGATTCAGAGAGGGGTCCTAATTCTGCTATATTTCAAAGATCTTACATGAGGCATGGTTATAAATAAAGGCAGCGGCAGGAGAGAGCAGCAATTTGTTTCTGGCTGAAAAACACGTGTTTAAAGAACATATTCACCCTCTGAAGTCACAATTATTCTCAAATCTATGACGGTGTTTAACATTGCCTGAGGGGTGGGAGACAGACTGACCATACCATAAAAGGACACATTATATTGATTACATTTAAGCATTAGTGTGTTGCTTCATTTTTTTTCTGGATCATGATCTTCAACCTGCCAGATGGGATCCGTCTCCTCCTTTGTGTCATCAGTAATGTTTTATTTCTTTCGTCCAACTTCTTTGTCGGGTGAATGATTTCAATCCAATTCACATGGCGTCAAATTATAACTGAAGTTATCCCCAGACACTCAAGAACAACTCCAGAAACTTTGAGCAGAACCCGGCTCTGGGTTGGCGGCCAGCTGCCGAGAGGGAGTGAGAGAGAGAGAGAGAGAGAGAGGGACTGAGAGAGGGAAAGATGGAGAGGGAGTAAGAGAGGGAGTGAGAGAGTATGAGAAACAGAGGGAGTGAGAGAGGGAGAGATGGAGACGGAGATAGAGAGAGAGGGAGTGAGAGAGAGAGAGGGAGTGTGAGAGAGATAGAGAGGGAGTGAGTGAGTGAGAGGGAGCGGCAGTATAAGAGCTTTATAAGTGCTTTCTCACTCCCTATAGTGAGAAAGCAAGAGAGAGGGAGTGAGAGAAAGTATGTGAGAGAGAGATTGTGGTTTTTTAAAAACACTTTCCATACTAAAGATTTTAACAATTTCTTCAATTAAAGTGCTAATACTTTAAACATGCGGGTTGATTTGTTTTATTTTTTCAAATACACTGTTGAAGAAACAAACACAAAAACACAAACATTACTGGAACAAATGTTTTGAAAAGGTGTCCAAGACTCCAATGCGTTTCTGAGAGCTGAAGTCCAGCCAGTCTGATCCTCATCTCCTCCACTGGCCTCATCTCCTCCACTCGCTTCAGTAAATGGCCACTTGAGGAGATGCCACTTTTCTTTTCCTGCCTTTTTGAAAGCAGCTCCCATTATAAGAATCTTATCACTAAAAACACAACGTTAAGAGAGGAAATCGTCAACGTGGCCAGGTCCGCCTGGTCCCAGGCTCTGACCAGCGGGAAGCCGGCTGCACAGTTGCAATACAGAGTCTTCATGTCTTTGTGTAACGTACATGTTTCTGGGTGTGTCGTAGGATGCAGGGGGCGGTGAGCTCCCCAAGCCGAGGGAGATCTTGGAGGGGGAAAGGTCTGGTCTGCAGGGTCCGGCTCGAATTCAAAATCTGACTGATTACCAAGCAGCCAGCAGCCGAGGCCAGATTAGAAACAGCTGCCACACAATACATTTAAAAACACATTGAAGCGTTCACTATCAAAGTCGTTCCTCTGCACCGGGACTCTCTCCGGGCCTCTGAAGGAGTGATGTCGTAACGCCACGGCCCAGTCCTGCAAAGTTTGATCTTGTGCAACCAGCATCAGGCTGTTGTAAAGAGGCCATGTTGACACGTTGCTTTGATTAAATACTTCACACTCTCGGTTCTTCTGGACATAAACCGGGGTGTTGGGAGAGGGATGGTTCTTAAGTTCACAAAGCTCAAAAGAAAATCTTCAATCACTGAAGAAGTCTCTCAGTCTGACTGGCGGTGCCCAAGTTTAGTCAATTACTTGCTCATTTCACACTCATTTAAAGGGTGTTATGGTGGATTTCTCTTACTAAGCTTCAAACCAGTCTTATTGCAAGCAGCAGATCATGATTTTTATGCCATCCAATTTCGCCCCAGAAAATAATCCGTCATGTGTAAAACTAACATTAACTGTTGAGTTACATTGATAGGTACAAACCCGCCGGTCTTCCTTCAGTGTGCAGCTGTTGCTTCGCGCTGTGATTGGCCACATAGTGAAGCTGTGACATTCAACACAACCTGGGCCACATCAGAAGGAATCTCAGGTATGTGGCGTATAACCGCTGATAGAGTGGACTACCCCTCAAAGTACTTTCACCGACAACCTTTACTTTGATTGACACGACTTCCGAAGGGGAACTTTTAGTCAATGGTACCACAAATTTGGACTTGGAAGTTTACACACATGGTTTAAATAACGAGATTTGTTGAACGCTGAACCCTCGCAAAAACGTTCATATGCCGTCTAACATGTCGGACCTTTATCCAATCATCATCAACCATTGATGAAATCTAAGAGATCTGACGTCCAGTCCCAACGGTTTGGGGTCACGCGGTCCACAGCAGGCTATCGATACCTTGGTTGTTTATTACCATTCAGATGCAATCTGCAAGCGCCAGACTTCAGACGAGCTGTCCATGCTGCAGCACATACGGCAGAGGCCTTGAGGACAGGGGAACCCTTGTCCAGTCAACTGCACCACCATCACCACAACAACGACCTCCGGCATGTCATCGGATTTCCCGGACCAGCTGTTTTTATTTACTCCCATCTAGTCATTAAATGTTCAGCTCCACACCTTCCTATTTTATTAGTTGTTTTCATCCTGTCTCTCTAACTATCATGTTGCTTATGGAGACTATGGGTCAGTGGGTAGCAGGCCCGTCTTTCAATCCCGGGGTTGGAGGTTTGATCCCCGCCCTAGAAGATGTGTCTTTGAGCAAGACACTTAACCCTGAATTGCTCCCTATAGCTGTGTCTACGGTGTACGAATGTAACAGGATTTTAAGTTGCTTTGGATAAAAGTGTCAGCTAAATGACATGTAATGTGTCATTCCAGATCCTGCTTCCCATCTCGTCAGTCCAACTCCCTTCTCACCTGCCTCTGATCACCTCGTTAGTCCCTCATTACCTTCACCTGGTCCTCACGCCCTTCTCACCTGCCTCTGATCACCTCGTTAGTCCCTCATTACCTTCACCTGGTCCTCTCCCCTTCTCACCTGCAGCCCATCCCCTCGTTAGTCCCTCACTATTTAGCTCCCTCACTTCCACTTGTCCTCTGCCACATTGTCTTGTGTTCTTCTTAAAGCCCTCCAGCGTTACACAGTGTGTTCATCTGTTCCCGTCTGTTTTGTTCCTGCTGGAACTTTGAGTAAAGTTAATTACTTTCCAGTTCTGTCTCTTGAGTTGTGCATTTGGGTCCACCCTAATACTCCCGTGACAATTAAGATGCAAAAGTGATGCAAAACTTGAGAGCATGTCATGTTTTTGGAATAACATACAATGTTGACACATTTAGTTGTGAGCCCACAAATAACAAGATAAATTCAGATTTACAAAAGCAAAAAAAACATTTTTGATGAAAGAACAAATACAGTATGACTTGCCATTAAACTAACATTGCTCTTAATTAATGTCTGTGGTTCAGTTCAGTAAACGTATTACAATGATTTATTCTTCTTTGGCAAATGCATCATAATAATACAATAAAAAAGTAATGACTAATGGCAAACACATTTGTTGATGGTGTATGCAACAATTAAAAAAACAGTCACATTTGATGATGTCATTACAGAGTAGCTCCTTCTCTGCTAACTGTGCATCATTAATAAACAAGCACAGACTTTTTTAAAGTGGCACAAGTGATTTTACGCATTAAATTGACGAAACGTAAGATAAGTAATTGTGTTGGTCTCGAGGAGCTTTATTGAGTTTGACTTTTTAACCAATGATGATGTCATCAGGATAATCTTGGGTTTGGCTTAAGACACAATGTATACCAAAAGGTCTACGAAACAACGTTTGGGCCTGGCGTTTAACCTCTGGACCTCTACGAAGAGGAGATAATGCTGTCCCATATTGCAGTAGCTCTATTTAAAGCGACACAGCATACCCACGTCTAACATCATAACTACATGGCTTTGTGTAAGTCCAGTTGGATTCTCCATGCATCCCGTTTTTGGTTTTCCTAAGACCTTATGAAATGTTATTTTTTTTTACAATTGTTACCATGACCTCATATTTTCCATTAGATCAGTCCTTTATTTTGATTACATCGCAGCTTAAGAGGCAAGTGCATACATGTTCGCTATCTGTGTGTCTTTTAGGAATCCCACTGACCGTCAGACCACCATTCCTGACTATAAGAGATGAACTACTTATGAGATGAATTTGATTAAGACATTCAGACGAACCGTTTTATTTGTTTGGTGATACCCTGAATCCTCATCTAGTGCTAACAGCGGATCAAACTGTTCTGTGGAACTTGTACATATCTTTTAAATGGATTAGCAAGGCAGCTTGTGCAGACATTCATGGTTCTCAGATTATGGATCCTAATAGTTTCTTTTGTTTCTTTTGGATTCCTTTGACTTTTCCTCTCACAGCTTCAGGAAATTAACATTTGTGGTATCAGATCAAATGTCTTGACAACTATCTCTATGACATTTATGTTTCCCATTAAAATGAATAACTACATAGCTGCAAAGATAATGAAATTTCCATCCAACATGGGTATATTACACTACATGAGTATTGTACACTACACAGGTATTGTACAGTACATGAGTATTGTACACTACATGAGTATTAGAAAGTAGCTGCTGGCAAATACTAGCATGCTAAACCCAAACCGTAGATGGTTCTTGTGGTAAACACGACCTGCTTCAGCCTCTTGACATTATTAGCATGCTGATTGTAGCATCCAAAGTCTCAAAGTCAGGATAGTTTGGTCTTCAGCTGCATCAACTTTGACCTGAAATTATCTCTCTTTACTCTTTCTTATTGTTTTCTATTGACCAACCCAAAGACACATTTACGACACTAGGGACGGGAACAAAGGCCATCACATGTGGAGAGATGGATCACCAGTTCGCCAACGCCTCCAAGACAATCTCACGTTAGGAAATATATTCTCAAGAAGCATTGTTGGACTCCGATTTGTTCTATTGAGCACACTGTCATCTGAAAAGGTGAAACATTGACAATATAAAGACCGAACTAAAAGCATGAAGACAATTCATAATGGTTTTACTTCAGCACGTATGATGGATGGTTTGGTATCGGGTTCTATCAAGACATCCTGTTGCACCGCTCGAGTTTGAAGGTTATTAGTTGACTGAGTCTTGTTCTCACAGCAACAGGTTGTTGATTTTACTTATCGTTGCTAAATTCTCATGTCATTGGATCATAAGATCAATGATGGTTGGGCTTTTGAACCGAAAGAGTCAGTGTGGGAGCGTGTAGTTTGGGTTGTCAGCCTCATCTGTTTGGTTCAGGATTTCCAGGTTGAGGGGTCACAAAGTATTTTAGTTTTTCATCCTTTCCTGTGTAATGTTGTTGAACATTTTATTTTGGCTTTTCAACTTATTTGACTTCACTTTATAAGAAGTCAGCAGAAGAAGTCTACTTCCAATTAGATTAGTCCGTTACTTTTCCCACGTTGTTTTGTCCTAAATATGAAATCAGAATATTAATGAGTGTTGTTATTCGCCATCATGACCCTAATTTCCATTTTTCCAGTCCTTCTAAGGGCCGTGACCTGCAGCCTCGTCTCTCCACAGGGAAGTCGGGTCTGTTGGAGCTGAAAGGGAAATGTTCTGGAAACTGGAAAGTTATTGACCAAATAAATAATTCCAGGAAGATTAAAACAAAGTCAGAGCCTCTGAGTTATGACCCCATGAAGAAGTAAGAAAGGAGTAGAGACACATGGTGATATATGAAGAGACAAGCGTCATTAAAAGAACATATAAATCTAAAATATGTTGCATCTGTTAGCCTAAGTTTGGGCCACTGGAACAGAAATGAGACGAAAGAAAAGAGTCTGGTTCAGTCGGACTGCAGGCACATAGCAGGAGGATGTTGTTGTTGACGTTGGATAAATACATCTTTCACCAATTTATGTCCTCAAATGCACCTGGATACTGTTTTCAAAGATGTTTCAGACGATACCGACAGGCTCCTCTGAGTCAGCCCCTTCATATTCATGTTTTTCATACGGAGCTGCACAGGGCTCTGGTGCCTTTGGTTATGGAAGAATCAATCATTCATTCTGCTCATAGGAAATGTTACGTGACTCCCGGTTGGAGCTTTTCTTGTGGTTTGCAAAGGGCTGGTTGAATCATCAGTACAGAATACTAACACATGTATTAGAAAATGTCTGGTTCTTTGACAATAAAGTAGTTCTAATAATAATAGTATTAACTTTATCTAGAGTGCGTTTTTTTCTTATACGAAATTGTTACGTGACTCAGAGTTGGAGCTTTTCTTGCGGCTTGAATCGACATGATTGAATCATCAGTACAAAAGATGAACAAATGCATTAGAAACAACCTGGTTCTTTGACAAAAAGTAGTTATAATAATAATAACTTCTAATAAAGTGCATATTTAGGAAATGTAACAATAGGACATTGTTACGTGACTCAGAGTTGGAGCGTTTCTTAAACTTCTTAGACCGTTGCACTGTTTTGTTTTGTTTTATTTTGTATTGTGTTGTAATGTATATTTTGTGTAAGCACACTGAGAGTCACTTTACCACGTCAAATTCCTTGTTTGTGAAAACTTACATGGCCAATAAAACTAATTCTGATTCTTGTGGCTTGGATCTGCACTGGTTATATCCTCAGTATAAAAGATAAACCAATGCATTAGAAAATGTACTAATAATGTATTAATAATGATAAAAATAAGGACTTAATTTAAAGTGCATATTGAATATAAGAGATGTAGCTCAAGACAAAAATAAGCAGAACAAATAATTACAACATAAAAAAGAACAGATACCTGAATACAAATAATGCATCAATGGACTGTCGTCATTGACCCATTTACACCCATTCACACTCATTCACACTCATTCACACCCATTACACCCATTCACACTCATTCACACACATTCACACTACAAGGTGCCAACTGCCCATCAATAAAAAAAACAGTCACATATTGTAGTGTGTAGGCGTAAAAGAGCAATTTGGGGTGAAGTGTCCATACAAAGTGTTGCCCGGTTTTCTGCCCACAGGGTGCGAGGCACAAGTCAAACCTGGTCCATCAAACTGCAGGCCGTAGAGGCCTTGATGGTGAATTAGCCCAACAGATTACAAGAGATTACAAGAGCATTTTGTTTAAAAGGGATCAGCACGAGCGTCGCCTCAAACATCTCTAATTATAAAGCAGGTCTCAGTCACTCCAGTTCAACAGATCGCTTCAGGAAAGTGATTGTACACAGTTCAGTTTTGAGTTAGTTGAAGACATGGATGAGGAATAATAATGGATTATTATGAATCCAGAAGGTCACCGTGACCACATTGATATTTAGTCCTCCAGGGACATTGATTTTCAGATTTTGCATCGTAAGAAAATAACAGAAGACGAGTTTGCACCAGTGAATTCGTTATCGGACATCGACTCGTACGTGAATACTCCAGTCAACCTGAAGCCCATTTCACTCACTTAAGGTCACCTCATTTGTTTGACAGGTTTTGTGTGTCCTAGTTTATGCATTTTGTATAATTTCTTTACAAGAAATGTGACTAAGGTAGATTGTGAAGAAAATGTTTTTACCTCCCGATTTGTTGTTATTTGTTAATTTCCTACACTCTCCCAGTTGAAGGTCTGTGATATTGTCCGTAGCTCACGTGTGGTGTTCTAATAGGTGAACTGATGAGGATGTGAATAGTAATGTGTTCATAAATGGGGTTCACAGCCGTTAACAAATGCTGAGAAAACACTGCCTGACATTTGATAATTGCATCAACCTTTATGCCAGAATCTCATGTTTGGAAATGTGTTCTTGGAGACCTTTTATTCTCCGACTTTAGAAAAGTATCTTTAAAACCTCCTGGATGTGAACTGTCCTACTGTCTTGTGCCCCACGGTGTAGGATCGACAAAAAAAAAAGAGAGAAAAATAATATTAATGTCAGTAAATATTTCAGTATGAAGTAAAAGTAATACCTCCTTATCGCAGCACCACAGGGCATTTTAAGATGCATCTGTTGAAATTATAACCATAAAAGCGACTCCTTCGCTGTATGCTTGTCTAAGTTTATTGCTCTGTTGTAAATACAGTCTCTCTACTCTCGTCCCTCCTTTTCCTTTCTGTTTCCCCATCACAACAGGCTGAACCTGGTTCCTTATGTAAAGGAGCATGACAGCTTGCTGATGTAGGTTTTGATATTGTGATGTAAGATTTTCTACGTCGATGGGGAAAGGAGAAATAAAGTCGAGTACTCGACAGCTACTCAGGGTAGTCGGTTGCATCAGCTTCTCAACATTTAAAGGCGCCATATTCATTGATACACATCTGGAAGTTACACTAATTTCAAAACAAAAAAGCATGAGAAGAAGACAGTGTGGGGCTCAACAATCTAAACTGGTCTTAACCAGTTACTGTGAATCACAGAGAACGGCTTTCTCACGCACAATGTTATTGGTTCTTATCTCTGTTGGTACGGAGGCCGTCTCTTCTCCAGCCCTGTGACCCTCCACCTCACTTCTGCTCACATCAAACAATTTTCTAGACGATTAAAGCTCTGGCTTTGTATTATAAGCAATGCCATGTTTACCATTACAATCTCCACTGTGTCTAAAAGCATTGGGATAAACCTCAGATTTGTGTGTATGTGTGTGTGTGTGTGTGTGTGTGTGTGTTTCCTGCAGCATGCGAGTGAGCACGCTAACCCGAATCAGATTAAAATATTGCTATGCTACGTTAGCATATTGTAAACCATGCCTGGGATAATGTTTTGTTAAGCAAGCTAAAGGAAGGATGCTCTGAAACGTGAAATACGTCATGAACTCTTGTGAACTTTTTACTTTAAATTTTTTTTTTCATGTGCTGCTATGCAAGCGGCTAATCGAGATTAGAAGATTATCTTGCTGAACAAAAGCGTGCAACTATCACAAAATCACAAATGTTAGTTTTGCCTGAAGAGGTTATTTTCCGCAATATAAAAAAAAAAACACGACCGGTGCAACGCTAACTACGGTCGTACAAATATGTCGTCCCGGCAACTTAAAATCAAACACTCCTCGTGATCCTGCATCTATACGTAAAAGTGGCACAGCGGTTACATCCTCCAAACACTCAAACAGAGACTCGTGAGAGCTCTGCTGAGCCAATCAGGAGGCTGTAAAGTGCACAGAGAGAGATAAACGTTAAGAAGTGTTCAAAGTCACCGCTGTGCCACTTTGGATGTTACAGAAGTCAAAGGTTTCATCAGTCCTGATGGGAGTGATTGATCTTCACCGTTCATCTCGGAAGGAAGCCGACAGACAGGAGTCCACCAGGAGACGCAAGGGAAGGATGACATCGCACCCAAAAGCTCAGTGAAGTTACCCACGCAAGTTTATTTTGCATGGATGAATACAAGTGTGTAACGGCGTAACATTAAACCCACATTTACCACGAGGGATGCTGCTACTGGGAGGGAGACGCTCGTCTGAAGAAGCAAGACATCGACTCCGTCTCACAGAGGAAGTGTTCCTCACATCCTCTTCATCTGTTTGTTGTGAGTTGATACAACAGACGTACGTGGTTGGGAATGAAACTGGTGGAGGCGGTAGTGCGAGGAAGAGGAGCGTTTCACTTACAGAGCAGTGGAGCGGGGGGGGGAGGAGATCCCTCTTTTCCAATAATCAAGTTTGTTGAAGCAGCTCTCCAAAATGGACTCTGGTAGATGTTGAAAGGTGCCTCTTCATTTGCAAATAAAAAAATGTTCTGCATGCAGACTGCTTGACTTCCGACTTCCTGTTATTAAAGTCTCTGAAATGGATTTGAGGTATGGGGATGGTTTCCCAAATACATTTCCCCTTGGGGATTAATAAAGTATCTATCTATATCTATCTATCAATCTATCTATCTATCTATCTATCTATCTTCTATTATTATAAAGTCTTTATACACATGCAACCCCCGGCCCATGTAGCTATGGCAGATATACTATGGGCGGGGTCCTGGGTGATGTTTTAAAAAGGGACGGTGACTTTGGAGACCCCCAAAGGCTCCTTTCAGTCCAAACCGCCTCCCCTGCGTAATCGAGTGTGTTTGACCTGTCCAGGAATTAGACCCTAGGTCATCGTCCATGACCCCACAGAGTCAGGTTCATCTTCTAAGCATGTCAGGAGAAAGAAACAGCTGAGAACATGTTTCCATCGACAAATGTTTGCCTGTCTGGGTGTGAGCCCTGAGATGGACTGGCGACCTGTCCAGGGTGAACCCGCCTTCGCCCAATGATCGGCTCCAGGGCCCCGGGACCCTGGTGAGGATAAGCGGTATGGATGGATAATGGATGTCTATGTTCTCCAGATATATTGATAAAGACATGTAGCTACCAATAAACTGGCAACAAAACACAGGGTTCAGGTGTGTACCTGTAAGCAGCTCCAGAGAGCCTCAGGTTCACAGCAGCAACTATATTAATACACTTTGGGTTTGTTGTTTTTTATTGCAGTTTTTCTCTCTTTCATCCTGGATAATGGGGGTTAAAGCGTTTATAAAAAACTCTGACGCACTGACCAATGACTCACCAGCGCCTGACAAAGCCTCTGTGATCTGACCAATCACAGACACAGCTGCACCTCAAGGCGGTGCATTCAGGGGTCTCGCCTGCGTTACACTTCATGGTGTCTTAACCCCAAGAAGAACATTGACAATGAAAGAACATTGAAACGGTCGAGGGCACCGATGACGCTCCCTCTTGACTTGTGTCTCTTCTCTTTCCTCCCTTTTCCGTTTTCCAAACAAGTGGTATTAGAATGCATTTTGTCCAATATATTGTTTAATTTGAAACCCTCTGCAGTAGGAATAGAGATGTTCCCGTCAGTGACAGGTTTACAAGACCTGAAAGCTTTCTGGATATTTGACATGCGTGACTTACTTTGTCCTTTCTGAATGTGCCTGAAACGAATATTTTACGTTCAATAATTGCCACTTGGAAATCAAATTCTCACCAGGTTTTAACTTGAGTTGAACGAAGGATGAAATAACGGAGAAAGATCTCGATGAATTATTAAAGGGCAAAGAAACATCTCAGTTCTTGTTATTTTTCTTGACCTCAGAGGCAAAACAAGTTTTCCGTCACAATAAAATCTGAGAACATACAGGGCGAGTTATTCTCAAGACGTTGAATTAGTTGTTGTAAACTTGCATGCTTTATCGAAAAAGAATAGAAAACAAATCTGCACGTCACACAGTCGCCAAGACTGGTTCTCCCAGCTGGAAACTCATTTTATTATAAATATTTTCATTTGAGTCATCGCTGTGTGGCTGAACCATAATCGTTTTCCGCAGCAGATGTCTGTGCCCCATTAAACACACACACACACACACACACAAACACACACACACGCACACACAGCAACACACACACACAAAGGTACGAGCACCGTCTGGTTTCTGTTGATTTCTTGGAATCCCCGCTGGCCGAATACTTTTCTTCTTTTCTTTTCTTTTCTTGAAAATATGCATCAATTCGATGTTTACACACATCTTTCAAACAATTGATATCACATGTGAAGATTCTCAGATGACAGATATCCATACATATCTATAGAAAAAAGTGCAAAACATAGGGCAAATAACAAAAAAGAATACAGAAAGAAACAGCAACAACAAACTCCCCAAAACCAAATAATACTTTCATTGTGGGCGTCGCACGGCGTGTTCATGTGAGTGAAGACCATGGCACTGGTTCTGAAGTTCAAAGCAGAAGGACGTCACAAACCAAGCGCTCCTCTTTGAAGGAGCTCATGCCACGGGGGTAAAACAAGGGGGAGGAGCTTGTAGGGACTTGTGGAGCAGCGGGGTCAGTTCACTCTTCTGGAAGAGACACTACACTCCGACGACGCCTCGATGCACACTCCAGTCCCCATGGACAGGGACCGGAGGGTCACTCAGTCACTCAGTCAGTCACTCAGTCACAGTCACTCAGTCACTCTATCAGTCACTCAGTCAGTCACTCAGTCACTCAGTCAGTCACTCAGTCAGTCACTCAGTCACAGTCACTCAGTCACAGTCACTCAGTCACTCTATCAGTCACTCAGTCAAGTCACTCAGTCACAGTCACTCAGTCACTCACTCAGTCACTCAGTCACAGTCACTCAGTCACTCCAGTCACAGTCACTCAGTCAGTCAGTCACTCAGTCACTCAGTCAGTCACTCAGTCACTCAGTCAGTCACTCAGTCACAGTCACTCAGTCACAGTCACTCAGTCACTCAGTCACTCAGTCACTCAGTCACTCAGTCACTCAGTCACAGTCACTCAGTCAGTCAGTCAGTCAGTCACTCAGTCAGTCACTCAGTCACAGTCACTCAGTCACTCAGTCAGTCACTCAGTCACAGTCACTCAGTCAGTCACTCAGTCACAGTCACTCAGTCACTCCAGTCAGTCCAGTCACTCAGTCACTCAGTCACCAGTCACCAGTCACAGTCCACCAGTCACTCAGTCACAGTCAGTCACTCAGTCACAGTCACCAGTCACTCAAGTCACTCAGTCAGTCAGTCACTCAGTCAGTCACTCAGTCACAGTCACCAGTCACCAGTCACTCAGTCCAGTCACTCCCAGTCACTCAGTCACTCAGTCAGTCACTCACTCACTCACTCAGTCACTCAGTCAGCCAGTCAGTCACTCAGTCACTCAGTCACAGTCACTCAGTCACAGTCCCAGTCACCAGTCAGTCACCAGTCAGTCACTCCAGTCACTCAGTCACAGT
Source organism: Liparis tanakae (assembly GCA_036178185.1). Taxonomy (NCBI): domain Eukaryota; kingdom Metazoa; phylum Chordata; class Actinopteri; order Perciformes; family Liparidae; genus Liparis; species Liparis tanakae. The sequence continues at coordinate 8,247,223 of CM070105.1, forward strand.
CACTCAGTCCAGTCGTCACAGTCACTCAGTCAAGTCACTCAGTCACTCAGTCACAGCAGTCACTCAGTCAGTCACTCAGTCACTCCAGTCAGTCAGTCACTCAGTCACCCATCAGTCACTCAGTCACTCAGTCACTCCCAGTCACTCAGTCACCAGCACTCAGTCAGTCACCAGTCAGTCACTCAGTCAGTCACTTAGTCAGTCACTCAGTCACTCAGTCACAGTCACAGTCACTCCAGTCACGTCACTCAGTCATCACTCAGTCACTCAGTCACTCCACTCAGTCACTCAGTCACTCCAGTCACTCAGTCACAGTCACTCAGTCACTCTATCAGTCACTCAGTCAGTCACTCAGTCACAGTAACTCAGTCACTCTATCAGTCACTCAGTCCGTCTCTCAGTCACTCAGTCACTCAGTCACTCAGTCAGTCAGTCACTCAGTCACAGTCACTCAGTCACTCAGTCAGTCACTCAGTCTCAGTCACTCAGTCAGTCACAGTCACTCAGTCACAGTCACTCAGTCACTCAGTCACAGTCACTCAGTCACTCAGTCACAGTCACTCAGTCACAGTCACTCAGTCACTCAGTCACTCAGTCACAGTCACTCAGTCACTCAGTCACTCAGTCAGTCACAGTCACTCAGTCACTCAGTCACTCAGTCAGTCAGTCCACCAGTCACAGTCACTCCAGTCAGTCAGTCAGTCCACCAGTCACTCAGTCAGTCACTCAGTCACAGTCACCAGTTCCAGTCACTCAGTCAGTCACTCAGTCACAGTCACTCCAGTCACAGTCACTCAGTCACTCAGTCAGTCCTCAGTCACATCCCAGTCACTCAGTCACTCAGTCACAGTCACTCAGTCACCAGTCACCAGTCAGTCACCCAGTCACTCAGTCACCAGTCACTCAGTCAGTCCAGTCACTCACAGTCACTCAGTCACTCAGTCAGTCACCAGTCACTCAGTCAGTCCAGTCAGTCACCCAGTCACTCCATCAGTCACTCAGTCACCCAGTCAGTCACTCCAGTCACCAGTCACAGTCCACCAGTCACTCAGTCACTCAGTCAGTCACCAGTCCAGTCACTCAGTCAGTCACTCAGTCAGTCCAGTCACTCAGTCACAGTCACTCACTCAGTCACCCAGTCACAGTCACCAGTCACTCCAGTCACCAGTCACAGTCACCAGTCACAGTCACTCAGTCACAGTCAGTCACTCAGTCAGTCACTCAGTCACTCAGTCAGTCACTCAGTCACAGTCACTCAGTCACTCAGTCACTCAGTCAGTCACTCAGTCACAGTCACTCAGTCACTCAGTCACAGTCACTCAGTCACAGTCACTCAGTCACTCAGTCACTCAGTCACAGTCACTCAGTCACTCAGTCACTCAGTCACAGTCACTCAGTCACTCAGTCACTCAGTCAGTCACTCAGTCACAGTCACTCAGTCACTCAGTCAGTCAGTCACTCAGTCACTCAGTCACAGTCACTCAGTCACTCAGTCACTCAGTCAGCTCAGTCACTCAGTCACAGTCACTCAGTCACTCAGTCACTCAGTCACCAGTCACTCCAGTCACTCAGTCACAGTCACCAGTCACTCAGTCAGCTCAGTCCAGTCACTCAGTCACTCAGTCACAGTCACTCAGTCACCAGTCACTCAGTCACAGTCACTCACAGTCACCAGTCAGTCACCAGTCAGTCACTCAGTCACAGTCACTCAGTCAGTCACTCAGTCACTCAGTCACTCAGTCAGTCACTCAGTCAGTCAGTCACTCTATCAGTCACTCAGTCACTCAGTCCAGTCACTCAGTCAGTCACTCAGTCACAGTCACTCAGTCACTCAGTCAGTCACTCAGTCACAGTCACTCAGTCACTCAGTCACAGTCACTCAGTCACTCAGTCACAGTCACTCAGTCACAGTCACTCAGTCACAGTCACTCAGTCACAGTCACTCAGTCACTCAGTCACTCAGTCACAGTCACTCAGTCACTCAGTCAGTCACCAGTCCTCCAGTCAGTCACCAGTCACTCAGTCACAGTCACTCAGTCACTCAGTCAGTCACTCAGTCAGTCACTCAGTCACTCAGTCAGTCACTCAGTCACTCAGTCACAGTCACTCAGTCAGTCACTCAGTCACTCAGTCAGTCACTCAGTCACAGTCACTCAGTCACTCAGTCAGTCACAGTCAGTCACTCAGTCAGTCTCAGTCACTCAGTCACTCAGTCACAGTCACTCAGTCAGTCACTCAGTCAGTCACTCAGTCACAGTCACTCAGTCACTCAGTCAGTCACTCAGTCAGTCACTCAGTCACAGTCACTCAGTCACTCAGTCAGTCACTCAGTCACTCAGTCACTCAGTCACTCAGTCACAGTCAGTCACTCAGTCACTCAGTCACTCAGTCACAGTCACTCAGTCAGTCACTCAGTCACTCAGTCACCAGTCACCAGTCACAGTCACTCAGTCACCAGTCACTCCAGTCAGTCACTCAGTCACCAGTCACTCCAGTCAGTCACTCCAGTCAGTCAGTCACTCCTCCAGTCACAGTCACCAGTCAGTCACTCAGTCAGTCACTCAGTCAGTCACCAGTCAGTCAGTCACCCAGTCACTCAGTCAGTCACTCTCAGTCACTCCAGTCACCAGTCACTCCAGTCACTCAGTCACTCAGTCACCTCAGTCACTCACCAGTCACTCAGTCACTCAGTCAGTCACCAGTCCAGTCACTCAGTCACTCAGTCACCTCAGTCACTCCAGTCACCTCAGTCAGTCACTCAGTCACTCAGTCACAGTCACTCTATCAGTCACTCAGTCAGTCACCAGTCAGTCACTCAGTCAGTCACAGTCACTCAGTCACTCAGTCAGTCACAGTCACTCAGTCACTCTATCAGTCACTCAGTCACTCAGTCAGTCACAGTCACTCAGTCACAGTCACTCAGTCAGTCACTCAGTCAGTCACTCAGTCAGTCAGTCAGTCAGTCACCAGTCACTCAGTCACTCAGTCAGTCACTCAGTCACAGTCACTCAGTCACTCAGTCAGTCACTCAGTCAGTCACTCAGTCAGTCACTCAGTCAGTCACTCAGTCACTCAGTCAGTCACTCAGTCACTCAGTCAGTCAGTCAGTCACTCAGTCACTCAGTCACAGTCACTCAGTCAGTCACTCAGTCACTCAGCTCCAGTCCAGTCACTCAGTCAGTCACTCAGTCACCAGTCAGTCACTCAGTCACTCAGTCCAGTCACCCAGTCACAGTCACCAGTCACCAGTCAGTCACTCCAGTCAGTCAGTCAGTCAGCCACTCAGTCACAGTCCCTCAGTCACTCACTCAGTCAGTCACCCAGTCACTCAGTCAGTCTATCAGTCAGTCACTCAGTCAGTCACTCAGTCAGTCACTCAGTCACAGTCACTCAGTCAGTCACTCAGTCACAGTCACTCAGTCACAGTCACTCAGTCACTCAGTCAGTCACTCAGTCACTCAGTCACAGTCACTCAGTCACTCAGTCAGTCACTCAGTCACAGTCACTCAGTCAGTCACCAGTCAGTCACCAGTCACCAGTCACTCCAGTCACAGTCAGTCACTCAGTCCAGTCACTCAGTCACTCAGTCAGCTCCACCAGTCAGTCACTCAGTCACCAGTCACAGTCAGTCACCAGTCACAGTCACTCACTCAGTCACCAGTCACTCAGTCACTCAGTCAGTCACTCAGTCACCCAGTCAGTCACCAGTCAGTCACAGTCACAGTCACCAGTCCAGTCACCAGTCACAGTCACTCAGTCAGTCATCCAGTCACTCAGTCAGTCATCTCCAGTCACTCAGTCAGTCACCAGTCACAGTCAGTCACTCAGTCACTCAGTCAGTCACTCAGTCAGTCCCTCAGTCAGTCACTCAGTCACTCAGTCAGTCACTCAGTCAGTCACTCAGTCACTCAGTCAGTCACTCAGTCACAGTCACTCAGTCACTCAGTCACAGTCACTCAGTCACTCAGTCACTCACTCAGTCACTCAGTCAGTCACTCAGTCACAGTCACTCAGTCAGTCACTCAGTCACTCAGTCAGTCACTCAGTCAGTCACTCAGTCACTCAGTCACTCACTCAGTCACAGTCACTCAGTCACTCAGTCACAGTCACTCAGTCACTCAGTCACTCACTCAGTCACAGTCACTCAGTCACTCAGTCACAGTCACTCAGTCACTCTATCAGTCACTCTATCAGTCACTCCATCAGTCAGTCACTCAGTCAGTCACCAGTCAGCTCACTCAGTCACTCAGTCAGTCACTCAGTCACAGTCACTCAGTCACAGTCACTCAGTCACTCAGTCAGTCACTCAGTCACAGTCACTCAGTCACTCAGTCAGTCACTCAGTCAGTCAGTCACTCAGTCAGTCACTCAGTCACAGTCACTCAGTCACTCAGTCACTCAGTCACTCAGTCAGTCACAGTCACTCAGTCACTCAGTCACAGTCACTCAGTCCCAGTCAGTCACCAGTCACTCAGTCACTCAGTCACTCACTCAGTCACAGTCACTCAGTCACTCAGTCAGTCACTCAGTCACAGTCACTCAGTCACAGTCACTCAGTCACTCAGTCACTCAGTCACTCAGTCAGTCACTCAGTCACAGTCAGTCACTCAGTCACAGTCACTCAGTCACTCAGTCAGTCACTCAGTCACTCAGTCACAGTCACTCAGTCACAGTCACTCAGTCACTCTATCAGTCACTCAGTCACTCAGTCAGTCACTCAGTCACTCAGTCAGTCACTCAGTCACTCAGTCAGTCACTCAGTCACAGTCACTCAGTCAGTCACTAAGTCACTCAGTCACAGTCACTCAGTCACTCAGTCACAGTCACTCAGTCACTCAGTCACTCAGTCACAGTCACTCAGTCACAGTCACTCAGTCACTCAGTCAGTCACTCAGTCACTCAGTCACAGTCACTCAGTCACTCAGTCACCAGTCACTCAGTCACAGTCACTCAGTCAGTCACTCAGTCACAGTCACTCAGTCAGTCACTCAGTCAGTCACTCAGTCACTCAGTCACAGTCACTCAGTCACTCAGTCAGTCACTCAGTCACTCAGTCACAGTCACCAGTCCAGTCAGTCACCAGTCACAGTCCAGTCACTCAGTCAGTCACCAGTCACTCAGTCACTCACCAGTCACAGTCACTCAGTCACTCAGTCAGTCACCAGTCACAGTCACTCAGTCACTCCAGTCAGTCCACTCAGTCAGTCACTCAGTCACTCAGTCACCAGTCACTCAGTCCAGTCACCAGTCACTCCAGTCACTCCAGTCACTCAGTCACAGTCACTCAGTCAGTCACCAGTCACTCCACCAGTCACTCCAGTCACAGTCACTCAGTCACTCAGTCAGTCACAGTCACTCAGTCACTCAGTCACTCAGTCAGTCACTCAGTCACCCTCAGTCACTCAGTCACAGTCACTCAGTCACCAGTCACGTCACCAGTCAGTCACTCAGTCACTCCAGTCAGTCACAGTCAGTCACAGTCACTCAGTCACCAGTCACAGTCCTCAGTCAGTCACTCAGTCACAGTCACTCAGTCACCAGTCCCAGTCACCAGTCACAGTCACTCCATCCAGTCACTCATCAGTCACTCCAGTCAGTCAGTCACTCAGTCCAGTCACCAGTCACAGTCACTCAGTCACTCAGTCAGTCCACTCAGTCACCAGTCAGTCACTCAGTCACCAGTCACTCAGTCACAGTCAGTCCTCAGTCAGTCACTCAGTCACCAGTCACCAGTCACCAGTCACAGTCACTCAGTCAGTCACTCAGTCACTCAGTCACAGTCAGTCACTCAGTCACAGTCACTCACCAGTCACAGTCACACCAGTCACAGTCACTCAGTCACAGTCACTCAGTCACAGTCACTCAGTCACAGTCACTCAGTCACAGTCACTCAGTCACTCAGTCAGTCACTCAGTCACTCAGTCAGTCACTCAGTCAGTCACAGTCACTCAGTCACAGTCACTCAGTCACTCAGTCACAGTCACTCAGTCACAGTCACTCAGTCACAGTCACTCAGTCACAGTCACTCAGTCACTCAGTCACCAGTCAGTCACCAGTCACCAGTCACAGTCACTCAGTCAGTCACTCAGTCACAGTCACTCAGTCACTCAGTCACTCACTCAGTCACTCAGTCACTCAGTCAGTCACTCAGTCACTCAGTCAGTCACTCAGTCCACCAGTCACACAGTCACTCAGTCACTCAGTCTCAGTCACCAGTCCAGCCTCAGTCAGTCACTCAGTCAGTCTCTCAGTCAGTCACCAGTCACTCAGTCACTCAGTCAGTCACTCAGTCACTCAATCAGTCACTCAGTCACAGTCACTCAGTCACTCAGTCACAGTCACTCAGTCACTCAGTCACTCACTCAGTCACAGTCACCAGTCACCAGTCAGTCACCAGTCACTCAGTCACTCAGTCACTCAGTCAGTCACCAGTCAGTCAGTCACCAGTCACAGTCCACTCAGTCAGTCACTCAGTCAGTCACTCAGTCACTCAGTCACTCAGTCACAGTCACTCAGTCACTCAGTCAGTCACTCAGTCACTCAGTCAGTCACTCAGTCACTCAGTCACTCAGTCACAGTCACTCAGTCACTCCTCCAGTCAGTCACCAGTCACCTCAGTCACACCTCAGTCACTCAGTCACTCCAAGTCACACTCAGTCACAGTCACTCAGTCACTCAGTCAGTCACTCAGTCAGTCACTCAGTCACAGTCACTCAGTCAGTCACTCAGTCAGTCATTCAGTCACTCAGTCAGTCACTCAGTCAGTCACTCAGTCACAGTCACTCAGTCACTCAGTCAGTCACTCAGTCACTCAGTCAGTCACTCAGTCACTCAGTCACTCAGTCAGTCACTCAGTCACTCAGTCACTCAGTCAGTCACTCAGTCACAGTCACTCAGTCAGTCACTCAGTCACAGTCACTCAGTCAGTCACTCAGTCAGTCACGTCAGTCACAGTCAGTCACTCAGTCACTCAGTCACTCAGTCAGTCACTCAGTCAGTCACTCAGTCACAGTCACTCAGTCAGTCACAGTCACTCAGTCACAGTCACTCAGTCACTCAGTCAGTCACTCAGTCAGTCACTCAGTCACTCAGTCAGTCACTCAGTCACTCACTCAGTCACTCAGTCACAGTCACTCAGTCACTCAGTCAGTCACTCAGTCACTCAGTCACAGTCACTCAGTCACTCAGTCAGTCACTCAGTCAGTCACTCAGTCACAGTCAGTCACTCAGTCCTCAGTCAGTCACTCAGTCACTCAGTCAGTCACTCAGTCAGTCACTCAGTCACTCAGTCACTCACTCAGTCACTCAGTCACTCACTCAGTCACAGTCACTCAGTCACTCAGTCACAGTCACTCAGTCAGTCACTCAGTCAGTCACTCAGTCACTCAGTCACAGTCACCAGTCACTCCAGTCACTCAGTCAGTCACTCAGTCACAGTCACTCAGTCACTCAGTCACAGTCACTCAGTCACTCAGTCACTCAGTCAGTCACTCAGTCACTCAGTCACAGTCACTCAGTCACTCAGTCACTCAGTCACTCAGTCACTCAGTCACAGTCACTCAGTCAGTCAGTCAGTCAGTCACTCAGTCACAGTCACTCAGTCACAGTCACTCAGTCACTCAGTCAGTCACTCAGTCACAGTCACTCAGTCAGTCAGTCAGTCCACCAGTCACAGTCACCAGTCACCTCAGTCACTCAGTCACTCAGTCACTCAGTCAGTCACTCAGTCACAGTCACTCAGTCACTCAGTCACTCAGTCACAGTCACTCAGTCACAGTCACTCAGTCACTCAGTCAGTCACTCAGTCACAGTCACTCCACAGTCACAGTCACTCAGTCACAGTCCACAGTCACCAGTCACTCAGTCACTCCAGTCACCAGTCTCCAGTCACTCAGTCACTCAGTCAGTCACTCAGTCACTCAGTCAGTCACTCAGTCACAGTCACTCAGTCACTCAGTCACAGTCACTCAGTCAGTCACTCAGTCACAGTCACTCAGTCACTCTCAGTCACTCAGTCAGTCACTCAGTCACTCAGTCACAGTCCAGTCAGTCACTCAGTCACAGTCACTCAGTCACTCAGTCACTCAGTCACTCAGTCAGTCACTCAGTCAGTCAGTCACTCAGTCACTCAGTCAGTCACTTAGTCAGTCACTCAGTCACTCAGTCAGTCACTCAGTCACTCAGTCACTCAGTCACAGTCACTCAGTCAGTCACTCAGTCAGTCACTCAGTCACTCAGTCACAGTCACTCAGTCACTCAGTCACTCAGTCACAGTCACTCAGTCAGTCAGTCACTCAGTCACTCAGTCAGTCACTCAGTCACAGTCACTCAGTCACTCAGTCACAGTCACTCAGTCACTCAGTCACTCAGTCACTCAGTCAGTCACTCAGTCAGTCACTCAGTCACTCAGTCAGTCACTCAGTCACTCAGTCAGTCACTCAGTCACAGTCACTCAGTCACTCAGTCACAGTCACTCAGTCACAGTCACTCAGTCACTCAGTCACAGTCACTCAGTCACTCAGTCACTCTATCAGTCACTCAGTCAGTCACTCAGTCACTCAGTCACTCAGTCACAGTCACTCAGTCACCAGTCCCAGTCACTCAGTCAGTCACTCAGTCACTCAGTCGCAGTCACTCAGTCACAGTCACTCACTCAGTCACTCAGTCACAGTCACTCAGTCACTCAGTCAGTCACTCAGTCACTCAGTCACAGTCACTCAGTCAGTCACTCAGTCACTCAGTCACAGTCAGTCACTCAGTCAGTCACTCAGTCAGTCACTCAGTCAGTCAGTCAGTCACAGTCACTCAGTCACAGTCAGTCACTCAGTCACTCAGTCACAGTCACTCAGTCACTCAGTCAGTCAGTCACTCAGTCAGTCAGTCACTCAGTCACTCAGTCACAGTCACTCAGTCACAGTCACTCAGTCACTCAGTCAGTCACTCAGTCAGTCACTCAGTCAGTCACTCAGTCAGTCACTCAGTCACTCAGTCACAGTCACTCACTCAGTCACTCAGTCACAGTCACTCAGTCACTCAGTCACTCAGTCACCAGTCAGTCACCAGTCCAGTCACTCAGTCACAGTCCATCAGTCACTCCAGTCACTCAGTCACTCAGTCAGTCACCAGTCCAGTCACTCAGTCACCAGTCAGTCACCAGTCACAGTCACTCAGTCACCAGTCAGTCACTCAGTCACAGTCACCTCAGTCAGTCACCAGTCAGTCACTCAGTCAGTCACTCCAGTCACTCAGTCACAGTCACCTCAGTCACTCAGTCACTCCCCATCAGTCACTCAGTCAGTCAGTCACTCAGTCACTCAGTCACTCAGTCACTCCATCAGTCACCCAGTCACTCAGTCAGTCACCAGTCAGTCCCACTCACCAGTCACTCAGTCACAGTCACTCAGTCACTCAGTCAGTCACTCAGTCACTCAGTCACAGTCACTCAGTCACAGTCACTCAGTCACTCACTCAGTCAGTCACTCAGTCACTCAGTCACAGTCACTCAGTCAGTCACTCAGTCACTCACTCAGTCACAGTCACTCAGTCACTCAGTCAGTCACTCAGTCAGTCACTCAGTCACAGTCACTCAGTCACTCAGTCAGTCACAGTCAGTCAGTCAGTCACTCAGTCACTCAGTCACAGTCACTCAGTCAGTCACAGTCAGTCACTCAGTCACTCAGTCACTCAGTCAGTCAGTCACTCAGTCACTCAGTCAGTCACTCAGTCACAGTCACTCAGTCACTCAGTCAGTCACTCAGTCACAGTCACTCAGTCACTCAGTCAGTCAGTCACTCAGTCAGTCACTCAGTCACTCAGTCACTCAGTCAGTCACTCAGTCAGTCAGTCACTCAGTCACTCACTCAGTCACAGTCACTCAGTCAGTCACTCAGTCACAGTCACTCAGTCACTCAGTCAGTCACTCAGTCAGTCAGTCAGTCACTCAGTCACTCAGTCAGTCACTCAGTCACTCAGTCACTCAGTCACAGTCACTCAGTCACTCAGTCACAGTCACTCAGTCACTCAGTCAGTCACTCAGTCAGTCACTCACTCCAGTCTCAGTCACAGTCACTCAGTCACACACTCCAGTCACCCAGTCAGTCACTCAGTCAGTCACTCAGTCAGTCAGTCACTCAGTCAGTCCACTCAGTCACAGTCACCAGTCATCACCAGTCATCAGTCACTCAGTCACTCCAGTCACCCAGTCACTCAGTCCCAGTCACTCACAGTCACTCAGTCACCAGTCAGTCACTCAGTCACCAGTCACTCAGTCACCAGTCACCAGTCACCAGTCACAGTCACTCAGTCAGTCATCAGCCCCAGTCACTCCCAGTCACTCAGTCAGTCACCAGTCACAGTCCCAGTCCAGTCACCAGTCAGTCTCCAGTCACCAGTCAGTCACCTCAGTCACTCCTCACAGTCACGTCAGTCTCACCAGTCACAGTCACTCAGTCACTCAGTCAGTCACTCAGTCAGTCACTCAGTCACAGTCACTCAGTCACTCAGTCAGTCACTCAGTCACTCAGTCACTCAGTCAGTCACTCAGTCAGTCACTCAGTCACTCAGTCACTCAGTCAGTCACTCAGTCACTCAGTCAGTCACTCAGTCACAGTCACTCAGTCAGTCACTCAGTCAGTCACTCAATCACAGTCACTCAGTCACTCAGTCAGTCACTCTATCAGTCAGTCACTCAGTCACTCAGTCAGTCACTCAGTCACAGTCACTCAGTCACTCAGTCAGTCACTCAGTCACAGTCACTCAGTCACTCAGTCAGTCACCCAGTCAGTCAGTCACTCAGTCACAGTCACTCAGTCACAGTCACTCCAGTCCTCAGTCAGTCAGTCACTCAGTCACCAGTCACTCAGTCAGTCCAGTCACTCAGTCAGTCAGTCAGTCAGTCACTCACCCAGTCAGTCACTCAGTCACTCAGTCACTCAGTCACTCAGTCAGTCAGTCACTCAGTCACTCAGTCAGTCACTCAGTCAGTCACTCAGTCACTCAGTCAGTCACTCAGTCACTCAGTCACAGTCACTCAGTCAGTCACTCAGTCACTCAGTCACTCAGTCACAGTCACTCAGTCAGTCAGTCACTCAGTCACTCAGTCAGTCACTCAGTCACAGTCACCAGTCACCAGTCACAGTCACTCAGTCACCAGTCAGTCACTCAGTCACAGTCACTCAGTCACAGTCACTCAGTCACTCAGTCACAGTCACTCAGTCACTCAGTCACTCACTCAGTCACTCAGTCACTCAGTCACTCAGTCACAGTCACTCAGTCACTCAGTCAGTCACTCAGTCAGTCACTCAGTCAGTCACTCAGTCACAGTCACTCAGTCACTCAGTCAGTCACTCAGTCACATCAGTCACTCAGTCACTCCATCAGTCAGTCACTCAGTCAGTCACTCAGTCACAGTCACTCAGTCACTCAGTCAGTCACTCAGTCACTCAGTCACTCAGTCAGTCACTCAGTCAGTCAGTCAGTCACTCAGTCACGTCACTCAGTCACTCAGTCACAGTCACTCAGTCAGTCACTCAGTCAGTCACTCAGTCACTCAGTCACAGTCACTCAGTCACAGTCACTCAGTCACAGTCACTCAGTCACAGTCACTCAGTCACTCAGTCAGTCACTCAGTCAGTCACTCAGTCACTCAGTCAGTCACTCAGTCACTCAGTCACAGTCACTCAGTCACAGTCTCCCAGTCACAGTCACTCAGTCAGTCACTCAGTCAGTCCCTCAGTCACAGTCACTCCAGTCACTCCATCAGTCACTCAGTCACTCACTCAGTCACCAGTCACTCAGTCACTCAGTCAGTCACTCAGTCAGTCACTCAGTCAGTCAAGTCACTCAGTCACAGTCACTCAGTCACTCAGTCACCAGTCACTCAGTCAGTCACTCAGTCACAGTCACTCAGTCACTCAGTCACTCACTCAGTCAGTCACTCAGTCAGTCACTCAGTCACTCAGTCACAGTCACTCAGTCACTCAGTCAGTCACAGTCACTCAGTCACTCAGTCAGTCACAGTCACTCAGTCACTCTATCAGTCACTCAGTCACTCAGTCAGTCACTCAGTCACTCAGTCACAGTCACTCAGTCACTCAGTCACAGTCTCAGTCACTCATCAGTCACTCAGTCAGTCACTCAGTCACTCAGTCAGTCACAGTCAGTCACTCAGTCACTCAGTCAGTCACTCAGTCACTCAGTCAGTCAGTCAGTCACTCAGTCAGTCACTCAGTCACTCAGTCAGTCACTCAGTCACAGTCACTCAGTCACTCAGTCAGTCACTCAGTCACTCAGTCACAGTCACTCAGTCAGTCCAGTCACTCAGTCACGTCACTCAGTCACTCAGTCAGTCACTCAGTCACAGTCACTCAGTCACAGTCACTCAGTCACTCAGTCACTCTCAGTCAGTCACCAGTCCAGTCACTCAGTCAGTCACTCAGTCAGTCACTCAGTCAGTCACTCAGTCACAGTCCTCCAGTCACTCAGTCATCAGTCCACCAGTCACAGTCACTCAGTCACCAGTCAGTCTCAGTCACCAGTCACCAGTCACCAGTCAGTCACTCAGTCACTCACCAGTCACAGTCAGTCAGTCAGTCACTCCAGTCACAGTCACTCAGTCAGTCACTCAGTCAGTCACCAGTCACAGTCACCAGTCACTCCAGTCAGTCACTCAGTCACCATCACAGTCACTCCATCAGTCAGTCACTCAGTCAGTCACTCAGTCACTCCAGTCACCAGTCACTCCATCAGTCACTCAGTCATCCAGTCACTCCAGTCACCAGTCAGTCACTCAGTCAGTCACTCAGTCACTCAGTCACTCAGTCAGTCACCAGTCACTCAGTCAGTCACCAGTCACTCCAGTCAGTCACCAGTCACCAGTCACTCAGTCACTCACTCACTCAGTCACAGTCACTCAGTCACAGTCACTCTGCCAGTCACTCACCCACAGTCACTCAGTCCCAGCCACTCAGACACAGTCACTCAGTCACTCAGTCACCAGTCAGTCACCAGTCAGTCAGTCACTCACCAGTCACTCAGTCAGTCACCAGTCTCAGTCACCAGTCACTCAGTCAGTCACCAGTCACTCACACCAGTCACTCAGTCAGTCACTCAGTCACTCCAGTCACAGTCACTCAGTCACCAGTCACCAGTCCACCAGTCACAGTCCACTCAGTCAGTCACTCAGTCACTCAGTCACAGTCACTCAGTCACTCAGTCACTCAGTCAGTCACTCAGTCACTCAGTCAGTCACTCAGTCACAGTCACAGTCAGTCACTCAGTCACTCAGTCACAGTCACTCAGTCACTCAGTCAGTCACTCAGTCACTCAGTCACAGTCACTCAGTCAGTCAGTCACTCAGTCACAGTCACTCAGTCACTCAGTCACTCAGTCCCAGTCCAGTCACCAGTCACCAGTCACAGTCACTCAGTCCCAGCTCCAGTCAGTCCACTCAGTCACTCAGTCAGTCACCAGTCACCAGTCACTCAGTCACCAGTCAGTCACTCAGTCAGTCACTCAGTCAGTCACAGTCACCCAGTCAGTCACTCAGTCACAGTCACTCAGTCAGTCAGTCACTCACTCAGTCAGTCACTCAGTCAGTCAGTCACTCAGTCACAGTCACTCAGTCACTCAGTCAGTCACTCAGTCACTCAGTCACTCAGTCACTCAGTCAGTCACTTAGTCAGTCACCAGTCACCCAGTCACCAGTCACAGTCACTCAGTCAGTCACTTAGTCACTCACTCAGTCACAGTCACTCAGTCACTCAGTCAGTCACTCAGTCACTCAGTCACAGTCACTCAGTCACTCAGTCAGTCACTCAGTCACAGTCACTCAGTCACTCAGTCACAGTCACTCAGTCACAGTCACTCAGTCACTCAGTCAGTCACTCAGTCAGTCACTCAGTCACTCAGTCAGTCACTCAGTCAGTCAGTCACCAGTCCCAGTCAGTCACGTCACAGTCACCAGTCACAGTCACTCAGTCACCAGTCACTCAGTCACAGTCACTCAGTCACTCAGTCACAGTCACTCAGTCAGTCACTCAGTCACCCAGTCACAGTCACTCAGTCACTCAGTCAGTCAGTCACTCAGTCACTCAGTCAGTCACTCAGTCACAGTCCAGTCACTCAGTCACTCAGTCACTCAGTCACAGTCACTCAGTCACTCAGTCACAGTCACTCAGTCACAGTCACTCAGTCACTCAGTCACTCAGTCAGTCACTCAGTCACAGTCACTCAGTCACTCAGTCAGTCACTCAGTCAGTCACTCAGTCAGTCACTCAGTCACAGTCACTCAGTCACTCAGTCAGTCACTCAGTCACTCAGTCAGTCACTCAGTCAGTCAGTCACAGTCACTCAGTCAGTCACTCAGTCAGTCAGTCACAGTCACTCAGTCAGTCAGTCAGTCAGTCACTCAGTCACAGTCACTCAGTCACTCAGTCAGTCACTCAGTCACAGTCACTCAGTCAGTCACTCAGTCACAGTCACTCAGTCACAGTCACTCAGTCACAGTCACTCAGTCACAGTCACTCAGTCACAGTCACTCAGTCAGTCACTCAGTCACTCAGTCAGTCAGTCACTCAGTCACAGTCACTCAGTCACAGTCACTCAGTCACTCAGTCACTCAGTCAGTCACTCAGTCACTCAGTCACTCAGTCAGTCACAGTCACTCAGTCACTCAGTCACTCAGTCAGTCACTCAGTCACAGTCACTCAGTCACTCAGTCAGTCACTCAGTCAGTCACTCAGTCACAGTCACTCAGTCACTCAGTCAGTCACAGTCACTCAGTCACAGTCACTCAGTCACTCAGTCACAGTCACTCAGTCACAGTCACTCAGTCACTCAGTCACATCAGTCACTCAGTCACTCAGTCAGTCACTTAGTCAGTCACTCCAGTCACTCACTCAGTCACAGTCACCAGTCAGCCTCATCAGTCACTCAGTCACAGCCTCAGTCACTCAGTCAGTCACTCAGTCACCAGTCAGTCAGTCACTCAGTCACTCAGTCCAGTCAAGTCACAGTCACTCAGTCACTCAGTCAGTCAGTCACTCAGTCAGTCACTCAGTCACAGTCACTCAGTCACTCAGTCAGTCACTCAGTCACAGTCACTCAGTCACTCTATCAGTCACTCTATCAGTCAGTCACTCAGTCACAGTCACTCAGTCACTCTATCAGTCACTCTATCAGTCACTCAGTCAGTCACTCAGTCACTCAGTCACTCAGTCACTCAGTCAGTCACTCAGTCACTCAGTCACTCAGTCAGTCACTCAGTCACAGTCACTCAGTCAGTCACTCCAGTCACAGTCACCTCAGTCACCAGTCAGTCACCAGTCACAGTCACAGTCACTCAGACACAGTCACTCAGTCAGTCACTCCACCAGTCACTCAGTCCTCCCAGTCAGTCACTCAGTCACCAGTCCTCAGTCACTCAGTCACTCACCAGTCACTCAGTCACTCAGTCAGTCACTCAGTCAGTCACTCCAGTCTCAGTCACTCAGTCACCAGTCACTCCAGTCACTCAGTCACTCAGTCAGTCACTCAGTCACAGTCAGTCACTCAGTCAGTCAGTCACTCACTCAGTCACTCAGTCACTCAGTCTCAGTCAGTCACCAGCCTCCAGTCACAGTCACCAGTCACCTCAGTCACCACTCAGTCACCTCAGTCACAGTCACTCAGTCACCAGTCCAGTCACCAGTCACTCAGTCAGTCAGTCACTCAGTCACTCAGTCAGTCACTCAGTCACTCAGTCAGTCACTCAGTCACTCAGTCACTCAGTCACAGTCACTCAGTCAGTCACTCAGTCAGTCACTCAGTCACAGTCACTCAGTCACTCAGTCAGTCACTCAGTCAGTCACTCAGTCACAGTCACTCAGTCACAGTCACTCAGTCACAGTCACTCAGTCACTCAGTCACAGTCACTCAGTCACAGTCACTCAGTCACTCAGTCACAGTCACTCAGTCACTCAGTCAGTCACTCTATCAGTCACTCAGTCAGTCACTCAGTCAGTCACTCAGTCACAGTCACTCAGTCACTCAGTCACTCAGTCACAGTCAGTCACTCAGTCACTCAGTCACTCAGTCAGTCACTCAGTCACCAGTCACTCAGTCAGTCACTCAGTCAGTCACTCAGTCACTCAGTCACAGTCACTCAGTCAGTCACTCAGTCAGTCACTCAGTCACTCAGTCACAGTCACTCAGTCACTCAGTCAGTCACTCAGTCACAGTCACTCAGTCACAGTCACTCAGTCACAGTCACTCAGTCACTCAGTCAGTCACACAGTCACAGTCACTCAGTCACAGTCACTCAGTCACTCTATCAGTCACTCAGTCAGTCACTCAGTCAGTCACGTCACTCAGTCACAGTCACTCAGTCACTCTATCAGTCACTCAGTCACTCAGTCAGTCACTCAGTCACTCAGTCACTCAGTCACTCAGTCAGTCACTTAGTCAGTCACTCAGTCACTCAGTCACAGTCACTCAGTCACTCAGTCAGTCAGTCAGTCACAGTCACTCAGTCAGTCACTCAGTCACAGTCACTCAGTCAGTCACTCAGTCACTCAGTCAGTCACTCAGTCACTCAGTCACAGTCACTCAGTCACTCAGTCAGTCACTCAGTCACAGTCACTCAGTCAGTCACTCAGTCACTCACTCAGTCACAGTCACTCAGTCACTCAGTCAGTCACTCAGTCACTCAGTCACAGTCACTCAGTCAGTCAGTCAGTCAGTCACTCAGTCAGTCACTCAGTCACAGTCACTCAGTCACTCAGTCCCAGTCACTCAGTCACTCAGTCAGTCACTCAGTCAGTCACTCAGTCACTCAGTCAGTCACTCAGTCAGTCACTCAGTCACTCAGTCACAGTCACTCAGTCACTCAGTCACAGTCACTCAGTCAGTCAGTCAGTCAGTCACTCAGTCAGTCACTCAGTCACAGTCACTCAGTCACTCAGTCCCAGTCACTCAGTCACTCAGTCAGTCACTCAGTCACCAGTCACACCAGTCACTCCACTCAGTCACTCCCAGTCACCAGTCAGTCACAGTCACCAGTCAGCCAGTCAGTCAGTCACTCAGTCACAGTCACTCAGTCACTCAGTTCCAGTCACTCAGTCACTCAGTCAGTCACTCAGTCAGTCACAGTCACTCAGTCAGTCACTCAGTCAGTCACTCAGTCACTCAGTCAGTCACTCAGTCACTCAGTCAGTCAGTCAGTCACAGTCACTCAGTCAGTCAGTCAGTCACTCAGTCAGTCACAGTCAGTCACTCTCAGTCACAGTCACAGTCACTCAGTCAGTCACTCAGTCACTCAGTCACACTCAGTCAGTCACTCAGTCAGTCAGTCACTCAGTCAGTCACTCAGTCACTCAGTCACTCCAGTCACAGTCACTCAGTCCCAGTCAGTCACCAGTCAGTCACTCCAGTCACTCAGTCAGTCAGTCAGTCAGTCACTCAGTCACCAGTCAGTCACAGTCACAGTCACCAGTCACTCAGTCAGTCACCAGTCAGTCAGTCACTTAGTCAGTCACTCCAGTCACAGTCACTCCAGTCATCACCAGTCAGTCACTTAGTCAGTCACTCAGTCAGTCACTCGGTCAGTCACTCAGTCAGTCACTCAGTCACTCAGTCACAGTCACTCAGTCAGTCACTAAGTCACTCAGTCACAGTCACTCAGTCACTCAGTCACAGTCACTCAGTCACAGTCACTCAGTCACAGTCACTCAGTCACACACCAGTCTCCAGTCATCAGTCACAGTCACTCAGTCACAGTCACTCAGTCAGTCACTCAGTCTCAGTCACTCAGTCAGTCACTCAGTCACTCAGTCAGTCACTCAGTCACTCACAGTCACTCAGTCACTCAGTCACTCACTCAGTCACTCAGTCACAGTCACTCAGTCACAGTCACTCAGTCACAGTCACTCAGTCACTCAGTCAGTCACTCAGTCAGTCACTCAGTCACTCAGTCACAGTCACTCAGTCAGTCACTCAGTCACTCAGTCAGTCACTCAGTCAGTCACTCAGTCACTCAGTCAGTCGCACACTCACTCACTTAGTCACTCAGTCACTCAGTCAGTCAGTCACAGTCACTCAGTCACTCAGTCAGTCACACACTCACTCACTTAGTCACTCAGTCACTCAGTCACACCGTCTGGTTTTCCCTGTTGGAAACACATTTGAACAAATTCACTCATTTTATTTTAAATATTCAGTCATCGTTGGCGTCCGGCTGAACCCAAATCGTCTTACCCAGCAGACGTCTGTGCTCTATCTGCAACACCCATAGTAATCCCCCATTAAACACACACACACACACACACACACACACACACACACACACACACACACAATATATAAAATACGATATTGAAAATAAAAAAATCAATAAACTGAAAAGTTGCTGAGTCCAGCGGCAAAGTTATCAAATTGGCAACAATGTGTGCGAGTGAGAGTGTGTGTGACTGTGTGTGTGTGAGTGTGTGTGTGTGTGTGTGTGAGTGTCTGTAACTACACACTTATTTTGCCCGATAGCTGAATACCAAAGAAACATTTGGATAACGCACATCCATAACAATATAATAATAAATCACAACAGAAGAAATATTTATAATAATAAAAATAATTTAATGACGAGAAAGAGGAAAAAGAGAGAAAGAGAGAGGAAACAGAGAGGCGATGAGCCAGTCAGAGATTAATTGATACCTCATTATATTCAATATGTGGAGTAGAAAACAGCTCAGTGAGAAGGTTTTGTGTGTGTGTGTGTGTGTGTGTGTGTGTGTGTGTGTGTGTGTGAGAGGCTAGTGGTGTGTGGTAATGAACCTTGTAAAGTATTTTATTTTTTTACATCCGTCCATTCGGCTCAACTGTACCTGACTACCACGAGTCCTCTAGTGACATTATGGGACGTGTTCAACTGGATTTATTTAGACACTCGTTCTGCTACAGTACCATATGAACAGAGCTGAGAAAGAGAGAGATAGAGGGGTAGAGAGAGAGAGAGAGGGGAGAGAGAGAGAGAGGGGTAGAGAGAGAGAGAGGGGTAGAGAGAGAGAGAGAGAGAGAGAGAGGGGTAGAGAGAGAGAGAGAGAGTTATGTCTTTTAGCTCCCTCTCCCGTCCCCTGAAGGACGACCCCGGTTCAAGCCAGGACGCTCTCCATGCTGGATTGATTTCCTCCTTCAGGCGAGGCAAAGTCTTTTATAATCAAATCTGTTCTCAGAGTGTATGATGGATGAGGTCCACGCCGCTGTCCACGCCGCTGTCCACGCCGCTGTCCACGCCGCTTTATGCAAACTCCCTTTAATTGCTCCAGCCTCCCGTCACTACGACACATCGCCGCCACGCCGCCTGCAGTGTTGGACACAAGTTGGACTCACAAGGAGAAAGGCATCGGAGGTGAGCCGCGGTTTGGAAGCAGACAGAAGGCCTCTTGGGGGGGGGGACGGGACTCGTTACTCTGAATGAATAGAAAGCCCCCCCCACCCCACCCCCACCCCCCTCTGGTTAGTCGGGTCAGAGATGGATTGGAGGACCAAGTCCCCCTGAAGTGCAACACCACACAGCCAGAGACGTAATGAGTGAACAATATTAATATAAAAGGGCTCAATAGATATTGTTTCACTATATCTTGACACGGCAAATTGTTTTAGATCCTCAATTAATGCTCTGAGTTAGTTTGTTGCTCCATTAAAGGACAGCTATTGTTAACAAGCTTAAAAGAAAGGCTAGAAACTCACAATTAAAAAGGTATTGTGTATTTTATCACTTCAACTCACATGAATGTCACATTGACGCTGCTGCTTTGTGAATTAATTCTGACACCTATGGGGCTATAACCAGGTCAGACCCCTTGATGTATATCGAAATATATATATTAAAAAACTCTGTGATTAAACCGTCTTTATGAATGTGTTGCAATGTGAGCCCGCTGGTTATTACATGTGATCCATTCTTCTCCAGGGTAGATTAATCATAAAGCTCTCCATCTCCATCTCCTTCACTCTCTCTCACACACACACACACACACACACACACACACACACACACACACACACACACACACACACACACACACACACTCTGTTATGTTGATAATTGGTATACTGCGGATTTTTAACGTGTTTTTAATACTTTTTTGGAGTCCTATGGTAACGTGGTTTAATAAGTTTAATTATTTTGCGGCATTATCGATTATAGGCGCTGTATTTAATATTCTGAACATGAGCGCAGCAGCTATTAACAACTATTTGCACCAGCCATGTTGAGAGCCATCGGGAGTCAATCAAAAAAGCTCCCGATCTCAGATCTTTAAATATGAATACTTTATCATTCATGCTCTCCGATCTTTTCCTTACGAGGATCAGCATGTGATGAAGTCGGGCTTTATACTCAGTTGAGGCATGAAATTGGCTCTAAAATATGAACAATTTAAGACATTATTTATATTAACAGCAGCAAAAAAAGAAACTATGGCCAGGCTTTCATTTTCTCCTTAAAATACCGATTCCATGTAGGGTAACTTGTGCTCTTGATTCGGGGGAGCGGTCGCAGAGCGTGAGGCGAGGTCTGAGCCGAGGCTCGACGGCCAATCACAACAGTTTGCGTCTACATCGTAAAACCCAGCGTAGCCTCGTCTATGCGGATGTTGCGGTTGAAAAAATCTTTTTGGGGTGTCACGACCAGTGAAATGACTAGTAACACAAATCAATTGTGGTTCCTTTCACATTGGAAAAGTCAATAAAAATAGAAGCTGGCATTAAAGGCACAGGCCTCCAAATGTATAACCATGTAGAGACTATTGAGGCATCAGCACCCTCTAGTGGACAGCAGCAGCAGTGCCACTTTTTAGAAGTCCAGAGAGGTGGGAAAGGCAACGACTTTGGCACCACGTGGGCCACCTGTTCACGAGTAACTGTTACCATGAAATATCGTTCTGAATATGCACGTGGACGGGTTCTCATCGGCAGTGTGACCAACACCAGGGCGGAGGTCTCGGGTCCTGGAGATTCTTCATAGCGGGGAAGTTTCTGGAGGATTAAATGTCGTAAAAGTCCCTCTGCTTTCTCCAATAATGTATATATATATTATTTTTTTTAGATTCATTTTGAAAGACAGAGAAATAAATTGCAATTTCATGCTAACTGAAGCGATCCTCTAACTTAAAAACACAAAGAGTGGTTATTATGAAAGAAAATGGTTCTGAATTAATCATTAAATCCATTTCTAAACTTTTGGCTTTTTAATATCTTTGTTTATTAAAGAATGTCAATGCTAATACTCCAGAAGGTTCCACTGACGTCCCCGCAGAGCAGTTCTACCGTCAGACATGTTTATGCATATGTGGAGTGAATTAATACGATCAATTACCCTCAGACTCCGACTGTCGGCAATTATAAACTCTCATTTCAGATGATTAAATTAAAATGCTTGATACGGCTTCAAGTGATCGAATATGACGAGCTGATGATGAGATTACAAACGTTTTAAGCCCACAGTCTGCACTGATGCCTCCATGTCATCATACGCACGGCAGGGTGCGACCTGAAAGCCCACGAGGGCGAGAAGAGTTGAGCCAGGTCCACACTTCACCTCCGGGTGTTCAGGCTGTCACGGTGCTGTTGCAAAGAGGCTGGCAGGTCATATAGAAATTAATTAAACATATTTTACATAATGTGTTTTTTTGCTGGTTGTTTAATATGCTAATGACACACACACACAAACACAAAACACAAACATGACTTTTGGGGACATGTTGACTCCCATTCATTTCCTGGAGACCTACCCTAACTTTACGTTTTGGGGACATGCTTTTTGTCCCCGCGGTGAGTCCCCCTCAAACATAATATTTATGGTATCAGATCCCAGAAGGGGGGTAGAACTTGCCCAGACACCCTGATCCTGACCCTGGTCTTGACCCTGATCCTGACCCTGATCTTGACCCTGATCCTGACCCTGATCTTGACCCTGATCCTGACCCTGATCCTGACCCTGATCCTGACCCTGATCATGACCCTGGTCTTGACCCTGGTCTTGATCCTAGGATGGTCTTCATCCTGCAGGCCGAGCCTACCTCCTGCTACCTCCTGCTCCTGGTACCCACAGGACGGATGTGTTGGGCAGATAACGTCTTCTCTTTGTCCTAGTCCAAACCCATTACCCACAATGCAACTTGGCTGGCAACAGCCGGATTGTGCACGTGTGCTCTGAGGAGCTCACAAAGGTAGGCCCCGCCTCTTTCTAACCCAGATTCCTTATTGTTGTCGGACTCAAACAAACGCTGACTCGAGTGACATCACTCAAGTCCAATGCTGAGCGATGGACTCGTGGTGCATTCAGGCAACGTACAGATGTGTGTGGCTGCGATAGACATGCAATTTTTCCAGGCGGCGCATTTTGGACGACGATAATTTCGCAACCCGGGCCAATCAGCTCTTGAGTTGCTCTGCGCGTCATCGCTGTCCCGCCGCTGCTGAATCAGAATCTGCATCCGGAGCTCCTTAATACCTCTCATGAGTACCTGACTCGCAGAGAATAAAACAGGCACGGGTGATGTTATGTATAAATATAAATATATATATATATATATATATATATATATATATATATATATATATATATATATACATGATATGCATACATACAGGACAGCATTCTTTCATATACGTAATATTAAAAAAATCAGCCACATCTTGTTTTAAAAAAGATGCAGAAAAACTCTTTAACGCATTTTTTTTACTTCTAGACTGGATTACTGCAACTCCTTATTATCAGGCTGCTCTAATAAGTCTTTTAGGTCCCTCCAGTTGTTCCAGAATGCTGCAGCTCGTGTTCTTGCTAAAACTATGAAAAGAGATCACATGACTCCTGCATTAGCTGCTCTGGCTCCCTGTAAAATCAAGAATCACGTTTAAAAGTCTTCTCCTCACCTACAAAGCCTTGATTGGTGACGCTCCATCATATCTCAAGGAGCTTGTCTATATGTACAGATTGTACAGCACTCTGAAAATGGGCTATACAAATAAACTGAATTCAATTTAATTGATATAATGGTATGAACACAATAACATATACTATATATTATAATGTTATGAACACAATAACATATATTATATATTATAATGTTATGAACACAATAACATATTATATATATTATAATGTTATGAACACAATAACATATATTATATAATATAATGTTATGAACACAATAACATATATTATATAATATAATGTTATGAACACAATAACATATATTATATATCATAATGTTATGAACACAATAACATATTATATATTATAATGTTATGAACACAATAACATATACTATATATCATAATGTTATGAACACAATAACATATTATATATTATAATGTTATGAACACAATAACAGCGTTTAGATGTTCTGTTCTCGTAGAGCTGGAAGCAGAAGTCTTTCTGACGTAACAGATAACTTAATCGGTGAAAGTGACCGAGCTGAGTGAGCTTACGGGTGATGTCATGTATTAATAATATATATATTTATATATATACTGTATATATGATATTAATGTAATGAACCCAATCACAAGGGCGTTAGATGTTCATACGTTTGTGGGATGTCCTCAACAAGTATAAAGCAGAACTAGTGGTCAGTTCTTCACGGTGGATGAAGGACATGATGACGGTCTTTATGGAGACGAGCCACAGAGATAAGCCCCGCCCCTTACGGAGCTTCAAGTTTTGGGAAACTGTGGAATCAATTTTAAATGTCTGTTTTGGGGAAGTTGATCCTCCGTCTTCACAACCTGCCACCATCGGAGGCGGAGCTCCGTCCCTCTGTTCCTCACAATCAAACCACCACAGGCTGATGCGTGTGCTTAAAAATCCAAACTCAGTTTAATGACTTCTTTTTTTTCTTCATATGTATATCTATATATATATATAGAGAGATATGTATATATATATATATATATATATATATATATATATATATATATATATATATATATTTATATATTATTCCTACAAATACATGGTTTTCAGCACTTTGAAAAAACGTTCACTTTTCCTCAGTAAACCACGAGAGCTAGAAATATCCTACAATGAAAAAAACTAAACAAAAAGGACAAAGACAAAACCATTTTTGACAAAGAAAACATGAACGAAAAGAAGAAGAAAAACGCAGAAAACAAACAAACAATCAAATCAAAACCGACAACACCCTGTACAAACACTATGGCCCAATAATTTAAGAAAATAGTGTCTCTAAAACGTTCATATTGCTTTGTACCTCCACTGACCGCAAAACCCACCCCGCGTGACACCAGGCAGTTCAGACGGCGGCCACAGAGGGCGCCACATCCCGGAGGGGGGAGTGGGAGGGATGAGGGGGGGCTGATGTCACTCCAGAGGTCATGGGGTCAAGCTGCAGCCAGTGGCATGCAGAAGGAGCGGGAAGAGGGGCGTGTCGCGTGGTTGTCTCCGGCCTCCTCTTCCTCCCGGCTTCTCTTGGCAGTAACAATACAAAGACAAGGTCACATGACTACAGTACGCACACCTTATGCAACGAGGATGTTTCCACCAGCGGTCGTAGTTTCACCTTTATTACTCTCTACAGCATTATTACTAGAACTATCACCATCACAGATGTGTGTGTGAAGGGTTCGTCCAGCTGTGTGTGTGTGTGTTTGTCTTTGTGTGTGTGTGTGTGTGTGTGTGTATGTGTGTGTGTGTGGGCGTATCAGTGTTCAGTGCTCAGGGTTTGTCTTCTCTGGGGAGAGTCAGTAGCTTGGGGTTGGCGTGGGGGTCCGGTCCCGAGCCCTCCCCAACCCCCAGGTCAAAGGAGTCCTTCGAGTCACTAGAGGGCGCTCTCCTCCTCAGGCAGGTGTCCCTGCTGGGCAGCGGGGGGGGCATCCCCGACCCGCCCAGCCCCCCCAGCCCCCCCGCCACGCTCCCGAGGCGGCCCGCCCCGCCCGGGTACAGCCCCTCCTGCCCGTCGGGGGGGTCCACGGAGATGCAGGGTGGGCTCATCTTCTTCTTGTGTCTCGGCGGGGGCACCGCGGCGTGAGCCGCCGCCTGCGGGCCGGCGGCGCTGCGCTGCGGGCCGGCCTCCGCCGAGGAGCGCGGGTCGTCCAGCCAGGAGTACGGGCGGGGGCGGGGCGGGGGGTCGGCGCTGAGAGCCTGCGCGTCGGCGCTGTGGAACCTCTTCAGCGGCCTCTGGCTCACGCTCGGGCTCTCCTCCTCGCCGCCGCCAGCCAACACGCCGTCGGTGATGAGGGACACCTCCCGGTCCGCCGAGGCCTCCTCCTGTGGGCGCGGCCTGGCCCGCGGGGGGGGCGTCGGCCAGTGGGAGGCGAGGCAGTGCTGCTCCTGAAGCTGGGTGTGCACGCTGCCGGGGCGGGGCGCTTTAGGGGAGGGGCCGGGTGTGGCGGGCGTCTGATAATGATAGGAGTGGGGAGAGGAGGAGGAGGGGGAGGAGGAGGGGGAGGAGGAGGAGGAGGGGGAGGAGGGGCACGGAGGGAGGCCCAGAGAGGCCACGTTCACGAGTCCTTCGTTGCTCTCCCCTCCGTCTGAACACAGGGCCTCTTGAGAATCAGTAGACACGGCGACCTGGAAGACGGGGCATGTGGGGGGGAGATGGAGGGAGGTAAATGTGCAGTGAAGAAATGATGGAGTAGGAGATGGGGGGATAGCGAGGGTATCAGGGGAGATGAGAGGGGGGGGGAGACTAGTTAGTCTAAAAGGTGATGAAGATGAGAAGCTGCAGCTTGGGTCAAAGTTCACCGTCTGGCCACTAGGGTCCTGTAGGTCGCGCTGCTCGCCGTGGGGTTGACTGGAAGGCGGCGTGCACCGTGTCTGATCTGAACGTGGGTCTGCCGCTGATTGTTTTAATGGCCCCCCGCCGGCCCTGATCTCGTCTGAGAGTTACGGAGCGAGTCGACTTGTTGAGATAAACAAACATGATATTCATCAAGTAACTCGGCTAACGCGGTGAACTCTGACCCAGACCACCTCGCCCTCCGACCTTTGACTCGTCAACACCCTGTCAAACAATTTCGCGGTTCGATTCACAACCAAATTGGGAACGTTATTGTTGTTGTCCCCCCCCCCCCCCCCCCCAAACAAAACCATCTGCAGGGTGTGAGGCCAACAGGGCAACGGCATGCAGCTACTGAGGAAGAGGAAGAGGAAGAGTTCCGTGCTACGACTCATCATGAAAATGTCTGCATGACTGGTTTCGGGGGGGTTTAAATAAGGGGTGTGGCACTTTTTGGGGAGAACCTTCAGTCTCCTCTCCGGGGCCACGGCGCCACCTTGTGGCCAAACGACCCACAGCAACGTGACACCAAGTAACGCGTAACAACTGGAACACCACGAAGGGAAGACCCCCCGTCTCACGTTATTATTAGTTGACTAATAACTCGTCTATAAGGAACATCGTGGACAGCTACACGCCTCACAGCACGACCCGACCGTAGAAAAGTCGCTCTACCACTGCGCTACACGCCATGTAAAAAATGGGCAGCACTCGCTGCCTGTTCTGTAGCAATCCCCTGAGTTGTATCGTCTGTCCTGTGGCTAAGTGCATTGCATTCTGGGTAAAATGTCGAAGCCGGAAACGGCATTTTTTTTTTGTCTTTCCGTCCCTCGGCTCTGGAGTCCGCTAACGCGATGCTACATGAAGAGGCTTCGGACGCTTTGTTGGCCGACGGTCATCAGGGGGTAATACGACTACATGAGTGACGGAGGGGGCGGGGTCAGGGGGGTCAAAGGGGGCGAGGGGGGAGGGGTTCAATCTGGTTGTCTCTTGGAAGATGAACATGGGAGTCCATTGTTTCTGAAAGGGGAGCTGGAGGCTGCCGGCGTTTCAGAAACAGGAGTATCTGTGTCTGAGCAGCAGCTCGGGGTCGGGCGGCTTTTGGGCCCAACTGAGCTGAGAGCAGAGAGCAGCAGATACCGTGTGGAGGTATGGAGGGGCGGATACGGCATACCGGGAGGAGGGGGAGGGGAGGAGGGAGAAGAGTGAAACGGTTTAGAACATGCCACGAAGGAACGGGATTCAGGAAAAGACGTGAAGCCGATTCTCTCTGCAGCAAGAGGAGCCGCGGGGAAGAGAGGAGAAACAAAGGGATCTCTGTCCTGTGCGTTTACGTTCTGGCAGGGATCCTTTTTCTGTTTTTAATTTAAAGAAATGTCAGCATCACTTCATTAATTTGGGCAAAAGGAGACCACAACACAATGTCCTAATCTAAGCGTGCTTGTTTTTCCTAAAAGCAGATTAATGTTGATTAAATACATATCTAGGAAAAAGACAGACAATAAGGGTTAAATAAGTAGCTAAAACACAATAAAGGTGACTTATGTTTAGAGTGATTGGAGAAATGTTTCAGTCCCACTTAGAAAACAGGGCTGTAGTGCCCTCTAGTGGCCACACTGACAATTACAATAACACTGACAATAACAAAAATCATTATTGGCAAAAACACTTTAGTCCAAATGGGAAGAAACCCATTTATTGCTCTCTTCCCTTCAGGGCCACTGTAGCTCAGGGCCACACTGACATCTGAGATTTAAAGATGTTTTTTTGAAAAAGTGATCACAGTATTCTTTGGTCTGAGGAATAACTCTGACGGAGCTCTCGTCCCATACGGCACAGACCCCGGCAGGAGAAGAGATCTTTGGGGGGGATTAAAGGGCCGATCTGGAATCGGTCGATGGGTCATAGTCACCTGTCTGCGGAGCGTCCGGCTGAGCGTGTGCACGCGCCTGGGGGGGGGGAGTCGTGGTATGCACTCGGAGTCGGAGAGGCTGTGGGGGCTGATGGGTCTGAAGAGGTCCACGGGGACGCTCAGCTGCTGGGGGGAGCGCTCCTCCGGCTGGGACCGCACCGAGCTGCTGGAACCTGCCCGGCAACAGAAAGGTGAGTTGGTCCTTCACTGCGTCTCGGTACCGGGCCTCCCATGTGTCACCGATCACAATGTCAGGATCAACACAAGTGAATTACACAAACACTACGTATGTGTGTAGTGACCCCGTTGCTTATCACTTTGGAGACTTGGAGGTTTAGTTTCCAGTTTGTGATGTGAAGAGTTATTTATTCATAAAGTTGTTTGGCTTCCAACACAAACCAAAATATACCTTCCTTGTCCAAAAGCCATTTTTCTCATCCCCCCAAAATGCATGAAATCCAAACACAATGTCCAACATGGTGTGCAACACGTGGCCCTGTGCTCTCCTGATTATATTGGCCTCCTTCTTAATCGACAGCAGGCAGCGCCCCCTAGTGGTGGCAGTTCCAACATAGTAAAAACAAACAAAATGGCTCTTAAGTTTAAACATGACTATCGTATCGTATCACACGTTACCTGAGTGGCCCCTGGAGGTGCCCAGTGTGTGCTGGGGCCCCTGTGTCTGTGCTGGAGGCGGGGCCGCGGCCCCCACCAGCTGCAGGGGGAGGAACATGTAGCTGTCGTTGGGCAGCGAGTGTGTGCGTCCCACCGCCGGCTTCCTGACGCTCAGCAGGTTGTCCTCCGGCTGGGGAGAGAGACGAGGGAGTCAGGGTCCCTCTGGGGGCCGGGGGGAGGACCCAAAGCTCAAAGACACCATGTGAGGTCATCGGATACACAGAACAACAGATGTGTGCATGTCGGGGTCGACTGGCTCAGACCACAGAGAGCAGAGCGCAGGGCCACAAACACTTTGTTTGTTTTGTTTTGGAGAGACGCTGGCCTTCTAATGTCTGCGTTATCACCGTTGTGTCGCTTTAAGAGGGCCTGCTCTGTGGTGTGTGTGTGTGTGTGTGTGTGTGTGAGCTGGGCCAGTCGGACCCGTCACAGGACCGGTTCACAGCCATCACAGAGCTACTGGAAGAAGAAAAAAGAAACCAGAGGACGGAAGACGAGAACAAACACGGACAAAGAAACGGACCGTGAGACTCACACGGAAAGCACAAGAGAAGAAGAAGAAAAGGGAGGACACGTCACAGGGAGGGAGAGACACCTACGACAGGTGAGTCGACGCACTATTCTACTGGACGGCACACGCATGAGGAGAGGGGGAGCGAGAAAGGGAAGAGAGGGTTCCCTTCACCGGGTCTTTCAATGCCTCTTGAGCTCCTTTGATCCTCCTCCTTTTCTTTGTGTGTATGTTCGGGGGGATCGGGGAACGGGGAGGATCGGGGATGGGGGAGGATCAGGGGAGGATCGGGGAGGATCGGGGAGGATCAGGGGGGGGATCGGGGGGGGGGATCAGGGGGGGAGGATCGGGGTCCTCGGGGCTTCATTAGCGCTAACACACCTCTTCACACACGAGGCATTTGATCCAAATATCAACAAAAGAGAAACGCTCATCTCTTCGTTGTTTCTGATCGTGCTGGTTTACGATGTGGACCTGTTGTTGTGTGTGGGAACAAGTGGCCTTGGAAGAAACCCGTGAAGGGAAACACACTACGAGAGACTGCAGAGAGGAGGAAGAGAGATGGAGCGGGAGAAAGAGAGGCGCCGTCAGTACGTTGCACTCCAGGGTTAGAGAGGGGGGGTTAGAGTCCCCGGGGGCCGAGTCGTCGGTCAGAGCCAGAGACCAGGACCGGTCCGAGGCCAGAGACAGAGCCTCCATCTCCGCTAGAGGGATCTAGACGGGCAGAGACAACGGCTGGTGAGCAGAGACAATGCACACAGATAAGGACACACACACACACACACACACACACACACACACGCACACACACACACACACACACTGCAGCCAACAGGAGGCGTGTGAAACTGGAGGCGTGGAAATGTCTGGATGGAAGACCTTTCAAAGTTTCTGTTTAGAAAAAGGTAAATGTTTCCGATGTAAGGCGACCAAACAACGACCTCAACAACCTCTTCTGGTTGTATAGAAGTCAGATTGTATAGAAGTCTATAAGGAATGACTCTACTGGCCACCAGGGGGTGATACCTGTGGTTGTATAGAAGTCTACGCTTCATGTGTTAAAGCTGCATTCTCTCTCCTGACCACCAGGGGGCGACTCCTCTGGTTGTATAGAAGTCTATATAAATTACTCTCTTGATGTATTCCCTCAGTAAACATTGTAAACATGAGGTTATGTCTCAGTCTCTAGTTTCAGGTCTTCTTCTATACAGCATGATGTCATCATTTAGTACATGATGGTCATTTAGAGTCAAGCGGACCATAAAGCAGGGGACGCTTTAGGGGCGGGGCTACAAGGTGATGGACAGTCCGTGAGGCGTCCTTGTTTTTCGTGGTAGAACACAGTTTAAAGTATCGAGGGACATTTGAGTGTTCTTGTCCTGACAATGAATCATAACACAATGTGATGGATGTTCCTGGTGTGTTGGAGGTCTGTCGCCCTTTATGTGAACGTTTTATGATTTTATGTTTTAATCTTGACCAAGACCGCCTGGTAACAGATACAAAATCTCAGTGGCTGATAGAAAAAACACACTATTTATATGATTCAATTGTTGGGTTATGAACAGCAGTGTGATGACACACACACACACACACACACACACACACACACACACACACACACACACACACAGCCTGCTGAGTCTGAGGAGATAAATCTCACTGGTTCACAGCAGCGAGCTGCGGACTCGATGAACAGAGACGGTGTGAGAAGCAACACCTCCGGGAGGCTGTTAGTGGAGCGGTGGAGGGTGTGTCTGTGTCTGTGGTCCTGGCTGCTGTGTCTGTGTCTGTGGTCCTGGCTGCTGTGTCTGTGTCTGTGGTCCTGGCTGCTGTGTCTGTGTCTGTGGTCCTGGCTGCTGTGTCTGTGTCTGTGGTCCTGGCTGCTGTGTCTGTGTCTGTGGTCCTGGCTGCTGTGTCTGTGTCTGTGGTCCTGGCTGCTGTGTCTGTGTCTGTGGTCCTGGCTCAGCTCGTATCCAGAATGATAAAAATGGTTTAAGTTCCGCAGCTCCAGGCCCGCGCTAACTTACGCACCAAGCATCCTTAAAATGTGTAAAATCAGCTCCTGGTAATGAACGTTGATATCCAAAAGAAAAAACTGTTACACTGAATGTAATGTCACCTGTATAATGTCACCTGTATAAAGTCACCTGTTTAATGTCCCCTGACCCTTCTGAGGGCCCCAGACACTGAGACGAGTCCCAGCTGGCGTCTCATAAGGACGTCTCATCTATTGAGTCAACCAAACTCATCTCAAACTTTGTAAACTTTGATTGAATCTTAATTTAAATAATTCAATCCCATCTAACCAGCGGCTCCACATTGTTGTTGTTGTTTTTGTTGTTGTTGCTTGTGACCTCATTGAAGTTTACTAATCATGTAAATAAATGTTTTTCTGTGAGTCGAGATTATTTTAATGACAGTTTGATTTACTACTTTATGAGAAAAAACTTAAATATATATATGTATATATATGTATATACATGTCATTATAAATATATATATATATATATATATATGTATATATGTTTATATTTGTACACACATGTAGATATATATACACATATATATATATATATATATATACATATATGTATGTAAAAAAATAATATATATATTATATATATGTATATATATCCACATACATGTAGTTATATATATATATATATATATATATATATATATATATATATATACACATATATATGTATATTTATATAACAAATCAGCACACCTAAATACAGACTAAATACAGCTACATGTGAATCATAATCATAAAACCACAACGTCTCAGTGTCTAGAATCATGGTTAATAATAATAATAATCCACAGGGGGACTATTTCCTGGGTTGAAAGTAGTTCCAGTGAGGTAGTTAGTGTCCTGGGCCTCGTTTCATAAACAACGTGCGGCTATTGTTTATTTGTAACACTTCATCACTGCAACGAGCACAAAAACAGCCCGACTCTAAACTCCCTTCACCTTTAACTCACCTGGGGCTCTCGAGTGAGAACATGGGATGTTTTGTTATTTAGATGAACCAAACCTTGAAAGGCATATTATGGTATTTAGTCTTGTGTAAAGGAGGCTAAATCATTTCTGTAATGTTTCTGGGTTCATTCATGATAATCAGAAATGACGGCAACAATTTCTGTTTTTCAATTTTTTTTTTTTTTTACCCAATGATTGCTCTGAAAATAGAGACCCGTGACGTGTGAAAATGAGTGAGTCATCACTCTGGTGGTTATTGACCTTCTCGTCGCTGCTGTGCCTGCGGGGCTTGGGGCTCCGGGGACTCCGGGGGGTCTGGGGGGTCTGGGGGGTCTCGGGGGGCAGCGCGTAGTACTGGCAGATGGAGCGCGACAGGTTGTCCATCAAGCTCAACTCTCCCTCCATTGAACCCCGGATGGCCAGAGAGACCGAGTCAAACTTAGAGGATGCAGAGGGAGAAGACAGAAGGAAGGAGATGGAAAGACAGAGACACGGAAGAGAGGTGGAAAGAGAGAGAGTGGATCACAAAGAAAGAAAGGGGAGGAACAGAATCCATCAGGTCGAAAAACAAACACAGATATACAAGCAGAAACAAGACATGAGACAATATACAAGATAAGAGAAGATAAAACACATCCTAAATAACCTGAGGCGTCCAAGCTGCATCTAAATATATATATATATATATACATATATACAAATGTATTATATATATAATTCATATATATATTATGTTATATATATTTTATGTATATATGATTTATATTATATATATATATATATATAACCTCCCCCCAACCATCCACCCTGGCTCTCGTGTGAGTTGCCATTTTTTGCCACTAGGGGGCAGTGCAGCACCGCTGGTCTCCCACAGGAGATTGCGGCTTCACCACATGTTTCTGGAGGAGCAGCGGAGGAAAGGAGAGATAACATCTCACAGAGAAAACACACGACAGCGAGACCGCTACTTCCTACCCCCCCCCACCCCCC
The DNA here is from genome assembly GCA_036178185.1 of Liparis tanakae. Lineage (NCBI taxonomy): Eukaryota > Metazoa > Chordata > Actinopteri > Perciformes > Liparidae > Liparis > Liparis tanakae. The sequence goes on from CM070105.1 coordinate 8,280,075, forward strand.
ACCCCAACAAAAAAAGTTCCCCGCTGTCTGGGAATAGCTGTTTAAGTGAACAACAAGGCCCTGTGGTCCAGCTTTCCCATGGCACTGTGACCTGTCTGTGACTGGCATGTCCTCAAACAGGGGACCAGACACACACACACACACACACACACACACACACACACACACACACACACACACACACACACGCACACTCACGTAAACCATGCTGTCATGGGTCAGTATGCGTTACCCAAAATAAAACATTTGCATATCCAGTGCTTGACTCTGATGTTGGACACCTCCCTCATAAATGCGCCTCGCTTATGTTCTGAATGCGGGGGGAACATGTCCTAGTATGGCCAGCGCTCGTTTACATGTGGGCCACGGTTTAGGCAGCGAAGAGACATTCCTCCCAAGACGTCTGTGACGTCAGAGAGTGAACGGGTGGTCTGGCAACGTGGGGGGAGGGGGGTCGTCATCTCTTATGGGCTAGCTGAATATCTCACTTGCACTTGTAACGCTGTGGATGTTATCCATGCGTGGGCCGAGACAATCGATCACAAAGCTCTACCGGCGCGATCACAGGGGCACGGAGAGCATCTTTAGGGACACCAAAACACAACAACCAAAAGACTCAAAGAACGTCCCACGCTTGTTGAGCAACAGCAAACCGACTTCTCACCTCCTGCGGGGGCTCCGGGCACGGTGGGGGGTCCGCCCCGATGGTTACCGAGTCTCTGGTTATATCGGCGGTGGGCGAGTCCAGGGGACACTCTCTCTCCTGGTCCCCGCCCCCCCCGCCGGCGGCCCTGCAGGGGGACCCCCCCCCCGAGCTCGCCCCGTCCGCGCCCAGCGCCAGAGGGGTGAGCTGGGGCGACCTGGTCGGCGCCGCGTCTCCCCCTCCGGAGACGCCCATCTGCCGCTCCAGCGCCAGCTCCGCCTCCAGCTCCGCCTCCTCCTTGGCTTCCTTGTTGCTCTCCTCCAGGTGCTTCATCAGCACGGCGATGACGACGTTGACCAGGACGAACTGGGCGGTCAGCACGAAGGAGACGAAGTACAGCGGCGACACCACGGTGTTGTAGCAGGTGCTGTTCTGGCCGCAGTTCCTCAGCGTGTCCTGGAGGGGGCGCACGGGCACTGGGCATAAGCGGCACGAACGGGCCTGGATAACGTTCATAAGGACCGCTTTCCGATCGGTCCCTGAACGTCTCGCCTGCTATCAGAAGGACGGCCGCGCTAGTGATCCGCTCGTTATCGCGTCACTGAGCGTTTTGACTTATCCACTCAAACACGCCGATATCCATCATCTGGATGTGGCTCCAGACGACGTGGCTTCAGTGATCCTGTGATTCCAGCCGCCAGTTGCTGGAGGAATTGGTTTTCAATTTAAAATAAACGCACTTCACAACAATCATTGTTTTTCGAGATGGCTTTGTCGTGACATCGATCCCCTGAGTCTTTACCCACGATCGGCCCGAAAAGACAACACACCGACAGCCACATAATAAAAAGCGTGTGAGAATCAATTTGAGGTAACTGGCGACGTAGAGGATCCAATCTGAGTCCTACCAGCTGTTATTTGGCCCCTTTTTAGCACTGAATCGTGGCCATCTGCAAAAACAAGGCGCCACATTCCAAAACATCACCATTAAATGGGATTACAGAGACTCCTACTCGGTGTTCCCTTAACAGTCAACGTGCAGCATCTGTGTGTATGTGTGTGTGCGTGTGCGTGTGTGTGTGTGTGTGTGTGTGTGTGTGTGTGTGTGTGCGTGTGTTTGCAGTGGTGGTTTCACCTTCATTATGCCGTTCCAGTTGTCTCCGGTGGAAACTCTGAAGAGCAGCAGAAATGCCATCCCAAAGTTTTTGAACGTCGCATAGCGCCCCAGACCTTCACATGGATGTAATTCATCGCAGACTTGGGAAAGGAGGAGGAGGAGGAAGAGGAGGAGGAGGAAGAGGAGGAGGAGCAATGGACAGTAAAGGAGAGAGGTGGAGACAAAGAGTTGTAACAACAATCGGGCCTTTGCAATTACATGATAATAACCCTAATGGTGTTTTTATTAGTCCGAGAGCAACAAGCTAGAAAGTGAAAAAGAGAAATCAATACGGCGTCTCAACGAAAAGAAAGAAAGCAATTAACATCGGATGGATTAAAACCCGCAGAGGGGGACTGAACTACTGCGGGCGGTGTGTGTCCCTTACTCAAGTCGCCGAACAGCTCCACACCCAGCGCTGCGAAAATAAAGAAGAGAAGCATGAAGAGCAGACCCAGGTTCCCCACCTGCAGAGAGAGAGGGAGAGAGGGAGGGAGAGAGAGAGAGAAGGATTAGTCAGAGGAGAGAAATCCTTGGCAAAATCAACGAGGGGCAACAAACAAGTGCTTCCAGTGAGAGAAAGGGAATGGAGGGTAATGACGAAGCAGTCGAGAGGGGAAAAACTGACCAATCACAGCTTAGCGCCCATAACCGGGCTCTGTGCGGCGAGCTGGGGGACGTGAGTAAGAGAGTAAGCAAGACTTTGGACGATCACTTTCTCTTCGTCTCGAAACCCCAACAAGCCAGGAGACGGATCTGCTGTAAATATGAGCTAACGTCTCCGAGTCATGCTAACGAGTCGTAGCCTATCGCATGTTGCTATGAGACGGGGCTGTAATGTGGACTGAATGCAGCAGCCCTGTTTCACGGGGGTCAGTCCTCTTCCTCTGGGGGTCCTCGTTGTATTTCCATTGCAAAGGACCAAATGCATTCTGGGAGTATTTATATCGCCGGGAGGCTATAAGCTGGAGCTGGATGAGTCCAACACATTAAACATTTGAAATAATTTCTCAGACCATGAAAAGTCTTTGAAGAGCTCGGAGCTCTGAGACGCTCTCCCTTTGTCCTGCGATGCTGTGCTGCGTTCAGGGAACATCAGACTAGCTACAGCTGTCGTTCAAGACGACGTGACGCTCCTCAAACGTGGCGCTGCGTCTTATTTGGTTGGTGCCGTTTCATTATTTCCAGGTCTTCAACTTGTAAGAAGCTTTAAAAAGAAGAAGAAGATGAATCTGAATAAATCTGTGTAATCGCGCAGCTGATCCTGGACCAGCTCTGAGGCACAGGTGGGTTGAGGTGATGAGAAGCTCAAGGATTCCTGGCTGCTCATCGAGCGTGTGTCAATGCTAATCAGGTATGTGGCAACCTGCTCCCACTCCCACCACCTTCCTATTATGGGATGTATTAATCATGAACACTTCTGACACCAGCTCCAGGAGGAATTAGCCTGGAACGAGAAGCAGTGCAGAGGTAGTAATAAAGAGGGCAGAGAAAGACAGAGTTATCTCTCTCTCTCTCTCTCTCTCTCTCTCTCTCTATCTCTCTCGAAGTTGTTCTCATTTTTTAACTCCACCGCCCCGACATCCACCCACCGCCCTTCAAAACAAAGGGCCCGAAGCTACATTCATTCCCTGATCTCTCGGTTCGGGGGGGGGGGGGGGGGGGGGGGGTTGGTTATGCAAATAAGAATCTCTCGAGTCGGCGGAAAAAACAACAACACAATGAAAAGTAGAAAAAAAAGCTCACGAGAAAAACGACGTGGCACGGAAAAAAAGGAAAAGAAAGATTCCGGGATGTAATTTGAGGGACAGCTTCTGTGGGACGTGAGGAAAAGTCTCATGGATACAAACATGGATGAGGAAGGAAAAGAGTCTCAGGTGGATGTTCTTCAGAGTTGATGGTGTACCTGAGGCAGGGCCTGCATAACGGTGTCCAGCAGAGCTCTCATCCCCACCGCCATCTTCAAGAGCTTCAACACTGTGGACACACACACACACACACACACACACACCCACACATAAATCATTGTCTCACCAACATGAAGATGGTTCAGTCTTACATAACAGAACAGGGACTTGTGCCATCACGCCTTCTCTGAAATGGAAAGGACTCGACATCTTCCTTCCTCACAGGCGCATCCTGCTCCGTCAGTGGAGTCACACACGTGGGCTTTCAGCACCTTCGGGTCAGCGCCATGGCGATGGAAGGCTACTGATGGAGGTACGACCACGACTGACGGATAACGTGGAAAACAAGGGGTCGTAAGGTAGAGACGCTCGAAGATTTTGGTATTTCTTTCTTCCAGGAGTTTCCAGCAGTTGCCTAGCAACCCCACAGTGATGACAAAAAACTCCAGGCCCAGACCGAGAAACACATTTGTATTCAACCCACCATGTAAATGACACGGGGTCGTCCACAGGCTAGCTGTTTCCCCCTGATTCCATCCGTTGTGCTAAGCTAAGCTAATGGGCTCTAACGACATGAGGAGTGGTAACGATCGTCTCCAAAGAGGCGGTCGAGCATATTTCCTGCAAAAAATGCCAAACTGTTCCTTTAATAGCCAATCAACATTGGCGAGGAAATGTGATTACAGTGGAAACGATACGGCTGGAAGACGCACGCTGGATGCCAGATAGAAAAGGAGGCGACTGCTGAACCCAGCCAAATCACTGCTTCCCACACACACACACACACACACACACACACACACACACACACACAGGAACATGTGTTTGTGCCCGGGCTTCTGTGTGACGGTAATCGATAACGACTTCCCCCGCTACTTTTTTTCTTCTATTCCACGTCCATTAATCAGATCAAGCCGGTGAGCTTCCCCACCGTACGTCTTATCTCCTCCTTCCTGCCGGGTCTCCTCTTTGCATCCCGTTTCCTCCCCTCCGACATCCTTTGATCTTCAATTACCTGGACGGTAATCAGCTGGAAGCACACAACGCTGCCCTCGTCTTCCTCTTTTTGCCTCCCGACCCCCCCCCCCCCACTCGTCTCTTTAACTCAACCTTGCAAAATTCCTAAACACCTCCACCTGCCCCGACATTTGTACTCCTTTCAGATACTCTGTACTCCGTCTCTCTCATGCATCTCCTCCACCTTCACTTCATTCCTCCTCACATTCGACCCCCCCCCCACACTTCTTTCATATTCTCAGAGTTTAATCCAATCACTGCCATGTGTCTGGACTCTCTCCCTCCCTTGGCTTTCTCTCCTCATCCCATTCTCTCCGTCTTTGTCTCTAACATTTTAACTCGCGCTGCGTTGCCAGCTCGCCGTGTTCCTCCAGCCATCTGGTCGACTCACACCGCCTGAACCCGCTGAGGCGGCTGCTCCACCAGCCAACAGTTACTGCACCGGAACCAGAGAGAGGCGCTCTCTGGGGGGTCAGCTAGAGGTTGGGATGGACGGATGGACAGATTGATGGATGGATGGACAGATTAATGGACGGATGGATGGATGGACGCGTGGATGGGCGGATGGACGAATGGATGGATGGACTGATGGATAGACGGATGGATGGATGGAAGGAATGATCGATGGGTGGACGGATGGAGGGATGGATGGGTGGATGGATGGACGGGTGGAGGGATGGATGGACGGACAGGGAGACGTGTGAGGTTCCATACCTCGTGCGATCCTCAGGACTCTCATGATGCGGATGATGGTGGGGTTGATGGGCAGCGCGTTGCCATCAATCTCCTCCAGAGTGATGCCCATGATGGACAGCAGCACGATGGCCAGATCCAGCTGGTTCCACCTACATACACACACACACAAACACACACACACACACACGCACACACACACAACTCGTCAGTCCCTAGCATTGACTTAGAGCACTTCTTTTCCCTTGAAACCTATGACACTTGACCCAGCGACTTCTGCTGAATCAGCTCCTTTTCGTATAGCGGTGTGAACTCGGGTGGAAAGACCTGGACCAAGAGCCACGACCACACACACTTTGCAACAACATTTTGACAAAAAGTTGCCTTGTTATATTCTATGAACTGTTATATGAACATGCACACATCAGACTTTTGAACCGTGGTGCAAATCTGGAGTTTGACTGAAGAATTCTGTGTAACTGAAATAATCCGAGCTGCGGTGCTTCTGGGAAAGAGCGAACGATCTTTCAAGCCTACAGGGGCGAGTGCTTAACACACACAGCTTGCTTATCACATAAACTTCAGATTTAGAGACACTTTTCTGGATGCATGGGAGTGTGCAGAATGTTTTAGTGTTATTAGGCCGATTAAAAAAGCAGCTACGGTATCATTTAAATTTGAGTGTATCATGAGAATAGATGAGGAGTCAGCGGGCTGCGCTCTTTCCCAGGTGCGGAAACGGGACTTCAAAGTGTTCACAATCCAGAGTCTCAGCCCCTGTGCAATTAATGTGTCCGGAACAAATGTCTGGATGACAACATGTGAGAGTAAAAAGTCTGTGAGGATGGCGGTGGGTGGTCGTACTAATCCGGTTTATCAAAGCCCATTGTTCCTTCACCGCGAGTCCCTTCCGGAGCTTTCCCTTAACGTCCTTAATCAGACACTCAGAGATAAGAGAACATCTACTCAAAATACCAATGACATTTATTAATTTAGTCCCCGGGTCTTGGGTGAATGTTGCGTTTGTGTGTACCTGTGTGTGTGTGTATTTATGCATTTAGTGGTAATATCAAACTGGATGAAAAGAGGACTAATGGATCGACTCTGGCAGAGAGAGTGGACATCATGGAGCCCCTGGTGGTCAGCGCTGTTCCAAAAACATGACGCCTCCACTGAGGTGTGTGTGTGTGTGTCTGTGTGTGTGTGCATCGAAGTGTGTTAGCATACATTTGTGCTGGTGTGCGATTGTGTGTTATTGTGTGGTTTTCAGCGGGAAGCCAGTGATTTTAAAGCTATGACATCATCTGAGGCGGCGTGTTTTATGGGTGTTTAACGAGGCCGTTTGTATTCGTACAGGCCTCGCTGAGAAGCCATCCACTGGAGCCCGTTAAGAAACACGCTCCTTTGAGCTCTCTGAACGTTGCCTCACATTTTCCACATGACTCAGAGGTTAAAGAGCCGTACCTTTAACCACCGCTCCGCTACAATATCACGTCCGCCAACGCGTCAAAACTGCGAGTTAAATGTTCTTTTCGGGATTTCTGTCGAATCTTTGTCGAAGATGTTTGACGAAGGCGTCATTTAAAGGGCCAGTGTGCATGATGAAGCGGCGTCTACTGGTGTGGTTGCAGATTGTATCCAACTGAACGTCTCAACCCTCCTTTTCCAAGCGTGTTTTTAATACCTAAGTAAGCAATGCACACGTTGACCTTCAGGTAATGTATAGAAGGCTCAAAGAAAGGGTTCGTCCATTGGAAAACATGGTGGCACAACATGGCGGACTCTGAGGAGAGGACCTGCCATGAGGAGATACGAGTGGCTGGTTCTGGCGTCACAAAAACCCAACGATTCTTCATTTCAATTCATTATTCAAGTATGAAAACATATTACATTATTATTATTGTCTATTTCTGCCAATAAATCCCCGAATTGAATACTGACTTGTCCTTGAAGAAGCGTCGGAAGCCGAAGGCCACCAACTTCAGGACGGACTCCAGGACGAAGATGACGGTGAAGATGTAGTTACAGATCGTCAACGCCTTTTTCAACTCCTGAGGATGTCAGGGAGAGAAATGTTGAAGATTAATAAACTACTCACGTATCCATGGTGAGAGGTCAGCTCATTATATGACATACATTTAAGCATCTCACTCTTTTTTTAAATAAATGAAATTCATTTTGTTTGATCTTACCCTTTTGTTTTCAAATGCCAACCAGTTAAAGTAATTAACTTGCTATGGTGGATATCCTTGCTATCTAACTATAGTTACTGCACAGTTTTCAAACTCTGAACTCTTTTCCAAAACGAGCTATTCTCGTAACAGATCCCTCACGGGGTCCCGCCCCTCCCTCATCATCCAGGAAAAGGCCACTAGAATATAATATAAGCCATTTTAGCCTGTGGGAGAAGTCACGGTGCCCATCTGCATGTAAAAACTGACCTTCAGTGGCGAGACAGGGACAGAACTGGTGGTCAAGAGGGATTTCAGTAAATCCTTACTGGTGGCAACTCATGAACTCACAGCTAGTTCCAGTCTGTGATACAGCCAAACAATAGTGTATCAACTGTATAACCATTGGCTACAAATAGTGAAAATCCTTAACACCCCTTGACTTAAATACCTACTTTACCCAAGACGTATGGAGCCTGTTTTCTTTCTCTACTCAAGAGCAGGTTTTTATTGTTCAATCATAGCAAAAACATCACACAAATCAGTGAGTCCTGCTCTTAAAAGAAAAGAACACGCTCTTTAATAAAGACAGAAAACCAACCAGGGTCCTTCTATTGTACCCAGATACTTTATATTCTACCCAGGACCTTCTATGGTACCTTCAAACTATCCATTCTGCTTTAAAACACACATCTTGTAGCCAAAGATTTCACCCAATAACCTTCTATTGTATTTTAAGACTAACTATTCTATCCAATAACCTTCTATTGTACCTCAACACTATATATTCTACCTATTAGTGTTATATTGTACCAATATACTTTATATTATACCCAACTACCTTCTATTGTAGCTGAAGACTTTCTATTCTACCCAATATACTTTCTATTCTACCCAATAGCCTTCTATTGTACTGTAACAATATAGATTATACCCAATAACCTTCTATTGCACTTCAGTATTACCTATTATACCCAATAGCCTTCTATTGTACTTCAACACTATAGATTATACCCAATAACCTTCTATTGTACCTCAGTATTACCTATTCTACCCAATAACCTTCTATTGTACTTCAACACTATCTATTAAACCCAACAACCTTCTATTGTAGCTAAAGACTTTCTATTCTACCCAATATACTTTCTATTCTACCCAATAACCTTCTATTGTACCTCAGTATTACCTATTCTACCCAATAACCTTCTATTGTACTTCAACACTATCTATTAAACCCAACAACCTTCTATTGTAGCTAAAGACTTTCTATTCTACCCAATATACTTTCTATTCTACCCAATAATCTTCTATTGTACCTCAACACTATATATCATAACCAATAACCTTCTATTGTACCTCAGCATGACCTATTCTACCCAATAACCTTCTATTGTACCTCAACACTATATATCATTCCCAATAACCTTCTATTGTACCTCAACACTATATATCATTCCCAATAACCTTCTATTGTACCTCAACACTATATATCATTCCCAACAACCTTCTATTGTACCTCAACACTATATATCATTCCCAATAACCTTCTATTGTACCGAAGGAACTTTTTTTTTCCGCCCTCACGATCTTCTATTGTACCAATATACTTTCTATTGTACCTAAATACGTTCTATTTGACCTAATTACCTTTTGTTCCATGAACAACTTGTACCCAAGGTTTCCTTCATCCCGAGGATAATCCCACCGTCTATACTTCCTATGTCTTTACCAACCTTCCTACCTCCTACCTGACCCCATCTCCTTTACCATGCCACACTGTTATCCTCGCTGTACTCTCCTCTAATGTTCTTCTGGTAACACCTCTCTCCTTTACACTGCACCACTTGGCCTCTT
>CM070105.1:8292015-8319515 GCA_036178185.1 Liparis tanakae
TAATTATATATATATATATATATATATATAAAAAAAATATATATATATATATATATTATATATTAAATATATAAATATATATATATATTAAAAAATATTTCTTTGTTTAAATTTATTTTTATATATATATATAATATATATATATACAAATCAAACCTGGGTGGAACCCAGAAAACTGGGCGGGGCCTCATTAGAGTTTTCTATCCCATTACAGGTGAACAATAACAATAGAGACCCCTGACTGAATCAACGCCTATTTTAATAAATTAATACGCATTTGTGCTCAGGACCGTCTACAGTATGCTTGAAATGTCATTTTTTAAAGTGGGAATATGACGCGGCCTCTGGTGTTGCTTTTAAAACAAGATGCACTGGAACCGGATGAGGCGCTTTGCTTTGTTGTGGCTCTGCAGCAACACTTCCTCAACCTGTCGGATGTTTTTATTAACGAGGCGATACGTTTCCCGGGGAGACGATGATGAAGCGCCGAGGGAGAGTCGGGCTTGTGTTTGAATCGGGGCACTTAGGTGTTCTTCCCTCGTGTGAACGCAACAACTTGTTTCCTTCACCGGGAGTTCCTCCTCACGGGACGCTCCATCATCTTCGGAACATTATTTTACTCTGTTCTACTTACTGTCTGCAGGTGCACCGGCGAGACACGCTCACACACAACAGCCTCTTTTTCTTTCACCTCCTCCCCCCATTCATCCAAATCTGTTTAAAAAAAATGTTTTTAACGGAGCACCTGCTCGCCCATACGGGGCCGAGAACAAGAGCTGAATGGTGATGGATGAAGTAAGTAGGGCGGATCGGTTTCGCCCTTAATATTATGGATGGGGCGAAGAGGGTGAGACGTTACGGGAGGAGGAGAGAAAGAAAGAGAGGGACAGAAACCTTTTGGCTGAAGCTCAACTCGTCTCTAGAGGAGAAGGGAACCAAAGTGAAAGGTGAAAGTTTAAGGAAGCCAAATCGCACGAGCCGCTCTTATTGAGGAAAGGAGTCGCCGCCTCCTACTTTAAATCACGCTCCCCTGGCATCTACATTTCTTTTTACGAGAAAGGATAGCAACATACGGGAAAGATATCGAGCGGAATAAAGGAAACCATTAAACCCCCCCCCTCCCCCATCCCAGCCTCTGCGATCCTCTCCTTCGCTGATGCGGCAGTCTTTTATTTTATTTCTTTGTACGTAGCCTGCCCTCTGCTCCTCCATCCTCATATTTCACGTTGAAAACAGACCAGCCAGGACAGTCGTCTCGTGGGGGGGCTTAGATCTCGTTACTTCAATAATTGCGCCATTTCTAGGATCTGCAATAGGAAGCTTTTTTTTTGGTTGTGACAACAACAAAAAACGTATTCTTGGATGAACCCGCAAAAAACAGGCGGTGCTGTTCATGCTGGGTCCCGACCAATCAGATTTCATCTAAATGTTTTGGTTTTCAATGTCCACTGGATCCCGCTGCCATTCTGACCGCTGTTGACGTGACTTTGAATATTATGAAATTTTGATTCACACGTGGTCAGAAACACGACTGTAGTCCCGATGCTGATAAATCTACCATTAAGTCACCGACATTCAAAATTAACTACGACGGGAGACGACCCATGGTTTTTGTTAATTGCAACCCGGGCCGTCCAATATATATATATATTTTTAATTAATAATGATTATGTTCACAATAAAAGGCTGTCTCCCTGCACATACTGAAGCTATGGAGCAAGAATAGAGTATTTTAATTTTCATTAAATTTTGTAGCGTTATGTATTGATCTCATTATTTGGCTCCTTGTTTTTAAGGTACAAAATTAACATCAACGAAGTTACCATATGTGGTTCCTCGCCCGATAAATTAACATCAACGAAGTTACCAAATATAGTAACTTCGTTGATGTTAATTTTCTACCTAAAAACATTTTTTTATGTCACAAAACAGTAAAACACTGTAGTGTTGACATTTTGAATTTCAAAGTATTTCAATGAGTGCCCTATAAAGGGTTAATATTCGTGTTTGTATTATGCCATTTTTCAAGCAACAACTGAAAGTGTTGCATCAGTAGGATGGCTCTGATAACCGGCGTGAGCTCGGCTGGGTCTAGTGGAGGTGTCGTGTGAGGTTGTTGCTCTTTTACCAACTTAACCCCTTCCCCCACCCCCGTGACCCTTTCTCATCAGTGAAACACTTTCCTCTGAGTGCCAAGGAACTAGACCACATGTGGTTCATAAATCACGGTTGCTTAATCTGGGACACCATTTTTTGTAAACTATATTCGAATTGTTAGACGATGAAGAACAGACGCTCCGAGTCGAAAGCAGCTGGATCTCGTGGACGTTGCGTTTTATGTTTCCTGAATAGCTTTACAGACACGAGGAGATCTAGGAACTCCCCTTGAACGTCTGCCTGAGGTCCAACAGACAGCAAGAAGGAAAGACTTTGTGACTGGAAACAAAAGACGGTAAATAATTCCCTGTCCAAAAACAACCCCAAGAGCCTCGTTCCTCTTCGTTGCCCTTCCAGTGTACTCACCTTGTCCTGGACGCTTACTCTGAGCTCACCTTTGGGAGTGAGGAGGAGGTCGAGGGCTGGAGATTCGGCCTGGGAGTTGCTTTTGGACGCGGCCACGCTCCAAAACATATTCCATACATTTCCGAGGCGGTCTTTGTTGGGAAATACAGACACGGTAAGGGGTCCTCTATTGTGGTTTTCGATGAGTAGGAAGAGGCACAGTGCAGCACTGTGACGGTTTGGGTGAGTGCAGGTTGGGTTGGATATGTGGACGATGGGTCTGGACCAGAATGTGGTGATCACGTGGCGGTGTCTACGGTCGGCGTGAGGTGGAAAGGAAGCTGGGCCAGCTACTCCGATGGAAAGGAGGGGCCTCGCCATCGATCTCAAAACAACACAAGACTCTGCTAAAGCTTCGATACTTGTGCAATGGTTTCTCCTCTGAATGTCTCCGAAGGCCTTTAAGGGTTTTGATAGTTCCATCAGAGATTTACGGGTATTGGACTATTTGGGGTAAGAAGTGTGGATATATGGCTGACGGGTGATGGATGAGATGTAGGGACTTAAAGGTTTGGAACCCACATGACAAAGAAAAGAGTGGCTGTGAAAGAAGGGGCAGGGCGACGGGCCGTGAGAGCAGCAGCGGTGCACTTCAAGATCAAACATCTGGATGGAAATTAATCAAATATCGGCGTGATGTTTTTCAAATTTGGACATTTCTGAGGCAGTGGTTTGGTTGGATGCTGCGGCTGCTTTTACGCCCCGGTACTTAATGGTGAATGGATCAGTAGTAAACCTTGAGACTCAGTGTCTGCCTGGAGAAATGTGTCGATGTCTGTCAAAGACTGAGGACGTCCAATTTATAAATCCAGGAAACACTGAGTCTTAAAAAAAAAAAAAAGACAAAAGAGAAACATTTGTCAACACAAACAGTCGCTGTAAAACAATTAAAAAGAAAAGATTTAACTGGAACTCCAGAGTGCAGCAGAGCAAATTGAGGGAGTCCAGAAGAAAACAGGCAAAGAAATAAGGAAACATGACATCATTCAAAATGACAGGGCATGATAAAACACACAAACACACACAAACACACTCACACACACACACACACACACACACACACACACACACACACACACACACACAGTGCTGGTTCACATAGTAGACTGACACACCTCTTTCTGAGTCATACTTGAGCAGGATGGACCAATTGAAATGGGGGACTGGATGGTGAAGGCAAGCGATTGGACGGCGTGGGTGGAGGGCGGAGCAACAGGGATAACACTGATGACGAGCTACAGACCGATGGGAAGCTTTTCAACAGCATAATGACGAGGCGTGTCACCAGGTCGACACGCGGCGCCGCTCAACTGAGACCCGACTAAAGTCCTCGTAGATGATCTCAATGTCCGAGCCTCCCTCGGTTAGAAGTGCCGAGGCCTGGAGTCGGACCCGTTTTACCTCGTCTTACCTCGTCAGTGAAAACAATATAAAACGCCTTGAAAAGCTTTAAACCTATAAGCTATAGATTAGACAAAGGAAATCAGCACATGTTCGAAGGATGAGGAACGACACGCTGGTGCGACCAGTGTAAGAACCCAAATTTAGTTCCTGTACCAATATCAGAAACAGATTCAGAAAAGGGCCAAATGAGATAGTGGGAAGTGGGAAATGGGAAAGGGAAACTCGAGAGAGAGCCAAGGTTAGTTGAGGCTGCGCATTGAAATTGGCTGAACTGGAATAATAATTCTCACTCTCATGTATGTGCAGCTCGACTTCAGGGATGACGACGCTGTCGGCCGGGTGGTCGCTCTGTTGCTCCAACACCAAACATCTTTTTGTAAATGTAGTGTTCTCTACGACATCAAGGTCGGATCCTAATGTTGACTCGCTCCCATTGGGGGTTGTCACAAAAAGTCTCATTGAAAAGACAAGTGTCCCCATGGCTTTGGTGTCAATATTGATCATATTTGATCATCTTGTCAACTTTTAACCAACAAAGGATCTGAGTATTTTATTATTAACTATTTAAGTAGCACTCAAATTGAACTGACCTGTGCACGTTGATATAATAACCGTCTGTTTATGACGTGGTAGGGTCCGTCAAGTCCTCGTCTCATTTGTTGTCGAGCATCTTCTTTTAATTAAAGGAACATGTTAGTGCTGTGACATTTGTGTGTAATTATGACCCTCATGGATCCCAAAGAATAAAGCCAAGTGCCTCGAGTGATCCCCCGACTTTTCTTCTACGGCGCCACCATTAGGTAGATATTACCGGAATTGAGCGAAGCATCTCGACAGCCATTGGTCCGGTCGCCATTGGAGTTTGGTCGGAGTAAAACTTCACCGTCTAACCTTCTGCCACCACTCGTCCAATCATTGAGGACCAAACCAACGACCTTCCCATCAGCTTCACGCTACGGTCTCTCTCCTCGACATTTCTCCAGATCAAATATTCATGGTGAAAGCACCCCAGATGAAATCTTCCCGAGTTGTCGGGGCAGATTTTTTTTTTCTTCCCAAAACAGCGTTTCAATCAAAGTTCGCAAAACGCCGTCTAAGCTTTCACAGCAATTATTAATGTGACAACGTTCCGCTTGCTGTTGAAATTAATGAACTTAATTGGCCCCGTATATTAGTTTCGATTTTGCCTTTTCAACGTCATCCATTAGTTTCTGTTTCTGTCACAGTACATATCCGTCATCGGCCCGTATATATATTTAATGCCACCCAGGAGGCAAATTTGCTTCATTAGCGCTCTCTGATATGAAACCTATAGACGCAGAGTGGCACCCCGCGAGCAGCTCTATTAACGAGGCTTCCGGTCGCACACTGAACCCCAAAAGTTATGAAAAATGTATCACATTGACTTAATACTTAATACCGCCACCTACATCTTGCAGCAGTACACTTTCTCTTCCCCTTTTCCTCCATCTCGGAGACTTTCTGGCCAAGTAACATCAATCTTTCTCCTCTATGAACCCCCCCACCCCTCTTATTCACCAGCCTTCTAAAGGGCGGGTGTGTTATTAATCACATCTCTGGAGCAGAGGAACAGAAGAAAGAAGGAAAGGGGAGCAATGTAGAAAACTTCTGTAAGATCCATCTCTGTTAGCTATGACCCAGATACAGCTGAGGATTGGCACTGGCTGTGTGTGCGTGTGTGTGTGTGTGTGTGTGTGTGTGTGTGTGTGTCTGTCTGTGTCTGCGTGTGCGTCTGTGTCTGTGTCTGTGTGTGTGTGTGTGTGTGTGTGTGTGTGTGTGTGTGTGTGTGCGTGTGTGTGTGTGTGTGTGTGTGTGTATGAGGGAGCCGGTAGATGAAGAACAGCTATTAATGGAATGTCAAGCTGCTTTGTATTTATCCACACTTACGTTTTTGGATGTCTGTGTGTGTGTGTGTGTGTGTGATCCCATTATCCTCATGTTGTTGTTGTTGACTGCTGGCTGTGTAGTGACAACAGAGATTAACAGCAGAACATATGAAAGGACCTTTGACTCCCGGCCTCAAGTTGATGAGGGTTTATGAATCTCCATTAAGAACCCTGCGGCCCCATTGACTCCACTATCGGCACACCTGTAAACTCACTTTTCTGGTTTACACTTTTTTGTGGAGGACTTAAAAGGTTGGAAAACTCAAAGAAGGATTAATAAAGTTTCAAAAAGATGTGTATTTGCAAATGGCGAAAGTCTATAATCCTAAATGTAAAACTGGAGTTTTCCAATTAGGTTTAATATGAGCAGTCAATTCACCTCTTGTTATTACTTGGTTAATTTTTGAATTTTTGAATTTGCAATAAGACATAAAATGTACTAGCAAAGATAATGTGCTTCTGTTTCAGAGAAGGTAATGCTACGTAAAAAAGGCTCCACTCAGCACATTTCACTGAGCTTAACTCTTTATCCTCAATTGAATGCAGGAGTGAACTCACCACCAAGGAATATCCCAAATACTGTATGGAACAGTACTTTACACCCTGAAGATCACTATCAAAATATGACCAATTATTACCTTTTCTTCCTCATTATATCATGAAACAAGGCAGCAGTGTGCACGGTGGCGCCCTCAGGTGCACGTTGCATACGGGCCGACTGCGCTCTATTGGTCGCCCCGACCATGGCTCTGAACTAAGAGTGGCCAAACCGTGCTGAGTATTGATCTGTTGGTGCCAAATTAGCGGACTTGCAGGATTTGTGATTGCGCGTCGCAAGAACAATAGTCGTTAACGGTGTGGTTTTGTTAGGCCACGCCTACACAGTACGTTTTGTAAGGCCACGCCCATAGAGTATGTTTGTCAGGCCACACCCACAGTACGTTTTGTAAGGCCACGCCCATAGAGTACGTTTGTAAGGCCACACCCACAGTAGGTTTTGTAAGGCCACGCCCACATAGTACGTTCTGTAAGGCCACGCCCACACAGTACATTTGTAAGGCCACGCCCACATAGTACGTTCTGTAAGGCCACGCCCACACAGTACATTTGTAAGGCCACGCCCACATAGTACGTTCTGTAAGGCCACGCTCACAGTAGGTTTTGTAAGGCCACGCCCACATAGTACGAACTGTAAGGCCACGCCCACACAGTACATTTGTAAGGCCACGCCCAAATAGTACGTTCTGTAAGGCCACGCTCACAGTAGGTTTTGTAAGGCCACGCCCACACAGTACATTTGTAAGGCCACGCCCACAGTACGTTTGTAAGGCCACGCCCACACAGTACATTTGTAAGGCCACGCCCAAATAGTACGTTCTGTAAGGCCACGCTCACAGTAGGTTTTGTAAGGCCACGCCCACATAGTACGTTCTGTAAGGCCACGCCCACACAGTACATTTGTAAGGCCACGCCCACATAGTACGTTCTGTAAGGCCACGCTCACAGTAGGTTTTGTAAGGCCACGCTCACAGTAGGTTTTGTAAGGCCACGCCCACATAGTACGTTCTGTAAGGCCACGCCCACACAGTACATTTGTAAGGCCATGCCCACATAGTATGTTCTGTAAGGCCACGCCCACACAGTACATTTGTAAGGCCACATTTGTAAGGCCACGCCCACACAGTACATTTGTAAGGCCATGCCCACATAGTATGTTCTGTAAGGCCACGCCCACACAGTACATTTGTAAGGCCACGCCCACAGTACGTTTGTAAGGCCATGCCCACATAGTACGTTCTGTAAGGCCACGCCCACACAGTATGTTTCCATTTTTCAAACGCATGTATTAAGTTTGAAAACTCTGGGGTTTAACGTCGTGGTGTAGACGGGTGTAAGTTTGGACACAATGACGTACACACCCGCGATCGCTACTCGATTGGTTCTCAGCGGTCATCACTTGTCCTTCCCGTCGAAACGCCCCAATCACATGCCCCTTTTCTTCCGTGAAGAAGACAAACAGAAAGGTCCCACATCGACAGTTCGCCCTCGGCCCGCGGAAAAAATAAATCTCCGGTCCCTCTTAACTGTGACCAGGATGCTGAACCGTCCGACGGACCGACGTATCAGTGCGGATGTTGAATCAGTCGCAGATGAACAAAAAATCCTTCCCTCCCGTTTCCCTACAGGTGGTCCTCAGGGTCAACATCTCCTTGACACGGTTTGACTGGTGGGAACAGAAAGCGACGACGGCCATAAACGGTCATCGTGAGGAAGCCTACGCTGTTGGCAGCGGCCCGAGGTGTGCACGCTGTCCTCCCTGATAGTTAGATGACTGTTACAGGGTGCAAGAGTGTGATGAGAGAATGTGACGAGAGAGTGAACTCTGTCTTATTCATGAGGGGGCTGACCCGGCCAGCGCTCGCTCGGGCTGCAGCGTCGAGCTGTTCAGCCTGCTCGGGAAGTCGAGGGGCCATCTGTTAGCATGGCAAGAGCCAAAGCTCTCTGAAAGACCCACTGGAGGCGGACCAGCATGGGACACACACACTCACACACACACACACACACACACACACACACACACACACACACACACACACACACACACACACACACACACACAGAACGTATTCGCTAAATAAATGCTTGGTTATAAAAATTATTTCATTTGTTTTCCTACCTTTTGCCCTTTTGCAGGAGAATACCGTCTCACCGGCCAATAAACAATGATTACACTTGTATACGTTAACTGCTAACAACTTAGAGAACTTGGCTGAGAGAGATTTTAAAACGATCTCGGCTCTCGGAGAAATATTGTGATCCGGCTCGGTGTGAAAAAGACAAACATTCAGTTTAGCCAAAAACACCATGTTCCCCTGACCTAAATGGAAGGGGATTTGAACATCGGTCTCTGGTGACCACATGCAGTGAGGGCGCGTCAGATCGTTCCAATCGGATATAATTGGGGGTTAGTTTTAGTAGCATCGAGCTCCCCGAAGACGAGAGAAATGGAACGAGATGAGTTCCAGCTCGTCTAATGCAAAGCTGTTTCATTCTTCTCTATTTAGTAGTATGAGTAAACTAGTAGTATGAGTAAACCTTACAGTTTTTGACAATACTTCAGTCAAATTAGGCAACTTTTTGATGGATTATCACGTAATGCGCTCACACGTCAGCATCACAACCTCCCGTTAGAAGTGTTAGTTGAAATGTGTAACTTCCCATTCAATGGGGAACGTTCATCAAGTCTCTGAGACTTGGGTCCAAGTCCACGAGGCTCTGGTTTCCAACCCCTCGCATGTCTAGTCACAACTTGAATCTGTGTGTATCTGTGGGCAACTCCACCACCTTTCCCATCCACACTTATTGATCATTCTGAGAGTGTGCTGGTACTTTAGTTGGGTTGCTCTAGACGGAAAAGGTCTAAACTCCAAAAGTAAAGAGTATCAGATGAAGGTTAACTATAGAATTTTCATTATCAATGTAATTTTTTGGAGGTAAAGTTAAATAAACGTTTGAAGCAGCGATATAAAATTGACATGAGACAGACTTTCTAACACGAAGCACAACATTTAGTTTTTACCGTGGCATCAAAGATTGATATCGAGGATCTTGTAAGTTTGGTGATTTTGCTATACATTTTTGCTATCAATTGCTACAGTTTGTGTAACTTAGTGTATACAAACACCTTATTCTCTGAGTGTGGACCGTCCTCTCACAGAGACACAACTGGCCTGCTGTATTCTCTGAGTGTGTGTTGTGTTCTTGGCACTTCTGCAGTTGCCTTTGGGTAAAATTCTTAAAAATACTGCGAGCACTCGTTGTCCTGCTCGACTCTCGGAGAGCAGAGGGGTTTGGGGATGAGAGCTGCTCCTGCATATTTAACAACCTGTTCTGCAGCTATCTGCCCCCTGACACACACACACACATAGACACACACACACGGTAAGATATGTGCGAACAAAGACAGAACCTTGGAGCACAGCGCACCAACGTTCAGTAGTTGGGTAGTAGAAGGTAGTAGCTCTATTCAAGCCGTCTTTCTAGCCGACAACATGCTCTGTGGAGAGATTGCACCCAGAAAAAAAATAGTTAGATACTCCAACTGAGTTTTTTGCAGTTTAATTTACTGTAGTCACATTTACATAATTTGTCTCTTGCTGATTTAAATGAGGCTTTTAAGTCGAGCACAGACTCACTGGGACAATAAGAGAACGCTCTTGATTGAATTTCTGTGGTCCGTTGCCCTTTAATGGAGACCAGTGACTTTTAAAAGAGGGTTTTATTGAAGAATGTCAGCAACAGAGAGAATCTGTTCATCCAAGACGGCCTCACTTGTAAAACCTGAGCACGCTCTCTAACCTAGATAGATAGATAGATATGTTATTCATCCCCCAGGGGGACGTTTGGGTTGTATCATCTCTTGGCCTTTCATCTCCTGCAGCAGCAGTAAGTTCAAATCACAGAGCACAGAAAGAGAAATGCAACTCATTAAAGTCTGAAGGCTGATTCCAAGCTATCAAAACTCAGACCTTATTACAAGCGCGTTGGCCATCATCCCTATTGGTAATAATAATAATCTTATACTCAGCAAGTCAACAAGACTACACAAGCAGTCAGGTAATCATGAAAGGTTCAGAACTTATATGGAAGAGAAAACAAAGGCATGTGTTAAATGAAGACCTGCACTGTCTCTTGTAAACATCTATTGCAGTTTACAGAGCTCCCCTGAACTCAACACTGTCTGCGTGAACAATTATATTTAAAAATATTTACAAACTCATTACCATCAACCTCAACTTCAAGTTTCGAGCAAAGTAGCAAGTCGGAAGTTTAAGGTTACTTCTATTGTCCCCTAGAGCATATGTTTGTCTTGGATCTCTTTAGCATGTTAGTATACCAACAAGCTTAACACATATGCTTAGTTCAAAGTAGCAAAGTGGTAATCACGATAAACATGTCGGCGTATGAATGGTATCTGAAGCCTTTCTGTCGGAGTAGTATTGACCAATCACAATAGAGTCTCGCAATCAAGACACCTAACGCCCATATGATGACAATGTAGCTATTTATCATTAGCTTCAAATTAGCTTCTGTTTAGAAATATTGCCCGTTGAACATCATCCGGCCGATAACGGATAGGTTCCAAGGTTGCTTCAATAGAGTCTCACAGAGCTGCTGGCATGACTGTTGACCTTTAGTCTTGTTTTTTAGCCGTGACGGCTCCAAGGATGTCAGTCGTGTTGGTCCACCACTTCCATTCAGACTGAAATATCTCTACTGAATGGATTGCAGATCCACGTTCATGATCCCAACAAGAACTCCAACGACTTTGGTGATCCCCTGACTTTTCATGTAGAGCCAATGGCAGGTTCAAATGTTTCTCTTATTCAAGGAAATACCTCAAGATCTACTGGATGGATCAAAGCACCAGTCGCGTTACTAACCTCATGCCTCTTGCCTCTTGCCCTACACTTCCCGGAGCTCAGCAATAGTACCACAGAAAAGATGGATACCACCAGAGAGAAGTGGAAAGTATAAAACTGGAATTATTCTTTAAAGGTGGAACAATACGCTCTAGAATCCTTTACCAACAAACATTTGCTGCCCGTATACCTTTCCCTGTCTCGCCACATCCCCATCTCAGTTTCCCTGTCACCCTAACAAGACAGGAGTCTCCTTGTGGTGGTGCTTGGTGGTGGTGGTGGTGACGGTGCAGTGCCGTGGACGGTGGATGGATCGCGGCGGGTGTGGAAGTGCTGTGAAAAGACAAAGCCACGACAGAGAAGACAGGTAACAGCATGTCCAGCGGACTGAGAGCTGATGGAAGAGAGGCAGGGGGCGGGGACGCGAGATGGGGCCCTACCTCCCGTGATCATTGAACTGAGAACCCTAGGCGCCATGGTGGGTGGTCGTGGTCGGTGGAAAAGGGTTTTTAAAAAAGGGACACACAGAACATGCTGAAAACTCTGTACCTTTCAATGTGCCTTCAGAAAGGGACCAACTCACCCCCGGAACCAATAAATCTAGAGGAATGAGACCGGGTTAGTCAGAAGCAAGAGAAAGTAAGGAAGGAAGGTTGACTTGAGAGTTTGAATCAGGAGAGAGTCAAAGAGAGAGAAAGAGGGAAAGAGGGATGGAGTAAGGCCAGAAGGAAGTGACGTCAGATTAAGCTGGTTTATGTTCCTACGTTGTCTTTCCAGTGATTCTGAGTCCAGTTCTTTAGATGAACACTTTTTTGCGGGAAGCCATTCGCCATCTCTAAAATCAAAGTTCTTGAACCCAAGCCGTCATTTACAACCACCTTAAAAAAATTATTCTACTAACAAAAGTAAGCTGCCTCTTTCTCTGAGCAACCAGCCTTTCTGCCTTTCTATTTTACTAATACACTAACATCCAGTCTTGTTTCCCTCCCTGAACCGTACCGGAAAAAGTTTCCTGGCAAAAATACCAAGCCAGTGGGAAAGAAAAAAAAACCCAAATCTGAAAAGAGAGAAGCAAAAAACAGGGAGGAAGTAATATGATAGGGTTTGTGTGCTTTCAGGAGAAGAAGGGGCTTCGAGGTATAACGTGTACATGTGTTATAGGGTCTGGGAGAGTTCCTCGATTGGTTGGGTACTCTTTTCAGACGCATCCTGAAAAGGGAAGATCGATTTCCATCTGTATTTCTCAAGAGTTGGACGGAAACATTTCTATTGTCAAAGAAGACGATCATATATAGACGGCGCTTTAAGAAAACAATAATGTCCACTGCTCCTTTAATGAAGTGCCTTTGTATCAAGCGGGTCAAATGTATCGCCGCAAAATCCACAAATAAATCTAATGCTAGCATATGCTAGCTAGCATTGGCGTTTCTGCATACCGGAGGAGGCAGTGGAAAGTATAGAAAACCAAACCAAGCAGTTTGTCATCAACTCCTCTACAGCCAAAAGGGAGGGGCAACGGGCAGGAAGTTAGGGCTAACTCCTACAAATCTCACCCAAATGCTCTCAGGTCTTAGCGACAGGAACACGACAGGGAGAGAAACTCTTCTTTGTCTTGCAGATTTAGTCTATCCCTGCCCCTTCGGCTGTATTTAACCACATGCAGAAGAGGGGAAGGGAGGGGGGTCGTCTCGTTTTCTCCGTTTTGTGGCGATTGAATGACCAACAACTCCCCCTCCCTATAGCTCTGTGTGCCCGCTACCATGCAAGCCTCGTCTGTCAGCACTCACTGGGCATGCTCCGAAGGGCCGTCCCAAGCACGACGTCTACGGAAGACCAGGCAAGTAAGGAAGGAGGGGGAAAGGGAGGGGGGGGGATGCTAACGCCAGCGGTCAGCTGTCCTAGCTCTGCAAACCGGCCGATTTTCAGAAGCTTTTCTTCAATTCCAACCGGATAAATTTTGTCGCTGGAGTTGAAGAAGAGCCTCCGCAGTCTGGAGCGGAGTCTGCTGAGCCACAAGAGGTGACCATCGGACAAAAAAACTGGCCGCAGGGCCTACGGGGAAAGGAAAAGGGAAGCTTCTACCGCAGCATCCGTAGTTGCTACTAGCTCACTAAATGCGTTCTTCCGAATTCGGCCAAACCAAATCAAAAAGCAAAATAACAAAAAGAGAAGGCTCAGGCTCAAATCAAGCAGGACTCAGAAAGATGTGGAAAGACTACCGACCAGCCAGCTCCTTCTCCTTACTCCGTCTCTTTTTCTCCATGCGTTTCAGTCTCTTTTCCTCCCTGCGCTTGGCCTCGGCGGCCTCCTGGTGGCGTCGGCACTTGTGGAAGTTCTCCACCACGACGCCCACGAACATGTTGAGCACGAAGAAGGCCACAATCAGCAGGAAGGAGATGAAGTAGAGCAGCATCCACGGGTTGTGGTTCTTTGAGGGCTGGAACACACACAAGACACGTACAGCGGAAGCTTCAAACTTAAAAAAACAACTCTTTAAACGGATCCTCGTAGATGCGGCATGAAAAGTACTGTGTGTGAAATTACTCCTTTATGTGCTTCCTTTGGGCCTCAATACATTCATTAAACTTGTCAAATATCACCACCATAAGAGCTTTAGCCTCATACAGGTCCATCAAACTATTACACTTTATACAAAAAATATATTCACTACCGTTCGAAAATATAGTCAAGACATTGACAAGGTTATAAATAATGTTTTTTATTGTAAATATTAATGTTGTTGTTGAAAATTGTGGCTCAAAAGAAGGCCAGTTTTATAGCTTCTCTCACCAGCATAACTGTTTTCAGCTGCGCTCGCATAAAAAGGGTTTTCAAGGGTTTTCTACCCCTCCGTTAGTCTTCTAATAATAATAATAATACATACAATTTCTATTGCGCTTTTCATAGTACTCAAAGACGCTTCTAAGGCGATAACACAATATACCATTAGAACACTGGAGATGGGCCTCTACACACCTCTGTAGAGACTTCATTACACACCAGAGAATAGTCATTTACCACATTAACTATGTAGAGAGAGTATTCGTGATTAATGTAATGTTATCTTCATTGAAATAAAAGAAAAATATAGACATTTCTAAGTGACCCCAAACTTTTGAACAGTAGTGTAAATTTGCATCCGACCAAATAAGATCCACAGTCGAACAAAACTGCAATTCCGTTTCAAAATAAAAGTCCAATTTATCTAGTAGAGTGTAGTGTATTAAAACCTCTATAAATTCGTCAAACAATACAATATCGAATGACATACATCAAAACCAAGAAGGCAAATACAAAACAGGCAATCAACCCAAAACAATAGACCTTCCAAGGGGTTGTTTACAACTGTTGACAGAGTACACATTGTTTCTGGCCCCCATTGATTTCCCTCAGCTACAGCCAAAAGATACGTGCTATGGACCTACTTTACATGTTTTTGACTTTGAATATATTTACCTGTTGGTCAACTCCGACAGCGTCTAGTCCGTTATACATGATGTCCACCCAGCCATCTTTTGACGCCAGAACAAACAGAGACATCAAGGCCTGAGAGAGAGAAAGTGAAGTGTGAGAGGAATACTCACGACACTGAAACGCTTTGCCCAAACCGAATACTGAAGAAGAAGAAGCTAAACAAATCATGTAAACACATTTTTTTACACATTCATTGGCCAGAAACCTCGGCACCTCTGAGGCCTCACCTGTCCCAGGTTGTCAAAGTTGTACTTGTGTCTCTCCCATTTGTTTTTGTTCAGCAAGCAGTCAGACTTGTTGGTGATGTTCATGAGTTCATCTCCAACGCAGACGAAGAACTTCCCTTTGAAGAGCTGAGGGGAGAAGAACACACCACCTATAACAGGGCGCATACACATGTTGACCAATGGACTTCCATGACCTTTAAATGACCTTGAAATGAACTTTAAATGACCTTTAAATGACCTTTCCAGGACCTTTCCAGGACTTTAAACAAAATTTCCACGATTAAACATTTTGTGAAATCTTGGTGTATACACGAGTAATTAATATAACTTAAATGACACATGAACTATACACTAGTTTGTTTAAAAGAATAAATATGTAAATACATGTTTATTCTTTTCAATCAAACCTGAACATTTTTCATGACTTTTCCAAAACTTTTGGGTTAACATTCTTTTCAAGGACTTTTCCAGGCATGGAAATAACCATTTTTGTAAATTCCATGACTTCTCCAGGTGTTCCATGACTGTACGAACAATGTTATAAGTATATTTACACACCTTAATAAGAATTATCTCTATGTTGTTCTTAGTTTGTACTGTAGGTTGAATGCACTTATTGTAAGTCTGCTAAATTACATGTAATGTAATGTAATGTTGGTTGCCGCAAATAACTCGCCTGTCAACCGTGGGAGCGGTTCAGTCCGTTTATAAACCGAGTCGCTTCCAGTCCCCGTTTCTCACACGGTCACAGCCATAAATCGCCCTGTGACGCGGCGTTACTTCCACATCTGGTTTATGAACATCCACATGTTGAGAGGCAGGAGCCTGAAGGCCGCCGAGGGCTCGCAGCTCGTTGGGAGAGAGCGAAATTGTCTCTTGGGCCGCGAGCCGTGAATCTCCATTACGACGAGTACATACATAAATGTGCTGGTGTATGAATCATAATGTGCCGAGTGCACGGGGGAGAGCAAATACGTCCTGTGCCGAGGTTCACAGTGCTACTAAGAAGATGAAGCGGTTGGAGAAGGATAATGTTTGCTTTGCATCGTGCTCTTTATCTGCCCTTATTATGTATATAATGTGTATATTTCTACATCTGTATCCTCCCTCCTCCTCATCCTCGCCACTCACCTGCACCCCTAGGATGCCGAAGATGATGAAGAAGGCGCAGCAGATGACCACAATGTTGCCGATGGGCTTCAGCGACGACATCAGGGTCTCCACCACCAGCTTCAGCCCCGGGGCTCTGCTGATCACGCTGGAAACACACGCCGTGGGATGTTAGTGCTCAGGCAGGACCCTCTTCGGTACCAAATAGAGCAGGTGTCCCTTTCCTCGGGTTCCCTTGTCCGGCCCAGTCAGAAGCCCTTCTTCTCATTTCAAGCGTAAAGCAAACACAGTTCAAATATCTTTCGTTCACTTAAAAAAAATAACTTTCGGTTCTCTCTCACTACTTCCTGCCTCCTTCCATTTATGCGTTAGAGGAAGCAGACAGATCCAATTTAGCCGACAGACTGATGTTTAATTAGTGCCAGCGTGGTACCCGGCACTGCACACCGCACTGCAGTTCAGCTTCTCCGACAGGGTACAACAAATATATATATCAAAATCACACACACACACACACACACACACACACACACATGCACACACACACACACACAAGATGTTCCGGTGATAGAAAGATGATAGAAAAAGAAATACTTTTATTGTAATATTAAATATAGTTGTATACATCATTAGTTATTATTATTATCATGGGCTGCAATCAAGCGCCTGGGAAGCAACAATATTCTGCTCTGCCTGTTTAAGTCCGTTGAGTCTGTGTCTAACTTGAGTGTCTTACCCTGAACACACAGCTGAGTGAAGGAGACGACGATAGGAGACGACCTGACGTAATGAAAGGGGGCGGGACCAACCGCCGATCAATAGCCCCCATCGGAAAAATGATGAGTCGATAGCTCGGCTCACCACTTAGATTTTCTATTTAACACGATGGGATGCAGTACCACTGCCGAGCCACAGATGGCGCCAGTGCGTCTCCTTCTGGGACTCGATGCACTTCTGTGCTGCGACGACGAGAACATGTATGTGTCATGTATGTGTTGGCAGAGGCCAGGATGGATGTCCGCTTTAAGTGTTATTGTCTGGAGGAGACTGCCGAGGCAGCGATGACATCACTGTGAGCAGCGCAGCAGCAACACAACACTAACGGGCTGCAGATGCTCGTGGAATCCTTTTAGTTTTTTTCTGGAGCTGATTTTGACGTTTTAAAGGGGCTTTTTATTTGTTCGTTTGTATCCTCTCTTGGTCCTGGTCCATTCAACTTGTCGACCTTTCATATCTCTCTAAACAGTTGAGGGAAAAACAACTGAGAGGAAAACGAAGCCGAGGAGATTAAATGTAGAAGCAGTCGGGGGGTGGGGGTGGGGGGGGGGGAGTTCATCAAGGACAGGAGTGCATCGTGTACCGCTGCATCCCTCTGATCCCAAATTACCTTTAAAAGACAAATGTCCCCACGCATTGTTGCTTTTGCACATATAAAAAAAAAACCTCCGCCAACCTCCCTACCTCTTCCCATCATGCACTGCTTCTGAGCTCCACTCCGACAAACACGCTGAAGCGAAAAGGCTTATAGAGGAGGGGAAAGACGAAGCCTCTCATGTGGAGTCAATGCATGATGATGGGTTCCTCTCCGTGAAACTCTATTTGCACATGCCACACACACACACACACACACACACACACACACACACACACACACACACACACACACAGAAGGATGGGAGGATGAGCAGGAGCTGGACGGAAGAGGAACCGCATCATTTTCATGAAGTCGGTTTCATGCTTGTTTTGAGCAGGAAGGAGTTGACCCGCCCGTCTCCGTCCTCCACCCGCCCGTCTCCCTCCTCCACCCGGCGTGTCCCCCGCACCGAGGAAGAAGAACAACAAGAAGTCGGGCCACAAGTGGCAGACGTGTTCCCACGGTGCAAACACAGGGTGTAATTAGGAGGCGTAGGGAGATAGCGAACAGGAAACAGAGGGAGGGATGGAGGGTAGGTGAGCGGGGATGAAGAGAGAATATAAATCGAGGCAGCAGCTATTTTTTATTTTTTTTGTCTCGACTTAATCACCTTGCTGTGTAAATTGCTCTCCTGTTTTTCAGCTTCCACCTGTCCCTCATCTTCAGCTGTCAAACGACGTCGCTCGCCGCTCTCGTAACAAACGATACGGGGACGGAGGCGCGGTCACACCTTGAGGAGGAATTATCAATAAACAAGAAAAAAGACCTAAAAGATGTGCACTGTGTTCTAATTACATCAGTTCGGAATCCCCTCGAGGCCGATTGTACTAATGAAATGTCATTGTTACAAACATTACAGCCGCTAAAGACATTCATTTTGAATCCCACATCTCTCAGGGTGTTTTTTCAGAGAGAGAACACAGTATTTATTGTTGCTATATTTAGTTTAACTGGATTTGATTAGAAATAAGCCTATTAGCCACATTTAAGCTATTCGGGCTGTTGTTTTGCAATAGACTCCACGAGGAAGACGGAAACTTAGTTCACTGACTTTTACTTTTGTTTACTGACCTCATCAGTGGGCTGTGTAATAATGCGCAATATTAACTTCTGGTGAGAGGTCTGGCTTCATATTTAGAGAGTGGCGAACAGTTAGCCCACCTTCTATATTCTTTGGAGGAAGGGGGGTTAAGCGGGGGCTTGAAATGCAACTTTAGTTGGGATGAAAAGCCAAAGCGTTCAGTTTTTTTCTTTTTTTTCAGATTTCGTGATTTTGTTGTTGTTGTTTTAACATATCATAATAAAGCATACCTTTGCATATCACAAAATTGAGCATTGAAATATGAACATTTTGCCATTAGTTGCATGCCAATTGGATATAAATTGACCGCGCATAGTAAAAAGAAGATTTTTACCTTTTCATGAGGCGATTGATCCCAAAATCTAATCAAATGGTCCCCGGAGAATAACCAATCATCCCACCAAATTTCATGCGATTCGGTTTTCTACTTTTTTACTTATGCGAATAACACGCACACATACAAATACACGGAGATCAAAACATTACCTTCCATATTTTCAATGCAAAGGTAATGAATGTTTCGCACACTGTAACGGCTACAGATCAATGACACCGTCTTTTGGATTTGAGTTGGTTTCTTTCTGTCTGCCAGTGGTTAGTAGTTACCACAGAGTATCAATGTTCTTTGCACCTATACTGATATCCCAGCAGAGGAAAAGACCGACGACCACAGTGAGTGTGTGTAAAATAAAAAGCAGCGAGCACAAGCTCCGCCAGACGACATCAGACACTCATTTGCATAAAAAGAAGAACGCGTTGCACATTCAACTGGCGTGAAGCTCAGTTGTTGTTGCCGGTGCGAACAATATGACCCCTTTTGTAAATGCCATGGCGGTAAAAGTTGTGCTGACCCTTAAGAGACACGATGTCCCAGTAAAGCCCAAACCTGTGCAGAGAAAAACGATGACTCAGCTGAAACGTCTCCACTAAGTCTGCAGGCTCGTGGTCATGTGAGATGGCGTTTTCTGCAATAAGCACTTTCCCCCAAAACACCAGGGAAGTATAAGTGAGTGAGTTTGATATGATGAGGCCGTACAGCCCACTTCCCACACTTTTTCAAAATGGACCTTTTACCATCCTTTTATATTATTCAAAACATTTGCATTTCAGATCCACCCGCTTCTATCAAACAAATTAGGTTTGCGATGTTGAGTTTGGCCAAAGCTCCCTCAGAGGAACGTTTAATCGCTACTGGAAAAAGAAATACGGCTTTAATGGAACCCGAGCAATAACTCAACACAGTGTTGGCCGGACTGAATTATCTCTTTAACAGCGTTTTAAGTACCTGCAGTACACGGTTACCACGCCATAGAGTACACCCCAAGCAGCACATTAATAGCTTAATATGCTGTAGCCCTTAATGCTGCCCTCCTTCGATTGAAAGTTAATAACTACCGTATAAAATTATTTTAACAACATTGCTGGATTTTGCATAACTCATCCGCAGTGGAGGAGAGAGCGAGGCAACCAGCTCAGCTCATTCCTCTTTCTATTCCCGTCCTCTCCTGTTTCATCCTCGCTCACTCTCCTGCGGTCTCCATACAGTCTCCCTAATCCCGATCCTTTCAAAATTCCTCGAATTCCCTCTTGTAATTGCCTCATATTTGTTTCTATCTGACTTTAAAACCTCCTGAACTTGACGTTGATGCGGCTTCGGCACCGCTGCCCTCCGGGGGTTAGACGGAGGATTCAGCAGCGGTGGAATCAGGTGCTTCTCTCAGGCGCTCAGGCAGTCATCGTGGCACCGGATCTAATTAGAAAGCCACTTGTTTGACAACATGCGCACCCTTTAATGTCACATTAACGTGCCATTTACGAGTTCTTTATCTGCAGTAATCAGGCACCACAGTGGTAACCAAACCACACTCTGAGTTATGTCGGCATATGCTGCGTATCAAAAGACCCTCAGGCTCACTCCTGTCCACCGATGGGGTGAAGTTAACATAATTACTCCGCGCTCCCTGATGAGCTGGACGACGCGTTTCCTTGCGGCCGCGGCGAGCACAGTGCCGAGGGGCCGTTCATCACAAACTATTCATTTTCTACATTCACACACATAATCCATCCCACATGAGTTGGCTGGCTGACCTGCAGGAAGTATGTGTACGTCAAAACGTGAACCAGGAAGTGAGTCTGTAATGACGGCGGCCTTTGCCATTGTTGAAGTAATACGGTCTGCCTCATTGGTTCGGACCACAGAGTCTCAGAGTTGTATAATATTAATGTAGTTATTGAATATGTCTGCTCAGCACAACAGGATCACCTTATCACAATATAAATATCCACCTGCCTTGCACTAATGCACAGTTTACCAAAACGCTTATCGCATATTTATATATTTGCACAATGTGTATTTGTGGCCATGAATCCTCTTTATCCTCACCCTTTACCACTTATGTCAGTCAAACACAAGCTAGCAATCAAAAAATGGTGATGCTAGCACCGCGTTCATGAGACATGTAGCGCCGCTGCTGCTACTTGTTGTTGTCCTCTACTTGTTGTTGTCCTCTACTTGTTGTAACGCTCTGCTACTTGTTGTTGTGCTCTGCTACTTGTTGTTGGGCTCTTCTACTTGTTGTTGTGCTCTTCTACTTGTTGTTGTGCTCTTCTACTTGTTGTTGTGCTCTTCTACTTGTTGTTGTGCTCTTCTACTTGTTGTAGCGCTCTGCTACTTGTTGTTGTGCTCTGCTACTTGTTGTTGGGCTCTTCTACTTGTTGTTGTGCTCTTCTACTTGTTGTTGTGCTCTTCTACTTGTTGTTGTGCTCTTCTACTTGTTGTAGCGCTCTGCTACTTGTTGTAGCGCTCTGCTACTTGTTGTTGCGCTCTGCTACTTGTTGTAGCGCTCTGCTACTTGTTGTAGCGCTCTGCTACTTGTTGTAGCGCTCTGCTACTTGTTGTTGTTGTCTACTTGTTGTTGTCCTCTACTTGTTGTTGTGCTCTGCTACTTGTTGTAGCGCTATTGTAAACCAGAAATTTAAACCGTCATTTTAAAGTCTCAATGGGAAAGAAATGCTGACGTGTTTGGCTATATTCGGTCCATTTCTGACCCAACTGATAGACAGATTCACTTTTTACAATACAAGCACAATATGATCTGATGTGTCACAGCATGAAGACGAAGGAACGTCTGGAAGGGAGGGAAAGCAAAAGAAGTATCGGCAGAAGATTTCACTTTGGTGTCAGAGGTAAAAGCTATCGAAGCAAAGAGAGGAGGATCAGTCGGGTTTATTGGGCAAATTTGTCAGGGAGAAAATGAATATTTCATTTGTATGCTCTTCCCGAGGACTTTGATGAATATTCAAAAGGAGAGCGAAGCCTGGACAGCTCCCTCAAACAGATGAGACGGAGGGCATGCAGCTGTGAGCCGACGAGCGAGACGCGCCACACACACACACGCACACGCACACGCACACGCACACACACGCACACGCACACGCACACACACACATATGCAATTGGCATGAACACAGTAAAGCTAAGGGCAGAGGAATGCACATACACACACATGTGAGGACCTTGTCACCCTCCGCCTCTACACACATATATTTGGAGATTTTACGGCTGTGCCCAAATTGGTGATTTCCCTCAAATAAACTTCTCTGTGCAATTGTGTATACGCTGAACATAACCCGCATTAAAAAAAAAAAAAAAAAACACAAAATAAACACAAAAACATAAAAAAAAAGGTTGCACATGTTGTTATGTCTCATCGGTTATGTTAAGTTTTATGTTTTAGGCCTGTTTTCCATGTCCACTTTTATTTTGTAGTAACCGTCCTCTCTCGTTCCAGAAACTTTATTTCCTGTTTCCTCGTTAGTGTGATTGCCTGCTCCACCCCTGATTGTGTCCACCTGTTCCCCGTGTCCTCATGTATTTTAAGCCGGTGTCTACCTGTGTCTTGGTTCACATCGTCTTGTCTCGAGTCTCGTCCTGATCCTTCTAGTCAAAGTAAATGTTGTTCATGTTAGTTTTTTGTCCTGGTTTGCAGTTCCAGCATAGCTGTGGTTTTATTTGTACTTTGATCAAGTCTTTTCCCCAGCATAGTTGTGATTTTCAGTTTTTCTAAACCCAATCTTAGTTTCCTGCTCAGCAGCAACTCTATGTTGTACTTTGTTTCTTTGGAATTTTTGGGGACTTCCTTTTAAAAATAAACCCTTTTGATTGCCCTGAGTTTCTGAGTCGTGCTCTTGGGTCCTTTTCTTTAATCTTGTCACATGTCAGAGCTGAGAGAAGTTGGTTTCACCTCCATCTCAAAACAGAACATGCACACCCAGCGCTGTCATCATCCCCATGAGTCGAATGGAGAGACCCAACATGTGTGGTTAGTTAGTACTGGCCCTTTAACAGCTACCGCTAGGCACCTGCAGCTATACATACAAGTATGGCGAGGCGTCCCGGCTGCCACTTACCGTAGCGGCCTCAGGGTCCTCAGCAGCCGCAGCACTCTGAGCATGCCCAGGATCTTGGTTCCCGAGTTGGAGATTAGAGACACCAGGATGTCGATGACGGAGATCATCACCAGCATCCCATCCAGAATGTTCCAGCTGCTCCTCAGGTACGACTTGTCCC
The DNA here is from genome assembly GCA_036178185.1 of Liparis tanakae. NCBI lineage: Eukaryota > Metazoa > Chordata > Actinopteri > Perciformes > Liparidae > Liparis > Liparis tanakae. Next base: position 8,315,188 of record CM070105.1, read on the forward strand.
CCAAACACCAGCCCAACCCCACGATCTGGACACAGGATGGGACAGATCACAAGAAGGGTGAATAAGGCTGGGGGGGTGTATATAATATCAACTCCAAAAAGAGCGGCTTAAAAAGATACAGTGATATATAATATCTATTTGAGTGTGCGTTCACATATCTGTTATCAAGACATATTTTGGGCCCAATGCTTAAAGTCTTTTCACGTCTTAATGACTTTGTGAAGCGTTTGTTGGCGGCAGAAGTTGCGAAAGTTGCGAGCTTTTCCAAAACCTCCTTTTTAATTCCATAAGTCCCACTCATCACTTCTTCTGCCCATAAAGCATTGTGCACACCAGAAGAAGGAAACATAATAATAGAGAATGGCTTTTTTCTTTCTTCTTGTAACTCAAACTTACTAAAATCGGGCCACAGCAGCTATTTTTGCTTCATGCATTTCTTAACATCTAATGCAACGGAAGAGAGGAGGAGGGAGAGGAGGAGGGAGAGGAGGAGGGAGAGGGATGGAAGATGATTTACATTAGTTGCTGCTAGTCAATGCAAAGCAGTATTTACTGTATGTTAGTGGGAATCATCAAAGGGGATGTTCACAGCTCATGAATACGAGCCAGATCTCCACGACAGCTTCAACGGACCGACACTTCCCATGATGCATTTCATTGTAACGTGTGGATTTGAAGGTTATAATCCTCCTTGTGCAAAGAGCTGAATATTCAGTTTAGACAGATTACAATAAATAAGTTCAATATATATATCATGTATATATATATATATATATATATATGTATATATATATATATATCTCATGTATATATATATATATATATATAATTTATATATATAATTATAAATACATATGTACATGCATTACATCTCATCTGCTGAATAATTTATACACTCCTGTATGCATTCAGTTCACCCATCTGATTTACTATTTAATATACTTGTTTCATATTCCTATTTCAGCCCTTTACCTTGAACTTGGATTCTCATTTTGCTCTAAGTTGTGTGATTTCTTTTTTTTTATAGGACTAAATATTTAATGAGCATTGTTGGATGGAGCTAACTACTTCTTCGGTGTAGTCCTTGTGTGTATGATGAGGAAAACCCCAAAGAATGAGGTGCTCACACATGATGAGAGCGCACAGTACCACGCCCCGATGACTAGCGTTAAGAATGATCAGCCAATCGGCTCGCTGACGGGCTCGCTCATTTATATTCATATAATGATAATACATAAAAGATAGTAAAATACGGTCAACAACAAACAGATAACAGTGCATTAATGAGATGTTTACTGTTGTTGCTGGTGTAGGTGGAGTTAGTTATAACTATAGATATTGTAATTGATAAGTGGAGTTGGTGGAGTTGGGCGTCAATCAAAAGGGCCGCAAAGTAAATATTGGAAGTTTTAAACTGATTATTGGGAAAGGAAAGAAGAAAACAAGTTGCATTCTGGGATCAACTTACAACTTTGAACTAAACTTAGAGAGATTGAGACTTAAACGATGTGTGTGTGTGTGTGTGTGTGTGTGTGTGTGTGTGTGTGTCTGGGGCCCTATACGTTCGTGAGGCTTTGAATGACTGACACCCGGTGCACACCACCCCCCTCCTCCTCTGCTCCTCTCCTCCATTCAAAACCGGTGAGTTTGAATACCGGCGAGATTATCCTCTGTTTACCATTATGAAACAGTGTGTTTGTGTGTGTGTGTGTGTGTGTCTGTGTGTGTGTGTTCCTCCTCCCTCTTACCTCTGTTATCGTTTGTGTTTTCGGGGCTTACAGTGCATGCGGCTATCAGGGGACTGTGTTTCCTCTGCAGTATCTGACAGTCTGCCGCAGGGTTTCTCCTCCGACACGTGCACACGAACAGATGTCGACATTTGTTTTCGTCCCAAAGCTCCAGACAAACAACGAGGAGCGCAGCATCGCAGCATCGCAGCATCGCAGCATCGCAGCATCGCAGCATCGCAGCATCGCATCCGTTGTAAAGCGCTCCAAGGCCGGAGCGTATGCAAGAACTACCAGAACCGTACATTGGGCTGCGGAGAGGAAGCCAAGAAGGCTCCCAGAGGAAGAGCGTCTCTCACCTTTATAGCCATCTCAGCCACGAAGATGGCCGTGAAGATGTAGTTGGAAAGCTTCAGGAAGATCCGCTCCTGCAGAAGGAGGGAGAGACCCGGTTGAGTCGAGCTGCTCGCTAAGAGCTCTGAAATGACTTAAAAATGCACATCTTTGTTTTCCGAGCATGTTTTTCTCCCTATTTTGTTCTTTGTCTGCATCCAATTTGATCTGAATAATGCATGAGGAGCTATTTTCTTTCCTCGCTATCTGAAAAAAACACATTTGTACAAACATCCCTGTTGGACTTGCTAATGATGGCTGGCAGGCAATTATAACGTTTACTTGGTATTAGCATTGCAGGGGAAATCCTCAAAATTTCCATTTTACCCTTGACGAAAAGAAAACAATTTTGCGTAGTGCAAATAAACTTACACGAGGGACCGAGTGTCATCGGAGCACCTGGGGAAACAGGTTTGTTTCCAGTTTTTCAGAGACAATCAGGGAACTGACAGAAGCGAGTGGCATCAGGTTTGTATTGTGGCCGTGCGCAGAGATAAACACCATCAGGTCTGAGCTACTACCTCCATCCCCACGCACAGCACTGAACTCCATGCTTCCCTTTTGCCCGAGGCAGCGTGGCTCAGTGGTGTTTGTGTGTGTGTGTGTGTGTGTGTGTGTTTGTGCACACAGGGGAGGATGGGATCCTATTTATTGAGCTAAACAAGGACTGAGAGAAAACAAGCAAGCGAGAGAGAGAGAGAGAGAGAGAGAGAGAGAGAGAGAGAGAGAGAGAGAGAATGAGGTCCCATCCTCAAAATGCTTATTTACCCTCGTCCCTCCTCTGTCTGAGGAGACACCCCCCCCCGTCCTGCCAAACTGTCTATGCACTGGATGCTTGCGGATGTGTTTGTGTGTGAGCGGGCGAAGGTGGCTGCCTTTCCCACGGCCTCCGACTACCATCGAAAATCACACACACACACAGAGATGGCAGTCCTGCAGCGTTTAGTTTTCTCTATGTCTCTGGGAATGTCAGGCACGACATCATTCGAGCGTCGAGATGGGTTTATGGATTCCGTTCCCGTCCTCTGTGAGCGAGTTGTTATACTTTCATTCATTATAAGTATCAGGGGATGGGGGGCGGGAACACACACACACACACACACACACACACACACACACACACACACACACACACACACACACACGCAAAGCTGAAATCCATGTGGCTGTTTCCCTTAACTGAGTTGATTCCGGCAGAAGGCCGGTATAACAATGTGTGTACTCTAGTTTTGGCCGCCCGGTTGCACCAATAAACCAAATGGTTGCTTGCAAATAGCTGCAGCCATTATATCTAAAGAGATTCCAAAAACATAAAATACCACGAACTTGAAGTTACACCCCTTCCATATGTGTGTATACTGTATGTCTGGCCTCGAAAGGTGGCTGGAAACATTTAATAAACCATTTCAAACTGAGGATTATCTCAGTTTAGCTAATCAACTAGCTTTCTGCAGCAACACATATTGAATAATATGTCCATTTCAGATATCTAGCTTGACAAACATGCGACCGGACATTTCTCGGAAAAAACGCAAAGAATTCATAAAGTCTATATGAGGAACATCATTTTGACCACTACTCCTCCCACAGTGTCGAATATGAGTAAACATACATCAAGAAAGGAAGGAAGGAAGGCAGAAGGCAAGGTAGGAAGGAATGAAGGAAGGGAAGGTAGGGAGGTGAAGGAATGAAAGCCAAAGACAGGCAAGGAAGTAAGAAAGGGAGGCAGGCAGGCAAGGAAGGAAGAAAGGAAGAAAGGAAGGCAGGGAAGCAGGAAGGAAGGAAGGAAAGGTCTATGAGAAAAATACTGTGGACCTCTACTCGTAACTTTAAAAAATACATCAAGAAAGGAATGAAGGAAGGAAGGCAGAAGGCAGGCAGGGAAGGAAGGAAGGCAGGAATGAAGGAAGGAAGCACCTTCCCTGCTCTCTCTCTTTGTGTCTCCACCCCTCCACCAACTCAAATGAATGAAGTGATCAGTAAAAAAAAGAAAACACAAGATTGAAAGACAAGCAGCCAGTGACTCCTCCCTCCCTCCCTCCCTCCCTCCCTCCCTCCCTCCCTCCCTCCCTCCCTCCCTCCCTCCCTCCCTCCCTCCCTCCTCATCTCTCATGCTCGTGTTATTCCTGCTTCAACGCTTTGAATGCAGCATTAAATTATATCGTAGTAAATTATTACTACAAGCGTTTCCTGTCGTAGCAGCAGAAC
>CM070105.1:8324515-8439515 GCA_036178185.1 Liparis tanakae
CACCAGTCGGGCTGCTTCTTGTCCAGCCAGCGGAATAGTCTGGAAAAACGACCCTGGAGGAAAAAGTTCCGCTTAGAACATCTATAAACAGGAAACTTGATGTTTGCAGATGATCTTTACAGATATGTAAAAGGTGCGATATGGTTTCTGCCAGTCTCTTCCCAGTGGCAGCATGTATTCAGTTGGCAGTGAAAATGTTTCTCAATACAGCGCTGAGTGTAACTGATATACGTGTTTTAGGTAAACCTTTTTAAAGTGACTAAATGTGTGTTTTTTTCCCATTTTAGGAACTGAAGCTGTTATATATTTCCCTTCAAAGCCACCAAGAATTCTGTAATTTTGTTTTTTTATTTCTTTTTTAGAATTTTTCTGATGTTTGTCGTGCAGCATTGTATCCGTGCTGTGTGTGTCATGGTGCTACTGCCTCTTGGCCAGGTCATCATTGGATATGAGAATTGGTTCTCAATTGAATTACCTGGTAAAGGTCATAAAACTATCAAAAACGTGAATTTGACCTCCCAGAACTTGGGAGCATACATACAACCTTAAAAAAAACTAACCATTTCAGTTGACTCAGCGTATTTGAGTACCTTTGTTTTCTATTTCCTGTCGAGATTGAATATCCTGACCACTGCACTTCTTTATCTCTCTCCACATTAATTCCCCCACCTCTACGTCCCACCTCTACGTCCCACCTCTACGTCCCTAACCAGCGAAACGTGCGCCGACTGACCAGGTTGGCCTCCTCCTCTGCATTTTCGTCTTCCGTGTTGTCCTCCAGAGAGACGTGAGTGGGGCCCGGGGATGCCGGAGAGCCCTTCCCGTTGCAGCCGCTGTGCCCCGGGGGCAGCAGCTGGCCCAGTGACGGGGGTCTGGAGCTGTGCATGCTGGCCGAGCGGTACAGGTAGGGCACCTAACGGGGACGGGAGGCGGTTACAAGGAGGCTGCTCATTGTCTTACACCGGGGTGTCAAACTCATTTTCACTGCGGGCCACATCATGGCTGTCCTGAAAGGGTTGTAACTGTAACACTGCATATGTGTAACTACCACCAAGCTTATTGTTAAATAACTGTCTTTGCATTTGATTATTTTTGATTCTAGTTAAAAAAATTATAGTATATTTTTATAAATGTAAATATATATATGCAAATGTCTCTAATATTTTAAAATAAATTCATTTAATAAAATTATTTTTATTATAACACATGTACAATATTTTATATAAATGTAAAAATATATATGCAAATTTCTCTAATATTTGAAAATAAATCCATTTAATTTAATTATTTTTTATTATAACCCACATTACACTATCAAAGGTCAAATGCACTTTATTACATTAACTTAAAATGACCTTCAAAATAAAAGCACAGGATTAAAACAAATCTCTCTTTTTTTGGGACCTTGTGTTTGACACCTACGTCTTAGACCATGTTGGGTTGGTCTAAAGAACACATCATCCTGGAAGAATGCCAATGAGCTGGACATTTACGTCTTTAAGGAGATTGTGGTGTCAAAATAAATTCTACCCCGTATGTGCTCCAAGTCAAATGTCATCCACTGAAGAGATGAATGAGATGGTGATGTCACATCTACCTGCAGCAGAGCATCGGGGGGCAAATCCATGGAGCTGCGAGTCTCCATCGACTCCATCCTCCGGTGTCGGGTCTGCGACTGGGACGTGGAGTCTGTCCGGACCAGGGAGGGGTCGTCTTCCTCCATCAAGCCGGCGTCTTCGTCTTCCTCTCCCCCGACTTCATCCGAGCTGGAGCCGCCCTCCCCGGAGAGGAGAGAGCGCCGCTCCCCGGACTGACGCTTCTGCCGTTTGAGCGACGGGGCGCGACCCAGGCTGTTCCAGCTGGACCGTCGGCTGGTCCAGCCGCTGCCGGTGGTCCACGCGGCGTTGGGGGCGGAGCTCTGGGCGCTGGTCTGGAGGCAGGGAAGATGACATAGCAGGGACAGAGAAGAAAACAATTACAGGCGATGCAACATGTCCAACATGTCTCAGAACTCTGGCGTCTCTGATCATTTGGGCAAATAAACCAAGATGGATTGTGCCGACTCGGCTGAACTGAACACTGATTGGTGCAGACGGGCAGACGGGGGCAGACGAAGACATCTGGCCTTATTTTTCGATCATGAGTTTGTCAAATAGAGAGTGGCGGCGGCAGCACTAGCCGCCCGGCCCATTCCATTAATCCTCATCAATCATTACGACGTCCACACATCAGCAGGACACACTGGAAGACTGGGAGGAAAGTGGCGGTGGGGGTCTAGTGGGGTAACTCCTGGTCAACTTACATGTTTTTCCAGGATGAACAAAGAATACACCAACCGGGGATTTGTCGTAGCAGGCCGGGTCCATGGAGACGTTGCTGCCTCGACGGGACTCGCAGCCCAGGACGGGGTCACTTCCGACGGGCAGCTTGGGTACGGGCATGGGGGTGGCGGCGGTGTGGGTAATCAGAGGCGGAGTCAGGCTGGTCTTCAGGTCCACATGACCATTTACAGGCACTACTAACAAAGGAATAGGGGTGAAGAAAGTTCAATTTAGTGGTTTAGGAGGAGGAAAGAGCAATGAGGATGCTGAAGCTCCCAATTCGTCACAGCCCGACTCACTGAGGCACCTTTGAGTGTCTGTAGGAGGAGCCCAGTGCTTCTACCACGATGTCAACCCATCTACATCTGTGTTAGACAGTCAGACTGCCCTCTGGTGAGAAGGTTGGGGTGGACGAACACGTCAAACAACCAAACCCAGGAGGCGACCTATTTTACCTTATTTTTTTCCCACAACTTACATACTTAACTTAACGCTGTGTACGTATAATTGTCACGTAACAAGTGGAATTAATTTACTTGAAAAGTACTACGCAAGTTGCCAAAACCTACAGTTACTACGTGTGGCCGCGCGGTGTGTTTATACTTGGATGCAGAGTGGGTGGAGCTGGGAGTGTGGTTCAGGGAACGGTGTCTGATTGGCCTCAGCTGGTGCCTGATTGGTAATCAGCCCAGCTGCGGCAAATCTGTGTGTATGTGTGTGTATCTGTACCTATAAAGGAGCAGTAGGCACTGAGGCGCAAGAGAGAAGGGAGCAGAGGCTCAGTCTGCAACGACAATAAATGATATTACCAAATATCTTTCTCTGTGTGCCTATCCTTCGGTGCTTGGGGAAGAAAGCCGCTGGTGACACTACGTAAACCTAAAAAATAAAAAAAAGCGTGTAATGAGTGGAAACTGACACATGGGGGAGATTGTAGCGTTATGGAGGAGAATGGAAGCGCTAACCTGGGTAAACAAACGCACAACTTACATACTTAACTTAACGACCATTCACACTCACATTCACACCTATGGGCAATTTAGAGATCAATTAACCTTACTGCATGTCTTTGGACTGTGGCAAGAAGCCGGAGAGGGAACCCACGCTGCCACGAGAACATGCAAACTCCACACAGAAGGATCGCCCAGACCGGGAATTGAACCCACGGCCCTCTTGCTGTGAGGCGTAACCCTAACCCAACCCCCTAAAAAAAGCGCTAAGTAGGAGAATCAAAGGTCTAACCTGAGTAGAGTAATGGAGGAAAAGGAGTGCCACAGGGAGGAGAAACCAGACTTAAAAATGGAAATATCTCGTACCATGATTGAGCAACGTGTCAGCGGGGCATTCATCGCCTGGGACTCACTCGAGAGAAAATGACACACTCGGCGGGGGCAGTGCACCTTTAATAACGCTAATTCCTCCGTCTTCAAACCTTCATCCAAGGCCATGGAGATGGATGTGAGTCTCTTCCAGCTATGTTTGCGGTTTCAGGCTCAGACAGGTGTTGGATGTGTGCGCAGGGTGTACTTCAGAGGGCCTCACTCGCTGCCGTATCTCACGCCATTACACACATTTAGTAAGAAAGACAAGTCGTGGGGTAATCTGGATAGATTCGGGGGGGGGGGGGTAACCGCGCCAACAGAGGTTGTGTCAATGGAGGCTTTGAAACACCGCCGAGGGTCGACTTCCTCTCAGAGCATCAATGGAGGCAAACACATGTTCATGTTTCACCTGCGCAGGCCGATAAATCCTTCTTGCTGCCGTCGACGTCCTCCATGCTCCGCGCGCACGAGTCGACCTCCGAGCCCGGAGTGGAGGCGTCGCCCTTAAAAAATACACACGGAGAAAGTCAGAAGAGAGGACCGGTTATAGAAAATAAAGATTCCGCTTCTTGGTGGAGTTTACAGAAAAGCACGTGTGGGGTGAAGTTGCCTCTAACCACAGAGGGTGGGGGGGGGGGCCCCCCCACCCTTCCCCCCCTCCCCGCTTGGATTTATTCAAGGATTCAAGTATTTTTTATTTATCTGTGCACACACTGTACATAAGGTGCTGGTATGTATGTGTCTCTGTCTCCCCGTGTCGCATCAATCACTGTACCAATCTGACCCCGGATCAGTCGCTAGAGGCAACCTCCCTTGGGGGGGGAGGGGGGGGCATGGGATGGGGGAGGGGCTCCAATAGCCAAAGGGGCACAAACAGATGACGGTGAAAAAAGAAGATCGACTACGTCAAGTGTTGCCATGCAAGAGGACGGTGAGAAGGTTCATGGAGAAACCACGCGGAAGTTCAGACGCTAAAATGCAACACGGGCACTTTTCCCCCCCGAGTGAAGCGGCAGCTCCTCGTCCTCCTTCCTCAGCCGGGGAGCGTCGACTCAAGAGCTTAAGGGTGGTTTGCTGAGGTGTACGATCCACACACACACACACACACACACACACACACACACACACACACACACAACAAGCAACAATGTGTTTTCCAGTGTGTCTGTAGAGTCTCCCCCCCCCACGACACAAACACACCTACACACACACACACACACACACACACACACAACACGCAACAATGTGCTCTCTAGTGTGTCTGTAGAGTCTCAACCCCCCCCCCCCCATGACACACACACACATACACACACAACACGCAAAAATGTGCTCTCCAGTGTTTCTGTAGAACCCCCCCCCCACACACACACACACACACATTGTTGGGTTCTCTCTCATCGGTCATTGCTGTCAATGAGTCTCTCTCTCTCTCTCTCTCTCTCTCTCTCTCTCTCATTCCGTGTCTTTCAGGCTCCTGATGATTCTCCTCTTCTCTTTTCCTTCCCGCTGGCTTCTTCTCACACATCTTGCTCATCTTGGCTGCAGCCTGCGGTGTGTGTGTGTGTGTGTGTGTGTTGTGTGTGTGTGTGTGTGTGTGTGTGTGAGGATGCCAGGTGGACCGAGTGAGTCAGAACAGAACCTCATTCTTTATACTCCCCATGAGAGAATGACCCAGTGGGCGTGACTAAGCTGTATGTTGTGTGTGTGTGTGTGTATCTGTGCTGAAGCGCGTTGTGTTCAAAGACAGTGTGAAGGATCGAAGACTCTGAGACTCTTGAGGTAAGACTTCTGATCTTTTCCTTCCTTGTGGCCCTCGGTGCCGCCCCGAGCTTCCTTTGAACCTTTTCCTTCCCGGTTTGAGCCGTGTCACGAATAACAAAGTGTTGTTGTTATTGTGATCATAACAGAAAGTTCTGAATTAACTAAAGGAAAGCCTCACCAGTTATAAGTCAACATGGGTAATGTGGCGTTTCCAACGTGTTCCTCTCACAACAGATTTACATTACTTACTTGTTGGCATTCATCCTTTTCAAATAAAAAACGGTGTTTGTTGGTGTTTGTTTTTGGAGAAACTTTAAACCCTGTAATGCAGAGTTGTGTTCACAACTTGAGTTAATGGCGCTCTGGTTGGTTGTATCTATACATCTTGTTCGCCACTGAATACAATTAGAGCTTTATAAAAAAAACATTTCAAATGTATAATCCTAAACATACTTCCGGTTGATTGTGTATTGATATTTTTTATGTTTCACCATGAAGATCATTTTGCAGACACACGTCACAAATTCAGAAACAATGTATCACCATAAAACCACCAAAATAAAACAGTTTTCGTCAAAGCGCTGTAATTGGACGAGCCCAGTGGAGCATCGGCCCTAAAGCATTGAGGGTGCTCCTCTCTCTCTCTCTCTCTCTCTCTCTCTCTCTCTCTATATATATATATATATATATATTTGTTTTATTTACAGCCATGGAGACTTAGGTCCAGCTCGGCCGTGATGCAGGTGTTTACTTATTTAACAGAAGTTAATGCCGGCCGATGTTTGCCCTCCACCTGCAGGACGAACACCGGGAGATAAACGGAGGCTATTACTTCTATGGGCTCGATACCTCGGCTACGCTCGCTTCACGATTGCTTTCGGGAAAACACAAAGGGTGTGACTCTTTAATAAATAAAAAAGTTTATTAACTACTAATCGATGTGCAGCAGCAGCAGCAGCACACACACTGACGCTGTGCAGGACGGGCGGCTTGAACCAATGGAGCTGACCTCAGATCTGCCAATCCTTTGCTTATCACAATGTTCTTTATTGTACCGAGCACAGCAGATAGCAAACATGGGGGGGGGGAGAGATTAATCTAGCTCAGACTCAGACTAAATTTCCTCTTTCCTTCCCCCGGTTGCCGTTCCCTCCCTAACATTCTCCGTCTTATCTATCTTGTCCGTCTGCATCATCTTCCCGGCGCTTTACGTTTATCTCTTTTCCTCCTCTAGTTCTTTATGTACCAACCTCTCCACAGGCGGCCATCACTCCTCCTCCCGGGTTCCCGGTGGTCAGAAAGCAAACCTGATACAGCGATATCATCCAGCCAGAGCGAAGAAAAAAAACGTGCATCGAGTCTCTCATTTTCCAGATTAGGTCATCTGTGGAATTAAATGTAGAAGGATTGATCTTCACAGGAGAACTTTCACTTCTTGTTTGTTCTTTAAATACTTAAGCCAATATCATTTCTGCGGGTGCATTTCCAGCATGAGGAAGGAAGCGCTGGATTGTTTTTTCTCACAAAGCACAAAGATGGAGACGATCGCTCGGGGGCAGGACTCGAGGGAAATCCTTGTCCGAGAAATAGCCCGGTAGTTTGAATAGCTTGTTTACTCTCCGCCACCCCAATCTGAGATCTGCCCGACCGGGGCCGCTGCTGATAGCCAGACCATAATAGACACCGGCGGCACACAGGGGGGGATCTCAATTACATCGCTTTTAAAGAAGGTGTCAATGGGAGGCGGCGGGTGGATGTTGATATGGGGTAATTGTATGTGTGTGTGTGTGTGTGTGTGTGTGTGTGTGTGTGTGTGTGTGTGTGTGTGTGTGTGTGTGTGTGTGTGTGTGTGTACCACAGCAGCATTTGAGACAACCTCGGTCTAGAATGGGATACCGGTGTTGTCTAAACAAACAAGGGTATGGAGGTCCAGGGGCACCGATGTTAAAATTAAAATAATGTAATCAAATTACAATTCATCATTTCATCAAGTGTTAAAATAAAAAAAACATTTAGTTTCCCTCTTTTGAAAAAGGTGACGACGGCCACGATTAAAAATGCACATTCGATTCCGCCTGTCATGTAAAACGGGACGGCCCAAATCATAATTTTTCAAAAGTATGATAAACGCCACAAATTGGACTTTTGAGTGTGAATTTTAATCATGTCTTAAATTATTTTATTTTTTTTAAAATGAAAAGGTAATTCTGCAGCCACATCTGCTCAGACTCAGATGGAGCAGCCCAGTGTCTATCAGGTTTGCAGTTTACCTCACATTTGAATGAATGTGTGTGTGTGTGTGTGTGTGTGTGTGTGTGTGTGTGTGTGTCCATTTGAAGACCCCCTCATAAGAAACTGGACCACTAATTCCAGCACACTTCGTCCTCCACTTAAAAAAAAGCATCGTTAATTCTAAAATAAAAAATAATGATGGAATTCATTTCCAAATTGGAAGACAAATGTGTCCCATAAACTTCAAAATAAAACAAATAAAATCAAACTAGCTTTTTTTTTTTTTTATATGACTAAACTATTTCATTGTAATAAAGGCGCTCTGGACGTCGGCAGGCGGTCGGCACCGACAGCGAATGGAAAGAGAAGAAGGTTTTTTCAAAAGGCAACGCAGGTTAAAATCAAACTATAAATATAAAAACATAACCAGCAGATTCCACTCAAACACGGAATGTCGCAAGCACCCAGTGAACCACCTGGAACCAGTTGCCCCCATGAAGAGCTGGCGGAGCAACTCTGGTTCACCACCATTAAGTAATTCATCCGTGTCGTCACCAGCAGATTTCATCAGCTGAAGCTAGCGAGCTGAAGCTAACAAGCTAAAGCTAACGTGTTGTTGGCTTAGCTAGCTAGCTTTAACTGATGAAATCTGATTGAAATAACACATTTAGATAGTTAGACACAGGCTTTATCAAAACATATCGTCACACAAACTAATGTAGTTTGTTTTCAATGTGCTACTTAGATTACTCCTGTAGTAGGAAGTAGGAAGTAAGCTAGTTAGCCGGACATTCCACCCCCCCCCCCCCCACCCTCTCTCTCTTAATCTGCTTCATCTCTTTTCTCCGGCCAGATAAAATAAAGAATGAGAGAGGGAGATTTTGTGTGTGTGTGTTCTTCAGGTATAGAATAATACAAATAAAAAAGAGGAGAGGAAGGAAGGGTCTGTTCGATCGTGGTGCTTTGACGCAGAGTCTGCTTTGACCAAAACAAAAACAATAAACAACCACGAAGAGAAGGACACACAGTCGCTCCCCGGCGTCATGCAGCAGGCGGACGAGAGGACTTCCAGACGACGACACACACACATTCTCCGGCAGCCACGTCGGAGGTCGTCTGATTGTGGCGGTCCTGTGATGTGGTCGCTCCACTTCTCAGAGAACAGCCGCCATGCGTTCCCACTGAGCCGCGGTCGGTGTCGAGCCATGCGGCTTCGCGAGCGGCTTTAAGACGTGAACCACAACACATGGAGCATGTGCTTCCCGTCACCGGGCAGATGGGCCGGTTGTGCGGGGCGACGGGGCAGTGCGAGGTTTAATCAATTGAACATTGCTTTTACCCAGAAGCCCCAGCAGAAGAAGAAGCCAGCGGTTTGTCCTAACTGGGAACAGAGCGCCAACATCTGGGCCAGTTACTCAGGAAGTGTGAAGTTATTTAAAGACATGATGCCGTGGGATAGTGTTTTTTAGGTATAATACATGGCATCAAGAGGGGTTAAGCCACCTGTCTGGTGTCATGTGACTTTGAGCTGGCAACTCCTTATTGGCCGACACTGACCCGGTTGATGGATTCAAACATCTTATTATATTATCAGTAATATTTAACTTCAGATTGCTTTGTTTGAAGCTCTGTGAGCAATGCACCTTTGTCTTTTCTTTATTTCTTTTTTTTTATTAAGTTATTTTCTTACACAGTTACTTCACAGCTGAGCATCAATATTTATGGACTCTATTGAATCGACTATTAAGAATCTCAAAACCTCTCTGACTGTAATTTAAACTATTTTGCATGGCGCAACATCACTCACGGCAAATTAGAAAAATACATTTTGTCGTTGTTGTGGTGGTGGCTCATTTTTTAAGACACCAGCAACAAGCGACGAGCTGTGTGTGATCAAAGGACCTACACACTCTCTTTCTTTTGTTATCTTGGAGTTATTCCGCTCCGATTGCACCCTCGACCTCCAGCTGTGGCTCCTGAGAGATCACGACACACGACAAGGGACGGACGAGGAGAACGGGGGGAGAGGGGGGAGGAGGGGGGGGGGGCTGCAGTGCGTTTACATACCCCGGAGTCTACGGGCAGCTGGATAAGGCTCAGCTGGACATGCACGTCCTCCCGCTTGGACACTTCCTATAGTGGAAGTGATCATTTTGGGGGGCGGGAGAGAAAGAGGGGGGGGGGGAGCGGACGGAAGAAGAGAGGCACAGAGGTGAGAGAGGCGGAACCACAGCGGTAGAGAAAGAGCAGAAGGAGAGAGAGAGAGAGAGAGAGAGTGAGAGAGAGATAGAGAGGGGGGGGAGGGGGGGGGGTCAGAGGGACATTCATTCAGCCGGTTGTTCGGCTCCACCGTGCAGCCGCCGTCAGTGAGTCCTGAATCACAGCCGCACGGCGGCGGCTTGACTACAGGTTCGAAAAGCAGGAAGGAAGTCAAGACAGCCCGAGAGGCCGGAGGTGAAGAGCACGGCCATGTTTTCACCTCCGTTTTCACCTCCTCTCCCCCCCCCCCCACCCCCCCGGATGCATTCCTTTGCGGCGTTCACATGTGTGTGTGTGTGTGTGTGTGTGTGTGTGTGTGTGTGTTTGTTTGTGTGTGAAATGTCTTGTTTACTGTCAGAGATGAGAGGTGCAATAAAAAAATTAAAAAAGAAAGAATTAAAAAGAAGAAGAAGAGAAGAGCATCTTTTGTCTCTTGGCTGTCAAATAGCTCTCTGTGAAGAAACACTGCACTCTCTGCGGCGGTTATTGAATTCTGTTACACACACACACACACATACACACGGTCATAACACGAACAGGAAGTATGGAGGCGATGAAGATGATGGAGGAAGGAGTTAAATCGAGAAAACCACAGGAGGCAAAAGAGGATTCATAACAAAGCCAAACAGCTCCCGTCCCTCGGCCTCCGCTCTGCCTTCACGTCCAGGGCAGAGTGGAAGTGATGCACGCCGGTGTGTCTCTCCCGGCTCGGTTCACGCCATTCAAAACCGACCCGTTACCTAGCAACGCTGACGCAGGGGAAGTTTGGGTGACTAAAAATAAACAAAGTGTTTGCAAGAGAATGAAAAAGAATGGAAAAAAAGTTGAAAAAGGAGATGGAGAATTGAACCGACATCACTGTGATGAAAAGAAGGGGGGGGGGGGGCAACAATAGACCTTCGGGGGTTTCTACATTTGCTCGTATTTGTATGAGAGTCTGTAAGCGTTTGAAGGTTTCACACGCAGGTATACGCGTCGGGAGGATTCTGAGGGCTTTCATTTGTTCAGCTTTCTTTTGGAACAAAAAAACTGAAACAAGAAAGCAGCTGAAAGTTGGAAACGAAATAATATGATAGACGGCAAAGTACATTTTTCATGGCTCGAAAGCGAAGAAACAACGAGATGGAAGACAGAAAAAGAAACACTTCATAGCGTTGGCCACGACGTGGTCCATAGGTTTAAAACACGACTCCAACCACGACTCTGGGGCACGTAGAATGTAAGTGTTACACGACGGAGGCCAAGGCTCCGCCGCTTTCCGATTGAGCACGCCGGGCCTTTATTTTGGAGAAGAAATGTGCAGCAGGCAACGTTTTATTGATCCAGTTGGAACTGTGGAAATTTCTTTGGCATCAGAAACAGACGAAAATTACGCAAAATGACTTCCAGCTGCGACGCACTCAAACGAGCTCAGTGGGTTTAACGTACTTTAATATTTGTTGAGAACACGGTGAAATGAGCCCCGCTGAGGAGCACGTTGGTGTCGGCCGTAGACCAGAGTTCACCGAGTTTCACACAAAACCAAACTGAAACTTTTCTTTATAAGATATAAAAATGGGACAATTCAAACAGTTAATGTTTGAAATGAAGCCGCCAATCAAACGGGAGCGATATCTAGGTGTGTTTTCCAATTCTTCGTCGTCGTTGCACATCCCTTCGTGGTATTTTTGTATTAATTGTCTTTTTTAAATAATGTTGTCTCTTTGCGGTTGCTATAAGAAAAATCATCATTTTTCTTTTTGCAATTTTGACCAAACACGAACACGGCGAGTCACAAACAAAGCGCGGTTTAATTTCGATGTCAGTCGGACTTTAAAAAGTCATCAGGAATGCGTAGCCTCCGGCCTCGGCCTGCGCGTCAGAGCCGTCATCTTAAGCGGCTTTGGGTCATCGCCCCCCCCAACCTCGCGCGTCGCTCCATTCACGGCTGCAGAGCACTTGACATTTGTGGAGCGGAGGAGCACAACGGGAGGAGCGGCCCATTCAGATTAATCCATAATCTACGCGGCTGTCGAGCTCTCGCCTGCCACCCGTCGTCTATTCTCTCTCTCCTTCGCCCAAGAGCCAGAAATGCAGCAGAGATCAAAGCCTCGGCGTCTCAGAGAAGACCGAGAGGGCCAGACGAGCAGCGAGACATCGGATGAGCTTCTTCGCTCGCCTTGGGAAATGTTTCTCTTCGTCTCTCCGGCTGCCGTCTGTGAACTTTACCGGTCCTTTACCCTTTCCCGTCCACGAGATGAATCAAAAACACAGAGAGGTGGTGGAGAACACATCGCTCTTTCGCTGCGTGACACAAGAAGAGTTGCACAGAGGGGGGTGGGGAGGAGGTGAAAGGGGGGGGGGGATCAAGAGGAGCGTGAAAAAGGAGTCATCCGAGCATGAGACTGATGAGACGAGGGATGCGGGCTGACGTGGGTTTTGTTTCTCTTCCCGTGACGGGCTTTTAGGGCGTGAATCGCATCGGCGACAATAATGAGGACGACTGCCGAGAGAGCGCCGGGGAAAAAGAGAGTGGGAGGAGAGGAGGCTGACAGCGAGGTGGAGGTGAAGAAGAGGGGATGGGAGGGGGAGGGGGGGGGGTTGGAATGAAACAACTACGACGTGTGTGTTCTCGACGTCCTCCCGTAACCCCGCCGCAGAGAGCGCAAGAAAGGGGTCAGGCTAATGCCGACAGTACATGAGTGTGTGTGTGTGTGTGTGTGTGTGTGTGTGTGTGTGTGTGTGTGTGTGTGGGCGTGATTATCCACCCATTAGTGTCATGTGTGCCTGATAGTGATAAATATGCAATCCTAATGTTCTTCCTCGTGTTGTTGCTTTGAACCGGGTGCATGATGATGAGAAGACTTCCTAAAGACCTCCTTCTCCCTCGACATGAACACGCGGCGTTAAGGCGAGCCGGAGCCCGGAGGTCAACGAGTTGACCCGCGGAGACAACCTGCGACGACCCCGGGGGCCGACGTCTCGGCCCGACCAGCAACACCGTACCTCGGTCTGGAAACCCTCCACCAAGATGGCCACCAGCAAGTTGAAGAGGACGTAGTTGCCGAAGGTCATGAGCGCGATGAAGTACAGCGCGGCCACGGGCGTGGTGGAGGCCATGCCGTTGTAGAGCACCTTGTTCCAGTCCTCCTGGGTCAGGATCTGGAGCAGGGAACAGAGGGTCATGGGATTCATTGGGTTCATAACATTGGCTGTTCTGTGTCTCTTCGTGGTTGTTTTGTGTCTCTTTGTGGTTGTTTTGTGTCTCTTTGTGGTAGTTTTGTGTCTCTTTGTGGTTCTTTTATGTCTCTTTGTGGTAGTTTTGTGTCTCTTTGTGGTAGTTTTGTGTCTCTTTGTGGTTGTTCTGTGTATCTTTGTGGTTGTTCTGAGTCTCTTTGTGGTTGTTCTGTGTCTCTTTGTGGTAGTTTTGTGTCTCTTTGTGGTAGTTTTGTGTCTCTTTGTGGTAGTTTTGTGTCTCTTTGTGGTTGTTCTGTGTATCTTTGTGGTTGTTCTGAGTCTTTTTGTGGTTGTTCTGTGTCTCTTTGTGGTTGTTCTGTGTCTCTTTGTGGTAGTTTTGTGTCTCTTTGTGGTTGTTCTGTGTCTCTTTTTGGTAGTTTTGTGTCTCTTTGTGGTAGTTTTGTGTCTCTTTGTGGTAGTTGTGTGTCTCTTTGTGGTTGTTTTGAGTCTCTTTGCGGTTGTTCTGTGTCTCTTTATGGTAGTTTTGTGTCTCTTTGTGGTTGTTTTGTGTCTCTTTGTGGTTGTTTTGTGTCTTTTTTTCGTTTGATTATTTCTGTTTGTTGTCACCTTGTCTCATTAGGTCATGTGTGTCTCTTTGTGGTTGTTTTCTGCCCTTTAGGCACATTCAGTAATCCATCATGTCGTCACCAGCCGATTTCAACAGCTTAAGCTAGCTAGCTCAGCTAACGTTCCGATGTCTTAGCTAGCTAGCTTCAGCTGATGAAATCTAGGTGAAATAACACATTTAGATAGTTAGACACCAGCTTCATCAAAACGTATCGTCCCACAAACTAATGTAGTTTGTTCTCAATGTGATGATTAACTTACTCCTGTAGTCAGGCACGTGCACAGACATTTTGGGGGGCACGTGCTCAAACCCAAAAAAAGGGCACATGCCAAAAAAAGATTCTGACAGAGTTAAAGCATAAGCAGCAATATGACCTGCGTGTCCTCTGGGCAGCATCAGACCGCTATCTTACACTTCCTTTATGAATAAAGATGAATTATTATATAACAACAACAGTACAAGCGTTCTGATTGGCTAATGGGTCGTCACGCTAGCCACGTATTGCCCTCCTCGCCAGTCTGATTCTGATCCGTATTGTCCTCTTACGTAATTTTCAAAATTAGCGATATTGACAGACATCAACAGCTAAGAGCAGTGGTCCTCAAACTAAGGCCGGCACATGTGGCCCTCTGAACCAGGTTTTTTTTTCCTACAGGCGGTATAGGCGGCCGCCTAGGGCGCCATTCAGAGGGGGGCGCAAAAAAATGCGCTCCCCTCTGAAAAGAAATACATTGTTTTTCACTTTATTTTTTTGCCACTGCTGGGGCTTGAACCCAGAACCTTGTGTCCACTGAACATACGCTTCTACCCACCAAGCCACAGCACCCAATGAGATTTTTATCACACTGCATCAGATTGTGTTCTGTACCAAAAATACACAACCAGGGGCTCGTAAGTGGTGTTGAGCACGTCAGGGCGAAAGTCTCACAAGAACTAAAATAAATGCCCCGTCGGATATCAAAACACATTTGGGGGGACTTGATGATAGAGAGGGTAACTTTTATTCTTAAACACTGAAGTGCCTCCTGAAAAAGGGCACTTTACTCATCCGGGGCAAAAGGGGCTGGTGCTTGAGCACCACTAGGGCTCTATCTGTGCAAGTGCCAGCCTGTAGTAGTAAGGAACGAAGCTTAGTGTATACATGAAAAAGAGAGAACATTTAGTATTTAAACTAACAGTGACAATTCTAAGACCTTTCCGATTTTGGGGGATTTTTTTTTTCCAATTACTTTTCCAGGCCTGGAAACAACCATTTTAAAAAGCCTTGACTTGTCCAGGTTTTCCATGACCGTACGAACCCTGCCCTGTATTCCTCCCACGTCTGCTTGCGTGTTCTCCGTGTTTTTTAGACAAAAATCGAATCCTAAACGCAGACATACTGCCGTCACTGTTCCTGCACAACAAACATCAGCATCACGAGACCGGCGAGGTCCGGAGCGCTGCGGTCGAGTCGCTCGGCGATGACCGGACAGCAGTAGTCCGGCGGAGCGGTCATCGTCCCGTGACGCTCCGCTGGCTGCGTGATGTCAGACTTCTATGTTTCTATGTCAAGAACAATGAAGGCATTCTGAGCACCGCCAGCTCTTCATTTCCTTCGAAAAGACAGAAAGCTGAAATGTTGAAGATGATGCAGATTGGCTCCGCGCAGCGACATTAAACCCTCCATCACGAGAACACGCCTGACAGGACAATCTTCTGTGCGGCGGGACGCGCTGACACTGTACATCATCTGCGCTCAGATCTTACACTGAATTATATATCGGGGCTATATTAAGGGTGATGAATACTATATGGTGGATAACGGATGGAATGTGGGACCTGGGAGAAGGCCTCGCCATTAATCCGAGGTTACAAGAGGCAGGCGCCAAGTCGACTTAACCTCTGGGATCTCTTGGAAATGGGAATTATATAAAGTGGAAGAAAATGAGGGGGCTGGATGAAAGCCAGACAGGAAGGGAGGGGGAAGAGGAATATTTGATTCGATGTATTATATTAATTCGGGAGGAAATTGTCTTTTCTGCTCGGGGACGGGCTCCGTCAGCCCCGACGACTCGGGGAAGCTGTTGGCGGCTCAGCAGCGTCTGGGATTCGGGTCGCGCTGCTGCTGCATCGTCTGCAGACAGATTGACGGAGTAAAGGGGATTACGCGCTCCTCACCTGGAAGACGGTCACGATGGCCCAGAGGAGGGAGTCAAAGTTCTTCCTGTCCGGCTGCGTGTCTCCACTCTGCCCCTCGCAGCCAAACTTGCATCCAAACAGATGCATGCCCAGGATACTGATGCAGGAGGAGGGGGAGGGGCAAAGAAGAGGAAAACAAACAGGAGGGGTACATGTTTACTTCAGGTAAACATCTTAGATGCAGCGCAAATAAACAGAAATAAACATTCCGGAAGGACGTGTTTGGTGTTTAGCAGACGGTTACTGCCGGCTGCGCGTGTGAAGGGAACGACTCATCAGTTAGCTGTATTACCGTGAGAGTAACCACCACATGCTGTCATTCAGGTAACAGAGAGGTATTGCTGCATATACAGTTCACCCATAATGCATTGTGGCAGTCAGATTGCAAGGAGAGGGAGAGGAATCCAAGTTCAGCACCATGGAGAGCGTCGCACAGCGATGCCTCACACCCATTGGAGCCAACGGAGGTCAAAGCATCAAAACCCCTCTGAGAGGAGTTCATGCTGCTTTTTAAAGGAAGTCGACAGTCTAGACGATATTTTCCTCTTTCTTCCAGGGCGAGTACGGCGATCGAGCTCGGAGTCGATCGGCACGGCGGAGCGTGACGGCTGGGAGCGGCCGGAGGAAACTCTCCACTCGCACCTCATGTGTTTAATCTGCCCAGTACAGTAACACTAATCCTGCGTGGGTTCGTTTTATGAAACCACCAGTCTATTTATTTCATATTAAACCGGGGCCGAGGGATCAATGAGCCTCTGTCTTCACTCAGATCAAAGGCTGTTTATAAATGCATACACAAGACTTCTGGCACACGGGTGTGTGTCGACTGAAGTGCACGTGTGGCCTCGTGCACGTGCAGCCGGGTATACAAACATCCCTGAACACGCACGGCCAACACGAAGACACTGTTCTCTCCCCCCCCCCCCCCCCCCCTACCTACCTGAAGATGAAGATGAAGAGCATGAGCAGCATGCAGAAGGTGGCCACGTTGTCCATCGTCTTCATCAGCACCACCAGCTGCCTCTGCAGCGCCGGCATGAACCGGACCAGCTTCAGCACCCGCATCAGCCGGAAGGTCCTCAGCACCGAGAGGCCGCCGTGCTGCTGCCCCACGATCTCCCACACGCTGTCCGGGGAGAACACACACACACACACACACACACACCTCTATAATCATTGCATCTGCATTCATGTCCAGATTAGTTTTTTTAGATTGCCTTTAAACCATTAAACTCGGATCTCCTCCCAGTTCGGGTGTCATGAAGAACTCTCGTTTATACTGGATCCATTTCCCCTATCCTAGGTATTCGGGTGAATGATGCTGATTGAGAGCTTCCATGACTGTGTTACAGTGTTGTGTTTGTTAGGGGGCTCTTATACAGTAGCTTGTGTTCCTAGTGTCAATATAAAAATAAAAAAGAACACAAAAGTAAATAAAGTTTCTTTCGTTGCGGGATAACAAATAATTGTTCCCGTTCACATAATTAATTTGTTTTAATTATTATTATTATTATTATTATTGTTATTATTATTATTATTTCTTATTTATTTTACAAGTTTTCTAGGTTAAAAAAGTCCCCCCCCCCCCCAAGTGTCAGGTCACCCTCCTCCTCCTCACCTGATGACCACGATGATGCCGTCGAAGATGTTGTAGGGGTTCTTGATGTAGCCGAACGGCCCGTAGACCAGAACCTTCAGCAGCATCTCCAGAGCGAACAGGCTGGTGAACACGATGTTGCTGATCTCCAGCGCGTTGGTCAACTCCTCGGGCTGCAGGCGGAGGAGGAGGAGGAGGAGGAGGAGGAGGAGGAGGAGGAGGAGGAGGAGGAGGAGGAGGAGGAGGAGGAGGAGGCGTTAACAAACACTTATCTCCACAGGTGATTTCAGCTCTTTGAACTGGGTCTGGGTGTCCATGTCTAATGGGAGGCGTTTCTATGAAGACCACGACAACACCTGCTGTGGAGAGCAAATATGACAACGGCTACACGCAATTTAAATAGGACAAATCTGTCTCACACACACACACACACACACTCAGCGATCACAATGCTGCTGCTGAATGTGTCAGCACAAAGCTCCTCAGAGAATTGGGCTGCCACTCACATCGACATCAAACAGCCGCGCAGGGAGAAGCAAAAAACTGGAAAAAACAGCAACAAAACAGACAGAAAGAGAAAGACACAAAAAAAAGATAAAAGGTGCGGCTCATCCGAATATGACACGTTATGTAAATCGGGCATCGATGGCATCCAATCAGTGTCGAGGAGAAGAAAAGGAGCCGGTGGGGACGCGGTTATGTGTGACACCGGCAAGGCCTTTCATCTCCATGTGATAAACAGTGTGTGTGTGTGTGTGTGTGTGTGTGTGTGCAGAGCCGTCCTCCCAGGATGAACCAGGAGGTAATGTGATGTAATGTGAACACAGTGTGTGTCATTAGGCCCGTCCTAGTGGGCCGCTGTAATCACGACTCGCACCGCGACGCTTTAAGCAGCGATTAGTCAACACTGAGCGTCAGGAGGAAACACGGCGAGGACGTCGTCCTGGAATATGGTCGCTGGAGTGGCTGCACCTGCTTCCTGCGCTCTTATTGGGGGGGGGGGGGGTGGAGCGGTTGTTGTTGTTCCGACAGGCTTTAAACTTTTAGGCGCCAAGCTTTTTCTAGGCCTCAGCTCCGAAAATGTCATACCCAAACTAAAAAGGCTGTATCTCTGCAACCACTAGGGCTATTTTAATCATTTTTAAACTTTGTTTTCTTTTGTTCAGATGTGTATATATCAGTCTATATGTTACTGGGTAAGAGTAAATGAAGATGGCACACAGAAAAAATATGAAAATGTCAGGTCCGAATTGAAAAAAAGCACCACCAGGATGATTATATGTTTGAAATAAGGTAGAAGCGAGAAGCCACCGCTCCCTGAAGACTCCGACGCAACCGCCGGCCCGACAGGCTCCAGCAACACGGAGACGGAACGTTGCACCATCATTGAGACTCAGTCAGAAGTTCACTGGCTCAGGAGAGTAACCACGGGCTCTTCATCGCAGCATTACGGATATTCTCGTCATCCTCGTGCTTCAAAACTTCTCCGACCGGCTGCAGCTCATCGGGACAGAAGTGGAACAACGAGGGGAAACAATGGAGGAAACTCAGACACGAGCGGCGGAGTATTTCATCACGACAGTCGAGGTCGGTGATGAAATGCAAAACAAAAGACGTTGGTTTATCAAAGCTAGCGAGAGAGAGAGAGAGAGATAGAGATGCAACAGGAAGCGAGAGACGCCCCTTGCCTTGGCTCGCCGCTGCCTGTGTCCGGGGTAATGAGGCGGCGGCGGCACGAGGACGTAACGAGGAAGACGAGGAAGAGTTTAATCTGCTTAGCGCTAATGCAACGTCACCTAATCTGATCTCATCTAAACGGGATGCTGCGCTCTGCTGCGCCAGGACTGGAGATCTGTGTGTGTGTGTGTGTGAGTGTGTGTGTGCGTGCGTGCGTGTGTGTGTGTGTGTGTGTGTGTGTGTGTGTGTGTGTGTGTGTGTGATTGCTTAATCAAGAAGAGGGCATTTCAAGCATGACATGGCGAGCCTGTGTGTGGCTGCTTGTGAGTGGAGCACTGCAGTGAAGAGGAAGTCTGCAGCAGCTCCACGCGGAGACATCAGAGTCGTAATAATACGGAACGGTTTTTAGTTTTTACTCCATGCTTCTTACTCTGCAGCTGTAGTTTGATTATGGATATTAACCCTGTGGGATCTGGTGTCATTTACTCGATTTTACACAAATTCTTAAATTCACACGTTCCCATGTGTTTTACATCAAGAATTGCAGAAGAATCTCAGGTCTCAAGTGTAAAGAGATAATTCACTGTAGCTCTAAAGCTGAACATGGAAGTTCGATTATTTTGTATTCTTCGTATCTCTTGTGAAAACATACCTTTACCCGTGAAGATGAACGTTTTTGGTGTTGGACATCGGTTCACTAAAGGTCTTGGGTTCCAAAAGCAGTGAAATATATGAATAAAATGGTAGATACATGTATAATAAATGTTGAAAACCAAATATAGCAGCGAACAACTGTCGTCCGTAAAGATGCAGAGGAGAGGAGAGAGAAGGCACTCTCCCTCTGTCTGTGTGTGTGTGTGTGTGCTCCTGCCCTCCTGTACCCCTTTCAACCAAACACCGTTTGCTGTGTCAGCCCCCCCCCCCCCCCCCCCCCCCAATCCTCCAGCACATTGAGCTGAGCCGGTGAGAGCCAATAGAAATGCTCCCAATCTGAGGTCTAGCGCCCTTTACATTCATCTTTATTAGCATGCGGCCAGAAGCCGTCGTCCTCTTCGGGCCGCAGACAAATGTAAAATGACTTTTTCATGTAGCGGACGGCTTCCTCTTGATTTGTAGTTCATTTTGAAGAAGGGATTAAATCCTCCATCTAAATGGGTTGAGTAGACTTTTCTCAATGTGAAGTAAACTTTAGGATCTAACTTGTGAAACAGTTTTAAATGCTTTTTGGATTGAAGCATTTATGAACTTGTTCCTATTTATGTTGTTATTATTTCTCACTGGTCCACCCTGCTGTGGCTGGACCTCTCCCCTCTCGGTCCATTCTGACTGATCTCTGAGCCGGATCCTCGTCTCTCTCTCCTCTCTGAGCGCCACAGGAGACTCACACCGGGCCTCAGAAGACAAACCAACGGAGGACACAGAGAGTGGGCCTGTTGAAGAGTTGTGTCCATTTTATAACTTCCCCTGATCAACTGAAGTCTCTCTCTCTCTCTCTCTCTCTCTCTCTCTCTCTCTCTCTCTCTCTCTCTCTCTAATGTGAGCGTCATCCGTCCAGGAAGCTGGAGGCAGATCCAGAGCCGCAGAGGAGAAGTCGCTAAACACCCACGTCATTTGACATCTCACTGAACCAGGAAATAACTGAACGCAACATTTGATCACCTCATTGATTCCTCCTTTTTATTTGACTCCCTCCTTAAACCGGGATTAGCGGCTGTTGTTATTTTTCCGTCCACGGCTCACCATTAGTACAAATTGGAGAAAGAAAAATAAAATCCACTTTTTTCCGGCCTGTCTGTCTTAGATCTGGTTTATCTGTGTGTGTGTGTGTGTGTGTGTGTGTGTGTGTGTGTGTATATGTATGTGTGTGTCCATATGTGTGTGTGTGTATATGTGTGTATATGTGTATAGTGCGTGTCTGTATGTTTGTGTCTCTGTATATGTGTGTGTGTCCGTATGAGTGTATATTTGTGTGTATATGTGTGTGTGTATATGTGTGTGTGTCTGTATGTGTATGTGTGTCTGTTTATGCATGTGTATGCGTGTGTGTGTGTGTGTATGCGTGTGTATATGTGTGTGTATATGTATATGTGTGTGTGTGTGTGTCTGTATATGTGCGTATATGTGTGTGTGTGTGTGTTTATAAGTGTGTGTGTGTGTATAGGGGTGTGTGTGTGTGTGTGTATGTATATGCGTGTGTGTATATGTGTGTGTGTGTCTGTACCGTTGCACTGTTTTGCACTGTTTGTTTTGTACTGCACTGTTCTTGTTGTTGTTTTTGTGTTGTTGTGTGTTGTGTCATGTTTCGTCTTGTTTTGTGTTGTAAACACTGAGTCACTTTACCAAAAAGAATTCCTTGTTTGTGCAAACTTACTTGGCAAATAAAAAACGATTCTGATTCTGATTCTGATTCTGATTCTGATGTGTGTGTGTCTGTATATTTGTGTATTTGTGTGTGCACATAATAAAGCATCACAATGCATCAGGGACCTTTAAGCACAGTCCGCTGTACATTAAGACGATAACCTGTGGAAATTGAAATCACCTGCGGCTGAAGTTAATCTCTGTGAGGTAATCCTACCGTCACAAATTCAAATGGAGGTGATTTTAATTGGAAGGGGGCCTGAACTTCAATAATACAACCAGACATTCAATTAAACCCTAACGACCTCCGTCGTGTCCATCACGGCTCACGGAGCTTCAGGAGACACTTGCTGTCCAGTCCGCTGCGTCAGCCAACGCACCAATACGTCAAAAAACAATTAAAGAGTGTCATTCCTCACCTGTAATTAGTGATTTATGACGGTCACGTGATCCAAGGACAAAGGGTGAGCGCTCCACCTCTACTGCTGGCTCCTACAGTCGATATCTACGTCAGTTATTAGAGCACTACACACATGTTACACTACACACCTGTTTACGCTACACACCTGTTTACGCTACACACCTGTTTACGCTACACACCTGTTTACGCTACACACCTGTTTACGCTACACACATGTTTACGCTACAGACCTGTTTACGCTACACACCTGTTTACGCTACACACCTGTTTACGCTACAGACCTGTTTACGCTACACACCTGTTTACGCTACACACATGTTTACGCTACACACATGTTTACGCTACACACCTGTTTACGCTACACACTTGTTTACGCTACACACCTGTTTACGCTACACACCTGTTTACGCTACAGACCTGTTTACGCTACACACCTGTTTACGCTACACACATGTTTACGCTACACACCTGTTTACGCTACACATATGTTTACGCTACACACCTGTTTACGCTACACACCTGTTTACGCTACACACTTGTTTACGCTACACACTTGTTTACACTACACACCTGTTTACACTACACACCTGTTACACTATACACCTGTTTACACTACACACCTGTTACACTATACACCTGTTTACACTACACACCTACTGACTACTGTACAGCACTGTTTGGCCCTTTGTCTTTGATAAGTGCAAAATAAACAAACTTTACTTACTTACTATCATTAATTATTAAGTTAACCAAAAGCTCTGCACCTGAGAGCCGATCTCTATAACAATGCTAACGTCATGCTCCATCTATTGTTTACATTACAATACATCGGTGTGCAGACGGAGGAGGAGAAGTTTCTCTATGTAAAGAGAGACCGAGAGAGACGGAGAGAGATGGGGAGAGAGACGGAGAGACGAGGAGAGATAGAGAGAGACAGAGAGAGACGAGGAGAGGTAGAGAGAGACGGAGAGAGACGAGGAGAGATAGAGAGAGACGGAGAGAGACGGGTTTACCCCCAACTAAACAGATGGCGGTCTTTGTCTCGTCGTTGTCTCAACTCTTACATCAGATCCTCCATAAATGGTAACGCTCTTAAACTGAGCGGGGAGATAAAGCAGACCCTCCTCCTCCTCCTCCTCCTCCTCCTCCCTCCCACCCGTCAGCCCTTCTTCTCCATCACCTCCGGGTCCTCACACTCTGTCAACCCTATCCAACACTCCAGTTAATCATCTCTTTATCCCTCCGTCGGTCCGCCCCCCACACACACACACACACACACACACACACGCTTTACATCCGCTGCACTTGACTCTCCCCGCTGACCTCCACGGTTCCCTCCTCGTGTGTGTGTGTGTGTGTGTGTGTGTGTGTGTGTATGTGTGTGTGTGTAAGAGATAGGCAGCAGGCAGGGAGGCTCTGCTGTGTGTCACGGACAGCGACTGAGTTGTGGGGTAACAACATGTCTGAGGTACTCAAGAGCCCGCTTTATATCTCAGGGGACGGGTCATGGCTGCGTACTGTACGTGTTTGTGCGTGTGTGTGTGTGTGTGTGTGTGTGTGTGCATGTATGTGTGTGTGTGTGTGTGTGTGTGTATGTGTGTGTGTTCCAGACTCATTTTGAGATAAAGGTACTCTTGGAGTGGAGCCATGGAGAAGTATTAGAGCTGCACTTCAATCACAATGAAGAGCCAATATCCTATACAACAACCGATGATAAATCAATAACGATAATAATAATAAACATTAAAGGGAACGGGGTCTATTCTTTATGATGTAGTTCTCCAGCTCCCCGGTGGTGTTACTTATATATTCATCCGTATGTTTAAACATTTTATTCCCATGTGACCTGACGTAGTTCCCCTGCAGGATGTGTGTGTGTGTGTGTGTGTGTGTGTGTGTGTGTGTGTGTGTGTGTGTGTGTGTGTGTGTGTGTGTGTACACACACGTCACATTCCTGTCCACCTGGTGTGAGTGTACGTCTTATATGTATTCTCTTCTTTTGTATTTGTGTATTTCATTCAGTCAATCTAATCATATACAATATTATTCTATATAATATAGAAAACAGAAAGACTGAAAATGTATAGGTAGAAGCAAAACATGCTTATATATTCCTATTCTAAAGTAATATCAAATAAATCAGAAAATGTATATAAAATAAAGAAAAATAACAAAGAAAATAAAATAAAAAAACAATACATATATAATATATATATATTATATATATACACATATAAACATATATATATATATATATATATATATATATATATATATATATACACATACACACAGACACACTTCCACATACATCTTCCATGTAAATACATTTCAATCACATGTATAACTCTCAAGAATTGTTTTATGAATAATGTTCTAAAAAAAGAAAATTTCTAAAATGAATGAATCCACGAACACAGCTGACCTTCACCGACGGACGACCTGTCCGACTGAAGCTCGTTAGCAGGTCCGTCAGTGGGTTGACGGTTCAATCCCCGCCCTATTCGATGTGCCTGAAGCCGACCCTCCACCCTGAGTTTCTCCATGTCGCTGCGTCTACGCTGGATGAACGTAACCTGGACGTCAGCTTAATGAAATATGATGTGACGTGATCCTCTTCACCGATATTCAGCATCATTCATCATTAATAAGTCCATCCCGTGGAATCCTTCGCCAGACGAGACATTGATTGGCCTGCAAAAGAAAAGTGTGGAAGTGTGTCTGTCGCCCTCTTTCCTCCCCCCATCAATTACCCACCGGGCTGGAGCTTTAATCTGGTCAGACTCTCTTTAAGGCCCGTCAGATCCCCACTATGCAATTTACAGCTGAATGATAAGTAATGCCAGGAGGGTTGGTGTGTGTGTGTGTGTGTGTGTGTGTGTGTGTGTGTGTGTGTGTGTGTGTGTGTGTGTGTGTGTGTGTGTGCGTGGGGTGTGTGGGGGGTCAACTTGATCGAACAGCCGCCGACAGACGACTCAACGCAGCTGAATCACAATTTCTTAAAAGTGTGCGGATTCAGAGTTACGCCGTCCGTGATTCATCCCTCGGGGCAAAAAAAGGGCAGGCCGCCCTCCAGGACGCCGTGACACGGCGAGCTCGCTAACGGGTATTTTCCGAGCAGCTGCATCTCCGACCAGAGTTCGACAGTAAAATAGTTTCCTATTTATAATGATGAGACGTTGGAGATGTGCAAGGAGAGCATAACGGCGTGCTGATGTTGCCGTACTGCTGCTGGCGTGGACACGGGCGCCGGTTGCAATTCTGCAAACCAGGCAGTTAATGTAATATAATATCTCTATAAAATACGACTCTGCTCCCCCGCTCCCCTATTTGTAAAACCAGATGTGTGTGGCAGGCGTTGCAAAGAATTAGAAACACTCAGGTCTCCGGGCAGAAGCGGATAAGTCTCTTTTCTTTGTTGTAGTCGTGCATATAGGATGAAAAGATGGTGTGTGTTGATATGGACCCCCCCGAGTCACATACACACTCAACGCCCCGGTCCATCAGCGCTGCTCTCTCTCTTTCTGTTACGTTACTCATCCTGGGCTCTGCATCTCATTACATTACATTACACGTCATTTAGCAGACGCTTTTATCCAAAGCGACTTACAATAAGTGCATTTCAACCTAGAGTACAAACTAAGAGCAACAAGAATACAGAAAGTAACATTTCCTCATCATAGTCAAACTACAAAAGTACCATAATAAGAGCCATTCAAGTGCTACTAAAATGCAAGTGCACCTCCTCCATGCCTGTAGCTCTGTGAATTTCCCTTTCTGACTTTCCTCTCTCGGCCATTGTTCTGCTCTCTGTGTTCTTGGCTCAAAGGCAGCGTTGGATACTTAGCAGCCCCCCCCCCCCCCCCCCAGACGATTGCCTTTTAAAGAGTACCAGTGTAGCACTTTGGATGGATCGTCTCCAACACTTGACCGAGGTTATCCATTCTTTGCTTTTGAACTGCCCCCCCACCCCTGTGATAAACTTG
The DNA here is from genome assembly GCA_036178185.1 of Liparis tanakae. NCBI lineage: Eukaryota > Metazoa > Chordata > Actinopteri > Perciformes > Liparidae > Liparis > Liparis tanakae. The sequence goes on from CM070105.1 coordinate 8,350,415, forward strand.
TGGCTCTGAAGCGACTAAGTCAGCCTCGACATCGGGGTACAGACTCAAGAACAAAAGCTCCATCAGAGGACTTGGCCAAAGGGTGTGTGGGGATTGAGAGCCAGCCTCTCCTCCATGTGGACGGCGTTACGGAGACAAACAGAGGCTTAGTGACGCTCGTGTCTTTGGACGTCGATGAGAAGCTGGCAATCAATGAAGCGTCTCGGGGACGGTTTCAGCAGCCGGTCTGGAGACCGAAAGGGATCCATGTTAGCCCAACTAGGAGAGAGCACTTCAAGAGAGAGAGGAGAAGACTGAAGAGGAGCGAGGCAGGAGACAAGAGGACGGGAGGTAGAACACCAGAGAACCACAAAATAAAGGGGACGAGGAAAATGAAAAGGGGAAGAAGTATAGGAGAAAAAGGAGAAGAGGAAGTAGACAAAGTAAGAAGAGAGAAAAGGGAGAAGAAGGAAGGAAGGGGGAAAAGGCAGGGAGAAGGGCAAGGAAAAGTAAGGAAGTAAGAGCACTTCAAGAGAGAGAGAGAGAGAGAAGAAGACTGAAGAGGAGCGAGGCAGGAAACAAGAGGACGGGAGGTAGAAGAGCAGAGAACCACGAAAGAGACCAAATAAAGGGAACGAGGAAAACGAAAAGGGGAAGAAGTGAAGGAGAAAAAAGGAGAAGAGAGAAAAAGGTGAAGAAGGAAGGAAGGGGGGGGGAAGAAAGTGGGGAGAAGGAGAAGGGAAAGGAAAAGAAAAGAATGAAAAAAGACGACAAGTGTATAAAACCTGCTGAGGACGGCATCAGCAGGTGTTCATCGGCCCCGGGTCAGACACCGGAAGAAAGCTCAGAAAACCCAGCCAGGCGTCACGCTCCTTCTACACGACACCCGCAAACACAACACGCACTTACGTAACTTCACGCAGCATCACATATGGCGATTATGAAATCTGTACTTAAGACCTACTTTCATGTGGATGTACAATCAGTACCACATTGATCCGCCCAATAGAAGTTTGATATTATTTAACTGAGATCAACTGTTCTACGGATGCGTTCGCCGGATGTCTTTCAATATGTATATATATATATATATATATATATATATATATATATAAAAAATATAAATATATATATTAGAAAGATTAAAGACACTTTATTTAAGATACTTTGGCTTCAGGGTTGATATCTGCTGTGAATGAGATGGAAATAAAACATCTCGAGGACTTTCTTCACTAAATCACCTCTCTCTCTCTCTCTCTCTCTCTCTCTCTCTCTCTCTCTCTCTCTCTCTCTCTAATTACCAGCTGGGTTCAAAGGAATTACGCAATCACACAGAATGACACACACTCAATCAATAAATCGAACACCTTTCCGACGGTCCTTCACTCCGTCTCATCTTCCCTCCGTCTCATCGGTCCCCCCCCCCCCCCCCCCCCCCCCCCGACGTCTCCACCCGACTCCGCCCGACACCCACTGACCTGCTCGTGGAACTCGATGCCCATGCTCAGCGTGTTGATCAGGATGGCGATCATAATCCCTCGTCCGAAGTACTTGCTGTCCACGATCTTCCGGAAGGTGTCGCACACGAGCCTCCAGAAGTGCACCACCTTGGCCGCCGCCTTCCCCAGACTGCAGCGCTGCTTGCCGGGCTGCCGGCTGTCCCTCCGGTCCTTGCGGTGGAGGTCCTGGGTGAACTCGTAGATGCCGTCGCTGTCCGAGTCCCCGGCGGTGTCGTTGCCCTCCGACTCGTTGGCCAGGGCCTTGGCGCAGTAGGGGCAGCTCTCGGGGTCCAAGGTCATGGCGGCCGTGTCCATGGCGCTGCTGGTGGTGCTGAGGTCGCGGGCCGACAGCTGGCAGGAGAGCTGGGCTGCAGAGCGGTGAGGGAAGTAAAGGTCGGATGAGAGCGATAAATAACACAGGATTTAGAAGAAACTGACAAGTCTGATGGAATTAATCGGTCATCATCAACAACAACCTTTCTGGACAGTATCAGAGAGAGTGTGTGTGTGTGTGTGTGTGTGTGTGTGTGCTCTGAGTAATGCCTAGTGTCTGTGGGCTGGACGCCAGCTCCTCCACCGTCTGTACATCCTGACCAGACCTGGCTTATGATAACTTGTCCGGATTCGACGTGACGGGCGAACATTCAGTAACTCTGAGTCGCTCTACAGTATTTATGTCGCTCACCTAAATAGGTGAAGAAGAAAACACTCTTGACAGTGTTTTAAAGTTGTAAGGCTTAATCACAATAAAGCAATACCCTTCTCCTATTGGACGATTTCCCTTGCAAAGATTCTGACTGAAGGAGATTCTCCTGATGGGAGATTCAAACCTCATTTTGATGTCTAGTTTTTAGGATTTTCTTAATCAGAATATGAGAGTTAATCTATAAACACCTTCAGAGTTTTTAAATTGGACTTTCAATGCAATGATTTTGAAACACCGATGGATTTTGGTCTACCTATGGGAGTGGGCGTGTCCACCGGGGTCGCCGGCCGTCCCTCCGGGGCGGCGGGGGGGATGTTCAGGTTGCAGCTGACGGTGGTCGGCGTGCCGGTGGTCGGCGTGCCGGCGGCGGCGCTCCCTCGCCGGGTCTGCAGAGTCGGGTAGTTCTTCGGCCCGGGAGCCGCGAACGGCACCGAGTTCCTCTTCATGGCCCGAGACGCGGGAGGCGGGGCAAAGGAGGAAGGGCCCGGCGTGGGGCCCATGTTTGTGGGCGAGGGGCGGAGTCCTCCCGCGTGGAACGCACCGAGAGCCGAAGACGCATCGGCCGCTCCCTCGGGAAGTCGGGACAGAACCGGCAGGTTTGTGTCGGCTAAAGCGAGATGCCCGGCGCCGGCGGTCGCCGCGACGGCCCCTCCGTTGTTGCTATGAGCGCCGGCCTCGAACTCCTGGCCCTCCGCACAGCGTCCGCCCCCTGCGGCCCTCACGCTGCCGTTCCCCAGGTGGTAGTGGTGGTGGTGGTGGTGCTGGTGGTGGTGCCGCGCCATCTGATGGACCGACACCGACCCCTGCCTGGAGCTCTTCCTCCTCCTCCTCTGGCTGCGTTGGGGCTCCGTTGGCGGCGGCGAGGCGGCGATGTTGAAGCCGGCGCGTCGGGCCAGCAGCCTGCAGACGCGGGCCGTTTGCCGGGCGCCCTTGTTGACCACGTGCACCAGGTACTTGAGCAGCTCGTCGTAGCAGGAGCCCGGCTCGGACAGCGAGGCCAGGGTGCTGGCGTTGGACATGAAGCGGACCCGCTGCTCCTTCATCAGCTGACTCTCCCTCTGCTTGGTCTCCGAGAACTGCGTGGCGATGACCACCAGGCACAGGTTGATCATGAAGAAGGAGCCAATCTGAGGGTGTGGGGGGGGGGGGGGGGGTTATTTACACACTCGCACGCAGCTGACCCACTTGGTCATTGGACACACACACACACACACACACACACACACACACACACACACACACAGTGGCACTTACAATGATGAGGAGGATGAAGTAGATGAAGTTGTAGAAGGAGTGAGCGTCCATCACAAAGTACATGATGTCCACCCAGCCCTCCAGGGTGATCACCTGAGGAGGGAGGACGTAAAACATAAAACATAAAACATAAAACAAGGGTCCGACAACTCAAACAAGGATTAACAAGAAAATCACATAAATCACATAATCCATAGGATCCCCAAGACTCAGCAGAAGGCTAATCCCCAACATGTCTGGTGCTTTGGGGGGTCTCATCTCTTGCTGGTTCTGGTCCTCCATCATTACCCCCCCCTCAGATAGACAGGGATAAAAGGACTCCCCGAAAGAAGACGATGTGGAGATAAAAGTGGCGGCCCGCTAATAAGCCTATGAATTCTTCGATACACCAGCCTCCATCACACCTCTTGGTCTCCATCTTCCGTAAACCCATTAAAACCCATTTTTATAGAACAGCTTTTAAGTGATCTAGTATTTTTTATGCAGAACTTTTGTTCCCCTAATTTAGTTTGTCTGTTTTTAATTTATTTGTTTTAATTTTCTATTTTAATATATACTTTTAAATGTAATATTGGTTTCTTACTATTCCACTTGTTTTGTTTGGCTCTCTGTGGAGCACTTTGTAAACATTGTTTTTAAAAGGTGCTATATAAATAAAGTTATTATTATATTATTATTATTACTTGCCTGGAGGCCAGCCGGACGCTGCAGTGCGGCCCCTTTTTTTCGGCGATGTCTTTCTGGCGAACGTTTTTACCTGAAAGATGGCGATCCACGCGTAGCAGATGTTGTCGAAGTTGATGGCCCCCTTGAAGGGGTTGACCAGGCCGGCGGTGCAGTTGTTGTAGTACTGGTTCCAGTTGACGCAGGTGGTGTTGTCGGTGCTGTTGTAGAACTCCGAGCTCAGCGTGCACTGCAGCCCTCCTTCCTCGTACACCTTGGGCACCGAGCCGCAGTCCCTCATGCCGTTGCCTCCGGGCTCGGAGCAGATGAAGGGGTTCTCGTCCTCGTTCTTGGTGTGGTAGTATTTCTCCAGCTCCACGGAGATGGGGCTTCGGGTGGAGGGGAGGGGGGGAGGGATGGAAAAAGATGACATTGCATGCAGGAGTTAGCCTACGAATGAATTGGGGAGATGTGCGTACAGTTGGAAGTAGCTACTACTATTGCTAGCATCCATATTTAAAAAAAAATTTAAATTATAATTATTTATTTTTTTACGTTGTAAAATGCTGTATTTGGATATATTGAACACCATGTGTGACATGGAAGTGAGAATATATGGTTTGTTAGCTTGGTGCTTAAAAGGTTAAGGACCAAAATTGACCCTTGTTGTCCCTTTCACCTAAATCACATCTAATATAATAACTATACAAGTACTAGAAGAGTCCACATGAGGGGCCTTATACTGCTTACATTTGGATTAATAAATGGAAGAATATTGTTTTTTCTTCATTCAAAAGTTGTATAATCTTGCTTTAAGAAGTCCTAACTGCTTTGATGAAGTGTAAAAAGAGACCCTTGTGTCGGAGAGTGACAGAGACGTACTGGAGAGCGATGAGGAGTTACTGACTGAACCACGACTCATCCTGAGGACTTTCACCCAGAACATTGACAAAAGGACGATGACTCGGGGGAACCGTCTTTGTTCGGCCCGTAACCCGATGCTGCTGCTGCTGGTCAACAGGCCGCTGAATGGAGCGCCGATTCTGCTTCTGGGTTGTTGTCGCTCGCAGAGTGGAATTAAAAGTGGATCAACTTCAAAGCCCCAAAGTCGACACAGATTATAATTCCATGGAAATCCTCCAGTAGCTGATTTTTAACTGATCCTTCCAACAGAAAAGGAGGAACAGTGAAACTGGCTGAAGCTGTGCTGTCCAACCTCAGGGCTGAATGGCTCTAGTAATGGGACTGGTCTGGTCCCTCACATACTGGGAGGGACCAGACCAGTCCCACTTCAGAACCAGACCATGCCCACTTCAGGCCCAGACTAATCCCACTTCAGGACCACAAATAAAAAGCGGACGTGGACGTTTTTGTCGGACTTCTTTACGCCGACATTCAGTCTTTTCGTGATGAAGAAAATCCTGATGATGAAAAGAAGTTGCCGGCTAGCCGACGCCATTATGCATCTGCTTCACTTACAGCTGCAAGGTGTCATAAATCCCACGGAGGGAAATGAAGGCGAGATGACGCCGGGAACATGAATAAATCATGTTCCACACACCATGATCGCTCTCATTATTCCAGGGGAGGCCCGTGGCGCTCCCATTCATCTTCATGATGACACCCTGTGACCCAGTTGTGTGTACCGGGGTCACGGCGTACTCCACACTGGTACCCAGTGGTACTCAGTGGTACCCAGTGGTACTTAGTGGTACTCAGTGGTACCCAGTGGTACCCTGGTCTCGCAGCCTCATCTGTCAAATAAACATACGGTACCAATGCAGAGACATTTTTTGGGGGGGCTCACAAGGAGAAGTTGCCGAGGAAGCAGCGGTTGCGGAGCAGGCCGGCCCACAGCTGGACGCCCACGATGCCGAAGATGAAGAAGACGAAGAAGCAGAGCAGCAGCACGTTGCCCAGCATGGGCAGGGTGTCCAGCAGCAGGGTCACCAGGATGCGCATACCTGAGAGGGGGGAGGGGGAGGGGGAGACAAGGGGGCGTGGTCAAAACGTGCACGAGTACCGAGTTTTTGACTTGATAGAGCGGTCGACGTGAGAATCTCAATGTATAGCCGCTCACACAAGTGGACTCGGGGTCTGGATCCCCAGCCCGTGGATGCTGGAACCCTTTGAGGTTGTTTTTCCCTCTACGGTTAAACAGTGAAATAATAACAACTCATGCTGTAATATAGATGGATTGACAAATAATAATAAAAAAACAGCCTTGACTCTGCACCGCGATGACAGCCCCTCCCCCCTCCTCCTCCTCTCCCCCTCCCCCCTCCCTTCCATCATAGCCAACCTCTCTCCACAACCTCCCCCAAATCACACTGCACCTTAAATGTCTAAATATAGTCACTTGCACCTTTGGCTTTTGGTTTGCTGTTTATATATATTTGTACATTTGCACTGTTGACCATATCTGTAACAGTTTAGCTCCACACCTTCCTTCTTGTATTAGTTGTTTTCATCCTGTCTCACTATCACGTCATTCCAGATCCTGCTTCCATCTCGTCAGTCCAACTCCCTTCACCTGCCTCTGGTCACCTCGTTAGTCCCTCATTACCTTCACCTGGTCCTCACGCCCTTCTCACCTGCCTCTGATCACCTCGTTAGTCCCTCATTACCTTCACCTGGTCCTCACGCCCTTCTCACCTGCCTCTGATCACCTCGTTAGTCCCTCATTACCTTCACCTGGTCCTCACGCCCTTCTCACCTGCCTCTGATCACCTCGTTAGTCCCTCATTCCCTTCACCTGGTCCTCACGCCCTTCTCACCTGCAGCCCATCCCCTCATTAGTCCCTCACTATTTAGCTCCCTCACTCACTTGTCCTCTTCCAGATCGTCTTGTGTTCTCAGACCGAGCCCTTGAGCGGTCCACTGTGTGTTCATTGATTTGTTCTGTTTCGTTGCTGACAATACTTTAAGTAAAGGATCTTTATCAGTATTTTCTGTCTCCTGAGCTGAGTCGTGCATTTGGGTCCAACCTAAATATCCGCAAAATATCCGCACTGCATTTATTATTTTGTATTTATGGTATGCTGCTTCTTTGCACTCTGGTCAGATGTAGAACTACATCTCGTTGCCCCAGAGCCTTTACTCTGAAATCTGAATCTGAATCAGAAATACAATTCGATGCACACATAAATAAATTACCATGTGTTTGTTTGAGGATCGCTACATGTTTGTGTGATGTTCTTTTTCTTTGAAACTCCCCTTTTCAACATGGATCTGTAGCCAATCAGACGTCGCCGCTCGTTTTCAACCAATCACACGAGCGTCATTCTTTGCATTTGTGAGTCTCGCAATTATTGAGACTGATCCGACTCCATGAACAGAGGCCTGTCGTACACCACACGTCCCACACGGCCATTCATAGTGCGGTGCGGTGTCGCGAAGGTTGTAGTTCTGTGTAAAGTCGGTGGCTACATATTACCCACAATTCCACCGACCGGCCACCATGTCATAGCAGCGGCTACACTAGCGTACTCGAGGATCGGCCTACAGGGTTCTTAATGTGCTTATTTCTTTTCTTTTGTCTCTCCCACCATACTCACATCGTGCTCATGCTGCATCACCAGAAGCATTTGTTGCATTGCGTCAGCTGTAGGTGTGCCTGTGTGTGTGTGTGTGTGTGTGTGTGTGTGTGTGTGTGTGTGTGTGTGTGTGTGTGTGTGTGTGTGTGACTGCGTAAACATTAAGCCATTGTAGAAAACCGAACGGGGACTCAGCAGCATCCTTTTCTTTTTGGGATGAATGAAAGGTTTGAAAAGCAGTCAGAGTTCCTCCCGTTTTAGACACTACTCTGGTCAGTGTTCCCTCAAGTTTCTGACAACACACACACGCACGCACACACACACACACACACACACACACACACGCACTTCCTGCCGCCCACGCACTCCCTCTGCTAAATCTGTCTGTCCCTCTGCTGTTGCCGCTCCGATTTTGCTCTTATTTTCCTGCACTGATGTTTTTCTATCCATCCATCCATCTATTCATCTATATATCTTTCTAGCCATCTATCCATACTGTTGCAACTGTGCTATCTCTCTGCCTTTGTCCTCTCTCTCTCTCTCTCTCTCTCTCTCTCTCTCTCTCTCTCTCTCTCTCTCTCTCTCTCTCTCTCTCTCCAGGCTACCCTCCTAGCAGTAAGCCTGGGACTCAGGCCTCCATGAAGAGGATCATTGCTTCTGATCGATTCCTTCTCGCTCCTCCACCCGACTGACAGCCGCCGAGGTCGAGGGAAGGACACCGGAGAAAAGAGAGAGAGAGACGAACCGAGACGGAGAGAATCCCGTCCGCGTTCCAACACTTTTTCAACTGAACTGTGCCGTCTGGGAGCGCACACCAAACTGCAGGAGGAACTTTTTGTGTGTGTGTGTGTGTTTGTAGATTCTGATTCCTCGCAGGTACACACCGAGACGGAGACGTTTGGTGTTGACAGACGGAGGGTGGAGAGACGGGGAGGAATTTTGCAGATTCAGCGAGACGCGGGGAACAAAACCGACAGCCGGGAGGCGAGGAGCAAAGGAGTGAGCGACAGCGGGGAAACTCTTGAAAGACGCACGGTGCCGCTTTCAAGTTATTTAAATTCAACGGCAGCAGCCACATGATACACGGGATGCTCCATTAGCAGCATAAAGCAGGGCGCACACCAGAGCGTGAGATGAGGGTCCGTGAACACAACGCGTCTCACAACGAGAGAAACACTATTAAATGCTACGTTACGTCTGCGAGGGGAATTTAAGAAGAGTAACGACCCCCTGCAGGAAGGCCCCTTACTTCTAATTGTGCATGTCCTTGGTCCCTGTCAATGTTATTTGTCTGTCTGTCTCTTGTGTTGTGTGTATTTTTATGTCCCCCCCCCCCCATCTTTCCTCTCTGCTTTATGGTTCTGAGAGGCTCCTTTGGTCTCAGCATATTGTTTGTTATTTGAAAGGGCACCATGTCTTGGTGTTCCGCCATCCTGAGTGATTATGCTAGATAAAAACATTTGATCGCAAAAAGAAAACACGCTACGGGGAAAACTAATCCGGCGGCCATTTGTTGCCACTCGCTCTTTGTGAGACATTAGTTCAACCTGATTGTGCCCAAAACGCACGGGGAAGGAGATGCATGCAGGAGAGAGAGAGAGAGAGAGAGAAAGATACCGGACTTCGCTGCCCCCGAGAGTGGCTTCCTCTCGCTCTATCTCGTAAGCGAGCAGCGCACATACACACAGAGCACACACACAGAGCACACACACAGAGCACACACACACACACACAGAGCACACACACAGAGCACACACACACACACAGAGCACACACACACACACACACACAGAGCACACACACAGAGCACACACACACACACAGAGCACACACACAGAGCACACAGAGCACACACACACAGAGCACACACACACACACACACATTGGGCGGCGGCTCCCTCCAGTGACGGCCCTCACAGCGTAATGTGCTGAGCTGTCAGGATGCTGCTTAGCCAGCGACAGAACAGACGGGATTAACGTCCACGGCGCGCTGACCCGGAGAGGAGTCACGGTGCGTCCACGGAGCACAACGTCGCTCTCACCACCGGCATATTCTCTCGGTTGTCACGGTTTCCCAGTAAAACACCGTAAAATATATATATCAATAAAATAAGAGACGCACCCTGACGCACGTTTGTTGCGATAGTATCTTTACGTTATCTTCTGTGTTCTTGGTTCTTCTTCGGTCCCCCAACTTAAGTCCAAGTAACTCTTTTTGTCGGCCCACATGTCGTTTTTATGCCGACCCCTCTGACCTCTGACCCCTCAGCTCCCCCAAGGTGGTCGGGGGACACAAATACTCTAAAATATCTACAGAGTGAGTTCCTCAGAGAAAAAGGTCTGAGGACAAGAGGTCGATGCTGTGTGAAGACGTGCGAGGGCCATGAACACCGACCTTCTGGTTTCTATTCGGAGAGATGAAGAATTGGCTCAGTGTGTGATTCCCTCAAAGGATCCTCGTTCGTGTTTGCTCAACCTCCCTCTTGCTCTCGATCACTCGCTCCACGGTAAATGATCGTTTGTGTTTTGCACCGTTGCTCATGGAAACGCTTAGAAAGCCGCGCGTACGTCAGCTTCATCTCTCTGACGCCGCGCTGCTGTGCCGGGGAGACAGCGGCGTACCTGACGGGCGATCTGGGAATAACGACTCGGCGTGATCAAAGAACTCCATTTCAAGCTTTAAGAATCTGAAGCTACTCCAAAAAAAAGAAGCCTTGTGCTGAAAATGAAGACGGACTGAAAATACAAGCGAAGCGGGCGTCCGTCCTCCAGCCTGCCGAGGGCTCTCCGGCTAACGAGGCCCTCTCGTCTTCGTCAGCGAGCAGATTGACAGCGAAGAGCCGGGATGACGCTCTGACCGCTTCCTCCTCTGAACGCCTTACGACCTTATCAGTCACTTATTTCCTCGGCTCCACTCAAACCAGGAGCCGCCCGAAAATAAACCCGTCCCCCAACTCCTCTGGGCCTCACATGGCGATACAGGAGCAGAGGTCAAAGGGCAGCTTCAAAAGAACAGAAGCTCGGAGGCTCTCGCCAGCTCTTTAATTACAGTAATGAGGCGCGGCAAACCATACGGAGCAGGACGAGGAGGAGGAGGAGGAGGAGGAGGAGGAGGAGGAGCAGGAGGAGGAGGAGGAGGAGGGCATGAGCGCGTAGGGACAACTGAGAGGTCGATGTTGTGATGCCGTTGCCTCGAGGGCTCATCTGGGGGGAAATACGAGGCGGTGTGTTTGAGGCTGTGTGTGTGAGGCGGTGTGTGTGAGGCGGTGTGTGTGAGGCTGTGTGTGTGAGGCGGTGTGTGTGAGGCTGTGTGTGTGAGGCTGTGTGTGTGAGGCTGTGTGTGTGAGGCTGTGTGTGTGAGGCGGTGTGTGTGAGGCTGTGTGTGTGAGGCGGTGTGTGTGAGGCGGTGTGTGTGAGGCGGTATGTGTGAGGCTGTGTGAGTGAGGCTGTGTGTGTGAGGCTGTGTGTGTGAGGCTGTGTGTGTGAGGCTGTGTGTGTGAGGCGGTGTGTGTGAGGCTGTGTGTGTGAGGCTGTGTGTGTGAGGCTGTGTGTGTGAGGCGGTGTGTGTGAGGCTGTGTGTGTGAGGCGGTGTGTGTGAGGCAGAGTGTGTACGCACTGTGCAGAACGAAGAAGCGTGCAGAAGGCTATTCTTGTCCCAGTCTCGTTAGGATGTGTCTGGGTGTGTTAATGTGTGTGTGTGTTAATGTGTGTGTGTGTGTGTGTTTATGTCCTGTGATAATCACATATTGACTGCTGCCTCCGGCTCATCAATCAACGCTGCCTCGCTCACACGTGGCTTAGCGAGGGCATCGGAAGTTTGATGAAGACTCCTCAGGCGCTCCGCGCTGCGTTCTCTCCGTCTTCAGACGGTCGCCATCGACTCATCTCATGCTTGTAAAGGGGAAATTTATGGCTTAAAAGTCGTAGGACTGGCAGGTAGAGTTCTGCTACCTGTACCAGCCCGGTGGTAACGGGTTCAGGGCCGTTTCCTAAATGAAATCCTTTCAGGTATTTCTCAATGTCCGCTGGGAGGAAGGAGACACGTTGAGCCAATGGGTTGCATTCATCTTGAAAAGAGCAGCGTTATTAAATAATACAACGTTGTGTCTCAGCTCGGGTTCAGATCTCAAACTTTGGCAGTTGGGTTCCGTCACGTTGGGTCATGAAGACTCGAGATACGGTCGGGTTCAGGACTCAGCTTCAGGCTGCTCACGAAAAGGTCGAAATAGTCCGACTTCAAGTTCATGGTATGGGTCAAGCTCCTGAAGACTACATTTCCCACAATGCAAAGAGTACTTTTTGTTATCCACATCGCCCAGTAAATGGCTTCTACTCTTCCATGTGTGCACACGGCTGTTTGTGGGGCGAGCTTTCTGACGTAGAGTCTAAAACCTGAGCCCAGATATCTGTTTGATGACATCATCAGGGCTGATCGGGCTGAACTAGACTAAACTAAACTAAACTAGACTCATGTGTGAAATAGTTCCTGTTGAATCCAGCTGGTCTTTGCATCATTGATGTTGTCTGCTTAGTGGTGAATAAATGTGTCACTTTAGCCTCAGGATAAAAATAGTAATGTTCTTGCTCCGTGTATAACAATGGCGCCTATATTCCTACGGACAGAAAAATGAAAACCTGCATGTCAGCATCTGAATTCAGTATTCAGGGTTTTACTGCCTCGAAGGCCTGGAACTAAAACCCACTTCTGTTCGCTGAAACAAGGTTAGAAAAGTGCCATCTGCTGACAATAGATTCTAAATGTTAAAGTTCTCAGGAGCAATTGTTCATCAATATTTCAGCTAGAATTCTAACTTCTCTTCTCTCTTTGCTGTTTTCTAGGACTAGTTATCCTCCTCCCCCTTCAAACCTCGCTGTAGCCCCATCTTCCATGACATGAAACATTGTTCCTTTTCTTTTCTCCTCCTGTTACCCAGGAGAACACCTGTATTGTGGACAGAGGAGTGGTCCGCCGCTCCCTTTGAATATGAACAGCCGCACTGAGGTGAGCCACACATCATCATACCTCTCCAAGTGACGGACCGGGACGCGCTCCACGTGGGCGGGGCTTTGCCAGAGAGGAACCGGCAAGCGGCAGTCTCCGTCACTTCTTCTTGCTGGCGCCAAATCAATCAATGCCATCGCCCAGGACGTGGCCGCCGGTCCAGGAGTGACTCCTCTTCCTCTGCTCGACGCTTAAATGCTACACCTCCACCACACGCGATGACTAGGGTTGGGTACCGAAAGCCGGTGCCAATATGGACCGAAACGCCACACACACGTCGTTGCTTCTTTTCGGTGCCTGAGCCGATTTAAATTGAAAAAACTATTTTTTTGAACTTCTTTGGTGTCTCCACCCTGTCAGCAAGTTACGATAGTCAATCATATTTAACTTTGAAAGCGGAGGCGTGCTCCGTGTGTGACTGTTTGCGTGAGCCCTAGCGGAGCACAACAGCGTCCGGCTGGGCGCGATGGGGATACCGTCATCCTGAACACGTGGAGAGCGATGATGACGAGAAGCCTGAACTCAGATTAGTACCGGAACGTTGGTCGCAAGTCTTGCATTCATAAAAGTTGGCCAACAAATAATGAATTAGCCATTCTAACCATGTCTAAGATAGCTCGTAGCTCGTAGCTCGTAGCTAGCGCTAGCTACGAGCGCAACAGTCTGATATCCGTTGTTTGTCAGTGCTCCATGAGAACGGCTTTGACAGGGAATTGTCACGGCTGGATTTAGGGTGGACCCAAATGCACGACTCGGGAGACGGCCTGGAAAGTAATTTACTTTACTAAGAGTTCCGGTAGAAACAAAACAAACTGGAACAGAGGAACACAAAGTACAACGCTGGAGAGCTTGGTCATGGAGAACACAAGACAATCTGGCAGAGGACAAGTGTAAGGGAGTAAGGGAGCTAAATAGTGAGGGACTAACGAGGGGATGGGCTGCAGGTGAGAAGGGCATGAGGACCAGGTGAAGGTAATGAGGGACTAACGAGGGAGTGATTAGAGGCAGGTGAAGGGAGTTGGAGCTGAACTGTTACAGGAATACGGCCGAAGAGGTTTTTAATGTCCTCATAATCGTTGTTTTGCGCTTCTTCTTTTTTTTAAGTATCGGATCTGGCACCGTTAAGGTTTTAAAAGTACCGGTTAAGCACCGGTATCGGGAAAAACCCCAAACGATACGCATCCCTCGCGATGACAACGCACTCCTCTCACTCTCCCCATCGGCGTCTCCATTCGGGGCGTGTTCTGATGTTCAACAGCTCCCTCGCCACAGGATGATCCTCTCCGGGCTCTCAATCTGTCCATACTGAAGGTGGCGGCCGTGTTTTGTGCGCTCTGGCCTGTGTGATAGAATCTCGTTTTGCATCGCGCCGTCTGTTGTCGTCTCGTGGATCCAATGCTTTGTCGCATCGCGGTAATTGCCCTTTTTTTGGCAAATTTTATCATTGAGAATGTGCGTGACGGGGTGGACGAGAGATTTGAACCCCTTCCTTTACGAGCGGAGACAAACGATGTGGCAATTTACGAGCCCAGACGGGATTTATTCCCCTGTGTGTGTGTGTGTGTGTGTGTGTGTGTGTGTGTGTGTGTGTGTGTGTGTGTGTGTGTGTGTGTGTGTGTGTGTGTGTGTGTGTGTGTGTGTGTGTGTGCTCTTTAAAAGTAGGTCTCCTTCCCGCCGCGCCGACATACAAGTGTGACTTGTCACATTTAACGTTGCAACATCTCCGTCACCCCTGTTATTCGGCACCTCTTTTGTAACGCCGCTGCGCCAATTAGGCGTGTCAAACTCCTCGCGCTCGGCGAACTCTTAAAAGGGCAAAGCGTTTTTCTTTTCTTCTTCTTCTTTTCTCTCTCTCTCTCTCTGCCTTGGTTCCTACAGCCCCGGCTCGGTAATGGAACAGGTAAACATGCGTCAGCCGGTGTCGTAAATGCAGTCCGACGTTGGCGGGAGACGAACGGACCGCATCCAAAGAGCCGAGCGCCTCGCGATGATAACGGCTTCGTCTAACGAGCGGCACCGGCACCCCTATGGCGATTTTGATTGACGAGAGGGTGAGATTGCAGAAGAGGTTTTTGGAGTGTCATTGGTAGAGGGATGATGGATGGAGGGGGGGGGGGGGTGAACACCTGCATGGATCACTTTGCCTTACAATCTCCTTTCGAGCAGAATTTAAAGAGCTAAAGATGCAATTAGGGTCCGTGTTTGAAGGGAAGCGCTGCAGGAGTGTGTGTGTGTGTGTGGGGGGGGGGGGGGAGGGAGACTGCTGGACGAGTCTGAAAATGCTTGCGATTCGTTTAAACAATAAATGTTTAATGGGTGCGCTGGAAATTGAATCTACGATGATGAAACTCTAATGGAGACCGATGGAAGGGAAGCGGCGTGGGATTAGGAACCTTTTCTGGGGCGGCGGCGAGAGGAGGAGGGGGGGGGAGAGGGGGGGGGAGAGGGGGATAAAGTGTCTGTGAGAGAGCGTCGCAAAGATCTGCAGTTCTTCAGTAAGATGCGGTGAGTTGGAAAATTGCATGAAGCGCTGACCGGCTGCTGGATCGGCTGGTGTCTGACCTACATCCATACGCGGAGGCATCCACCTGCACCGTCACATCAGGATGACTTATACCGAGGAGATATATTATTATATATATATATATATATATATATTATTTTTTTTGTTATTTGTTCTTGACACTCGAGATGAGATCAAATGATCCGCTTGGTTCAGAAACCGAGGCGAGCTTCGCCCTCATCTGGGAACAAAGTGTACAGACGCTGATCATGTGACTGGACTTACAAACACACACAAATTCAAGGCGCACGCAAACACTCCAATCTCAAAGTCGCAGGGCGCGGATAAACAAGCGTGGAGCCCGTTCGGCGCCGATGGAGAGCCAACTGGGCCGTGAGGTTGTGTGTGTTAGAATTGAGACTCAGACTCTTGAAGTGAAGCTCTGTGAGTGTGAATCCGACTGAAAGGTTCTACTTTGAAGTTTTGGATCTTTTCTTTCTCCCGCAGAGAGATAAACGAGAAGATTCATACGAAGGTTCACGCCGTGACTGGATGTATGAAGCTACAGCCACAGCTACAGTTAGCGTAGGCATCAACCTTCTCTTAAAACCTCTGGGTACCACGTCACAGGAGCCGCCCTTCGGCTCAGCTCCGGCACTCACTTGGCACTCGGTTGATGGCTCTCAGAGGTCTCAGCACGCGCACCGTCCGCACCGCCGAGAAACTGACGTTCTGCAGGTTGAGCGAGTACTCCAGCATCCTGCAACCGGTGGAGAGAGAGAGGGGGAGGGGAGGGGAGGGTGAGAGAGAGAGAGAGGGGGTGAGTACGGCAACAACCATCCACATGCACTGAACTGGCCCTGCTTCTTCATCATCTGGGAATAAAAACACAGACAGGAATGAGTGCCGTATTGTGGAGCCAATTATGTATTCCGTGTATTACATTCCGCCCCCCCCCCCACACACACACGCACCCACACACACACACACACCTCCCTTCTCACTGTGCAACTGGTAATTAATCCTCTAATGAATCCTGTTCCTGCCGTCAGAGATGACTGCCGTGCACGTGTTCGGCAAACAAGGAGCGTCCATTCCACCGGGGCAGAAAGACACACTGCGCTGTGTGAGTGTGTGTGTGTGCGCGTGTGAGTGTGTGTGTGTGTGCATCTGCTGAGAAACGTCGCTCGTTGTTCGAGACGGGAAAATGTGGCATCCGTGGGTACGGTAAAAGAGCAGCGTCGGATCAGACCGCCTCGTGACCTTGAGACGGGCGAACACGCCCTCAGCAGCCTCAGAGGCCTCAGCACGCTGGAGAAAACCTTTTTTCCTTTTCTTTTTTGGTCGGACGACTCGTCTCGCACTCCCACTCACTCGCTCTCTCCTTCAGTGTGTGTGTGTGTGTGTGTGTGTGTCTGGGTGGAGCAGATGCTGAGCACATGTGCAGCTCGCAGCGTCGGGGCGGACGAAGGAATTCCCTTCCTCGCCCGACTCCAACTCTGTCTGTCTGACGAATTTGTAAGAACACATGTCGGACGGCAACGCAGGTGTGTGTGTGTGTGTGTGTGTGTGTGTGTGTGTGTCTGCGTGTGAGTCACGTAGGTCACCTAAAGTGCAAGAAACTTTCGATGTGAGCCTGAGGTGGAGGAGCAGCAAAACATACTCTTGCTCTCTAACACACACACACACACACACACACACACACACACACACACACACACACACACACGCACACACACACACCCACACACACCCTCAGGTCCCATAACCAGGGCTGCATTAAGCATGGTGGAACCAGCAGATGTTGGCTGGTCGGCTGGAGCGCGTGCTTTAACGCGTCACTGGTCACTGTGGTATTTTGGGACTGGTCCATTAATAAAGGATTCAACAGGAAATGAATCAGCAGTTGTTCCGTCTTGGTTTTGAAGATGAACGTATATTTGAAGTTCCCGGGTTCCATCCTCTCTACTATACATCATATCTATTCCTTATCAAACTGATTAATGGTTTGCGTGCCGCAGACGCACTATGAACTCCCAAGAGCGACAATTACACAAATATTAGGGTACGTTCTCGTCAGACAGAGTTGCGTAAGCGAAGCGGAAAAAGAAAACGGCTGATGAATGTCTGCTGAAAAACAGCCCATGAAAACACACACACACACACACACACACACACACACAGTCGCCGCCCCTGACGATAGCCAGATGAAGATCGGCTCGCTCCGTGACAACTGACCCGTCGCCCGTCATCTGGAAACGATGGAAACGAGCAGGGAGTCGCGCGTTGTGTGTGTGTGTGTGTGTGTGGGGCAAGGACAAGGACAAACTCACAGGAAAATGTAATGAGATTAATTACCTCTGTATCAGTCAGGGAAAAAACATGAAATACACACATACACACACACACACACACACACACACACACACCCCGGACATCATGCCACCCAGAAGGAGGTGTGATAGGAGGCAGCTCAGGTCCACTTCTCTGTCCGTCTCAGTTACTCCATCCATCTGTCTTCCTGCAGCATTCCTGTTTTTGTTTGTTTGTTTTTTTTCTCTCTCTCTCTCTCTCTCTCTCTCTCTCTCTCTCTCTCGCTCGCTCTCTCGCTCTCTCTCTCTCTGTAAATCATGATGGATAGACTGAGGAAAGTGAAATGGAATTGACAAATCTTGAAGCTCGGAGGAGTTTTACGTGATGAATAATGTTTGCGCAATAACTCACGAGGGGAGCAGCGAGACAAATGGCGCCTCGTGGAGGTCCACGCGGAGCGCTGATCCCTTTACAGATATTGATATCGTGAAACAGTGACGCTCGAGCAGCTTTATGAACGATGGAAAAAGATACACGCAGCTTCTTCTTTTTTATATATAAATAAATGCATTTAATATGAATGGGGTCACGTTTTTTGCTGCTACCTGAATATCACCTAACAGCAGAAATACAAAGTTACATAAATAAATATACACATATATATATATATATATATATATATATATATATATATATATATATATATACCTTTGTCTTTCCTTGTAGTTGTTTTGCGTGTTTACTGTTAATGCCTCCACTGTTTCTGCTTTTATTACCACGTAAAAGGCCTTTAAGTACCGTGTAAAGTGTTATGTAGATTTAATAAAAGAAATGTTTTATAAATATTGAAGGAATCCAATCACAACCAAATGGCTGTTTTAGACCCCGTTGTTATCATTCCATTAGATAATGGCTTTGCTTTGGGATTATTGGATTATACCACTTCCTGCACACATCGCTGTGTCCTGGTCCGTCTCGTACTGTCTCTCTTATGAATGCTGGTGTCTCCTGGGCCCTCAGAGACCACGCTGTCACCAGATGTCCCCCAGCACATTGTGAGTGATGGATGTGTGTGTGTGTGTGTGTGTGTGTGTGTGTGTTCAGTTATCTTGCAGTGTGCTGTATGTCTATGCACAAATATCATTGCTGAAGATCAAACGCTCCAACGTGTGAGCCACAGGAGCAACTTCCACTGGCATGCAACACACGTATGTAACAACACACGTATGTTACAACATTACATTACATTACATTACATGTCATTTAGCAGACGCTTTTATCCAAAGCGACTTACAATAAGTGCATTTCAACCTAGAGTACAAACTAAGAACAACAAGAATACAGAAAGTAACATTTCCTCAACATAGTCAAACTATAAAAGTACCATAATAAGAGCCATTCAAGTGCTACTAAAGTGCAAGTCTGTGTTTAATCCAGATATAGTCGGAAAAGGTGCGTTTTCAGTTTCCGGCGGAAGATGTAGAGACTTTCTGCTGTCCTGATGTCAGTGGGGAGCTCGTTCCACCAATCAGGAGCCAGGACAGCAAACAGTCTGGATGTAGTGTGATTAGCTCGAGGTGACGGAGTCACAAGTCGGTTGGCTGTTGCCGAGCGGAGCGAACGTGCCGGGGTGTAGGGTGTGACCACATCCCGGATGTAGACGGGGCCCGATCCGTTCAGAGCACGGTACGCCAGAACTAATGTTTTGAAGCGGATGCGGGCCGCCACCGGTAGCCAGTGAAGAGAGCGGAGGAGCGGAGTGGTGTGGGTGAATTTCGGGAGGCTGAAGACCAGTCGAGCTGCTGCATTCTGGATGAGCTGCAGAGGCCGGATGGCCTTAGCAGGTAGACCAGCCAGAAGGGAGTTGCAGTAGTCGAGGAGCGAAATGACCAGAGCCTGGACCAGAACCTGCGCTGCCTTCTGGGTAAGAAGAGGTCGTATTCTCCAGATGTTGTGCAGCATGTACCTACAGGAACGCGATGTTGCAGCGATGTTGGCCGTCAGGGAGAGTTGACTGTCTAGCATCACCCCGAGGCTCCTGGCAGTCAGGATAGGGGCCAACACGGAGCTGTTGAAGGTGGTGGTCAGATCGTGAGTGGGGGAACCTTTCCCTGGTAGGAACAGGAGCTCGGTCTTGTCAGGGTTGATCTTCAGGTGGTGTGCAGACATCCACTGAGAGATGTCAGTCAGACAGGCAGAGATTCGCGCCGCCACCTGTGTTTCGGACGGTGGGAACGAGAAGATCAGTTGGGTGTCATCGGCATAGCTGTGGTAGGAGAAGCCATGCGAACGAATGACAGAGCCGAGATAATTGGTGTACAGAGAGAAGAGGAGGGGACCCAGGACGGAGCCTTGAGGAACCCCAGTAGTGAGAGGACAAGGATCAGATACAGATCCTCTCCAAGTTACCCAGTAAGTGCGGTCGGTGAGGTAGGAAGAGAAAAGAGCGAGTGCTGTGCCTGAGATCCCCAGGTCCTGAAGAGAAGAGAGAAGGATCTGGTGGTTCACGGTGTCAAATGCAGCAGAAAGGTCTAGAAGGATAAGGACAGAGGAGAGAGAGGCTGCTCTAGCAGAGTGAAGCTGCTCAGAGACAGCAAGGAGGGCTGTCTCTGTTGAGTGGCTGGCCTTGAATCCAGACTGGTGGGGGTCAAGAAGGTTGTTGCTGTGGAGATAGGAGGACACTTGGTTAAAGATAGCTCGCTCCAGAGTTTTGGAAAGAAAGGAAAGAAGAGAGACCGGTCTGTAGTTGCTGACTTCAGACGGGTCAAGCGTGGGTTTCTTCAGGAGAGGGTTGACTCTTGCCTCCTTCAGAGAGTTGGGGAAACAGCCAGTTGAGAGGGAGCTGTTAATAAGATGGGTGAGAAAGGTCAGAAGGTCAGGAGCAACAGCCTGAAGGATGTGAGACGGGACGGGGTCAAGGGCGCAGGTGGTCGGTCGAGCAGAGGTCACCAAGCTATGAACTTGACTGGGAGACAAAGGGGTAAACGAGGAAAGAGAGGGGGATGAAGGAGTCCGGGAAGTTGGACAGGAGGATGTCCAGCTCTTCCAACACACGTATGTTACAACACATGTATGTAACAACACATGTATGTTACAACACACGTATGTAACAACACATGTATGTTACAACACACGTATGTTACAACACATGTATGTAACAACACACGTATGTTACAACACAGGTATGTTACAACACATGTATGTAACAACACACATGTATGTAACAACACACATGTATGTAACAACACACGTATGTTACAACACAGGTATGTTACAACACATGTATGTAACAACACACATGTATGTAACAACACATGTATGTTACAACACATGTATGTTACAACACACGTATGTTACAACACACGTATGTTACAACACACGTATGTTACAACACACGTATGTTACAACACATGTATGTAACAACACACGTATGTTACAACACAGGTATGTTACAACACATGTATGTAACAACACGCATATGTTACAACACACGTATGTAACAACACACATATGTAACACTACACGTATGTAACAACACACGTATGTAACAACACACGTATGTTACAACACATGTATGTAACAACACATGCATGTACAACACATGTATGTAACCACACACGTATGTACAACACATGTATGTACAACACATGTATGTACAACACATGTATGTAACAACACATGTATGTACAACACATGTATGTAACAACACATGTATGTAACAACACATATATGTAACAACATGTGTATGTAACAACACATGTATGTAACAACACGTGTATGCAACAACACACGTATGCAACACATGTATACAACAACACACGTATGTAACACGTATGTAACAACACATGTATGTAACAGCACATGTATGTAACAACACATGTATGCAACAACACGTGTATGCAACACACGTATGCAACAACGCATACAATTCCGCTGGGTGCACGACAGAGTCTGATGAAGCGCGTGTCGTATGATGAGAAGTGATGGAGGAAAATAAAGAAACAAACAGAGGGAGCAGACAGATGGAGTGTTTTCATGCTGAATCAGATTGAGAGCCTTTCATCAGCAACACTTTCTGCCATCATCCCACTCTGCTCATCTCACAAATGTTCAACTGATTCTTCTTTGCTGAATTCTCTCTCTCTCTCTCTCTCTCTCCCTCAACAATCGCACTCTGCGAGGGGAGGGTGAGGATAAGCTTCTTCTTCTTCTACTTGAGGAGTCAGAGGTCTTGGCTGCTGCTACACAGACATATTGACCCTCCTGCCTAACGGCTACTAAGTTGTTGTACGCTTGTCATCACAATAAATCAAACTTAACGAAACCAATTTCCTTGGTTTAGGTGCCCGCGGGGACTTTTCTCTCTCACCCGCTTTATCGTACGACGCCTCAGATCAGACCAAATTACATCCACCGCGGATGATGATGATGATGATGATGATGATGGTGTCGTTCAAAAATCAACGTGGAGTCATTACTTTGCTGTTTTACAAGCACTTTACTGTGTTTTGTGATCTGTGTGTGTGTGTGTGTGTGTGTGTGTGTGTGTGTGTGTGTGTGTGTGTGTGTGTGTGTGTGTCTTAGCGAGTCCTTCCCTGACTACGATGTCATTCTGTTTGAGAATAAAAAGCCCTGGTTCACATCTGGCGTCCTTCGCAAAGCTTCTAAATATTCTGCTCACACTTGAACTGGATCTTTCTTCATCTTCATCTCCCCAGCATCCCCTCCCTCCCTCCCTACCTCTCTCCCTCTCTCTCTTCGTCCCTCCCTCGCCCTGACTGGTAATCTATGGCCGATCTGCTGACCCACTTGTAGTGGGCGGATAATCTGAGTCACAGACGGGGGAACCCAGGTGGATGAGAACACCCAGAAGGAGAAGACTGCAGCAGTCCAGTCCGGATGCGGCAGCGACGGAGCGAGAGAGAGAGAGAGAGAGAGAGAGAGAGAGAGAGAGAGAGAGAGAGAGTGGGGATGGAGACAGACTACTCGATTGCTGAGAGTGGACAGTTTGTTTTATTCATTATGGATCATGGATGCTGAGTCCTCTCTCTACCATCAGGACAGCAGCATTAGTGTTTCACTATTCTCTCTCTCCCTCTCTCTCTCTCTTACTCACACACTTGAGGGGTATGTGTTGAACAGGTGAGAGACAACATGTTCATTGTTCAGCTTTATATTCGAGGCTCGCCGTCCCTAGATGAACCTTTTAAGGTGAAGGAACTCTCCATTTCCGCCTCTTGTTCCCCATTCACCTTGTCTCCTTATCTCCTCGTCTCCTCTCTCCCTTTCTCTCGGCGCTCATTACCTCCCTCCGTCCTCATGCCCCCTTCTTCTTCCCTCCGCTGTCTCCTAGCCCCTAAACAGGGCTGGAGCCGGTCCAACGTGTTCATCAATAAGTCACGAGGAGAGGAAATCAGCGGGTGCTTCTCTCTCACCTCCGACGGCGCCTGGTTGAATATTTAAAGCCAGGTGAGGTCGCTGAGGTGCTTTAAATATTTATCCATCGCAGGGGCGAAAATTCATAGTGATGCTTTTCTATAATTACCTTACACGGTCAAGGTGATGGGTTTGCCATCGAGCCTCGGATCCAAATTGGATCTGCCTGGAACGGACATCACACACAAGTACACGTATTGGCTTCCTCTCACAACTTTATGGATTCCCTCTTCAGCTCGGCTCCCCTCGAGGAAAAACAAACAGATTCCTGAGGCCTTTTCGACAGACTGTTATGCAATTTTGCTACTTTTTCCTCCATCTTCAATGGGCGACGGCTGTGGGTCGATCCACCGCTCTGGTCCAGATGGAAATATCTCAACGAGTATTGGATGTAATTACAGCGTCGTACTGGGAGAGGATTAGAAAGGCTTAGGTGGGATATCTCATCTTGAGAACTATCGTTTTGTTTGTCGCCAGCTTTGCACTCTTATTGAGACTTATTGTGAATCACCTACACACACAAACATGAAGGAGCCATCTGGAACCTTCAGAGTGATGCCATGGAAGAACCGTTTCTGGTTCCACAAAGAACCTTTAAAACGAGGGTTATTTAAAGAACCATTTCCTTGAAGAGTTCTTCAAAGAACCTATGAAGGTGTATTAATGAACCTTAAAAAAAATTGTTCTCAAAGGTATTGTTTATGGTTCCACAAAAAACTTTCAAACCAGGGTTCTTATTTCCCTAGATAGTTCTTCAAAGAACCGATGAAGGTGTCTCAAAGAAACCTTTCAAAAAATGGTTCTTGAAAACACCATTTCTAGTTCAACAAAGAAACTTAAAAAATGGTTCCCCAAGGCACTATTTCTGGATCCACAAAAAACCTTTCGAAACAGGGTTCTATAAAGAACCATTCCCTCAAAGAGTTCTTCAAAGAACCTCTAATAGTGTCTCAAAGAACCCTAGAAAAATTGTGCTTTAAGGTACCATTTATGGTTTCACAAAGAACCAGAGTTCTTTAAAGAACCATTTCCTGAAAGAGTTCTTTAAAGAACCTATAAAGGTGTCAAAAAGAACCTCCAAAAAATTATTCTTGAAGACATTGTTCTGGTTCCACAAAAACCCTTTCAAACTGGGGTTCTTTAAAGAACCATTTCCTGAAAGAGTTCTTCAAATAACATATAAAGGTGTCACAAAGAACTTAAAAAAAATAGTTCTTCAAGGCACTATTTCTGGTTCCACAAAGAACCTTTCAAACCAGGGTTCTTTAAAGAACTGTTTATTTAAAGAGTTCTTCAAAGAGCAGATAAAGGTGCCTCAAAAGAGTAGTGATGGTTCTTCAATAGGTGATGGTTCTTCGTAGAACCACAAAGCCTTTTAAAGAACAATTTTAAAAACATTATTTTTCTGTGTGTAGTCTCTGAAATATTTATGTACAGGCAAATCATTTCCAAAGTGACCTACATCTGTTGCCTCGGCTTCTCCTCTTCTCTGCATCTGCCTTTCTCCGTCAATCCATCGGCCTTCTTCCTGCGCCCCCTCTCCCCCTCTCCCTCCTCTTCCTCCTCAGTTATCCTTTCTTTGTCTCTCCAGGAGGAATCCATCCACACAGAGAGAAAGTGTGAGGTCAGATCAATGCACCGTGGCCACGGTAGCCGGCGGGCCTCAGTGAGTGCCCCTACACTCTTCTATTCAGGCCCCCGTGGACACCGACCGCGGGCTCCACTGCCCCGATCGATGAATAAATACATAAAGAAAGGAAAACATTCTTTTGAATAAGTCAATCCGGAGCTGGGTGTAAAGTAGAAACACTCGGGTACAATCAGTTGATTTGAATGCATCCAAAATAGTCCGGAACTGTTTTATCAGAGTGACACATCCTGGTGACATGAATGGACCAATCAGGCTCTTTTAGACAACTTCAAAATTTTGACCCCAAAATTCTGACCCCAAAATTCTGACCCCAAAATTCTGGATTTATATTCCCCCTATTTAAAACCTGTGATGAGATGTGTTGTTGTTGTTGTTGTTGTGTATTTTCTTTCAGTCAATCAAATACAATACAATATTATTCTATAAAATATTAAAAACAGAAAGTCTGAAAAGGTATAGGTAGAAGCACACAATGCTTATATATTCCTATCCTAAATTAATATCAAATAAATCAGAAAATTAATATAAAATAAAGAAAAATAACGAAGATAAATATATATATACATCCACATACATCTTTCACTTTCATATAAATACATTTCAAGCCATGTCAAGTCACAATTTACATTTTTTTATCCTCTCTGTGGCTTCAAATTGGAGAACTTCTCTCCTTGAGCAACAACAACAACAACAACAACAACAACAACAACATGCTTAACGTGCATTCACAGTGACAAGGCTGATTCAACAACAAACTCGCCCACAGACCGCTGGACTCCTGCTCACATGAAGGGTGGACAACGCTTCACGGGCCTGAGAGTCTCCGGCTCGTTGCTCCGTGGGGCATTTGAGGTCATTAGTTTCTCAACAAGAGAGAAATTCACTCAGCAGAGCGGGGTGATGGTAGTGAATGAAAAGTCGGGGGGGGGGGGGGTCACCAACGATAACAAGCTTTATCCTCTGAGGATCAAGAACGCCCCGCAGTGAACCGCGTGGCGATCCGACGGTTAATAAGGCCTCTCGGTCAGAGCGGTGGACGGGACCTCCGGCCTCTCACTCGAGAAAAACTAACAGCAATAAAAAAACAAATAAGCTTTAATGTCAGCTGTGTGTCTTCTTGTTTGTGTACTCTTAGTAAGATAGTGTTAGGTTGAGGAGTGTTTTTGAGGAGGCATGTGGTTGTATCAGGGTTCACACACATGTTGACCAATGGATTTACAGGACGTTAAACCAAATTTCCATGACCAAACATTTTGTGAAATCTCCGTGTATCTCGGTGTTCACGAGTGAGGGTCAGATGGAGCGGGAGATGGACAGGCGGATCGGCGCTGTACCGGTCCGTCTGGTGAAGAGAAGCTGAGCCGGAAGGCAAAGCTCTCAATGTACTGGTCGGTCTACGTTCCAACCCTCACCGACGGTCACCAACTTTGGGAAGTGACCGAGAGAACGAAGTCGCGAATACAAGAGGCCGAAATGAGTCCGACGTCATGCCGACCGTGGTCATTGGCTCAGAGCTCCGCCTCCAAATAAGAGATCGCAGGTCATGTATTCAAGACTCCGACCACCTCGGCAGGCGCAGCACACGACTTCACGAGCGAGAACATAAGACATCCGGCGGTTCCTGTTTCACGCTCACGCGTTCCCGGATGACCTCGTGCAACGGCACGTCTTTAGTCCGTCTGTCCCCCCCCCGCTGTAAGGTGCACCTGCGCATCCCGCCCGCGCTCCACCCGTCTCGTTACCCTCGTCTCTGCACCGTTTCCCTCCCGACGGGGGGGTGATGAGGAGGAGAGAGCTGCTGAAGAAGCAGCGTCGCTGTAATCATCCTCTCGTTAAGACACAAGCGGTTCATCAGCGTCTTCCTCCGCGGGCGGAACAACTGTTGACATCTCGAAAACGCTTCCGCTAACCGCCGTTGCCTTGGTTACCGTTGTCTCCTCGTGGCTCGGGGGACTCTCCGTACAGATTAAAATGATGTTTTATGTTTTTTTGTCATCCGTGCAGAATCGGCAACCGATAAACTCCACATTAACACCCAGACGCACGCCGAAGCCTTCGCACGCGCTCAGATGTAAGCCGAGTCGCGAGTACACTTCATTTCCCCGCGCCGTGTTTTTTTCCGTCACGCTCCGATACGCACGTGAACTCATTTTCATGAATTATTGTTACGGGGGAAAGAGTGAAGAGGAGAAGAACAAATATGCTGAGGGTGGCGAAAAAAAGACGGTGAGGGGGAGGGGCTTGGTTTGAAAGCGAGATACCGACACACAACCTGAACCCGGCTGTGACAGATTGCATCACTGAACAGGAGCTGAGAGGGATCAGGAGGATCTCCTCCCACGGAGTCCATATACACGACATGCGTATATGAGAAGTATATTTTTAGCCACCGCTCAGTATATACGAGGCATAGCCGGTATGTCTTCGTCCCCGACACGTCCTCACACCCAAACGATTCAGAAACACTGATAAACGGACCGACCGCTCCAGTTGCAGCCGGGTTCAACATTTGAATTGAATTCTAAAATAACATTTAGCAATAAAAAAAAAATACATCTTACCACACTTCAGTTTTTGAGAACAGTCAAAATAAAAGTCCTCCCTCCGAGCCGATGCTGCAATGCGTAAAGCGGGGCGTCGTTCGCCTGCCGCCACGTTTTATTTTGAAATTCTGCTCCATATATTTCATCTGTTGCCTATTCTTCATGCATATTCTATCCGGCGCTTCAACAATGACTCAGTTTTCTTTAATTTTTTTTCCCACCGGCACATTATAATGTCATTTCTATACAACGGAGCAGGAGATGTAACACGGTTCAGCCTCGCTGAGACTCGGTGGCACTCCACCTGCACTTTTAATTAGACGCTCATTTTATTGGCCTTCATTCGACTCAGTGGATTAGAGCCTGATTATCCGACATTAAAAGGTGTTTCCCATCCTGTTCCTTCTGGCGCTGGATCGGTTGCTCCCCGAGCAGGCGGCCAATAGGAGAGCAGCGTTCACTATCTAAGGCTCCTAAAAGACGCACGGCTTAAAAAGAGAGCTGAGGAACTTAAATAAACGAGTGCTGAGGAC
The DNA here is from genome assembly GCA_036178185.1 of Liparis tanakae. Lineage (NCBI taxonomy): Eukaryota > Metazoa > Chordata > Actinopteri > Perciformes > Liparidae > Liparis > Liparis tanakae. Next base: position 8,378,033 of record CM070105.1, read on the forward strand.
ACGGAGGAAGCAGCGGCAGGTAGTAAGTAGGTGACATGTATCTCCTCTCTGCTGCTCAAGGACACACACACACACATGCACTCTCTCTCACACACACACAGAAAGAGATGTGCCATGTTCCCACTGATGGACAACAGAAGCTGAGACAGAAGGATGGCATTAAAAACCAGCAGGGGATGCAGTGTGATGAAAATATCGGACCAAAACCAGCGGGCCACGTTTAATCAAATTACGGCATGTGCATCGTGTGTGTGTGTGTGTGTGTGTGTGTGTCTACGTATCGCACACCGGTTGCATACCTCAGGTCTGTTATCATGCATCTGCATGGATCGTGTGTGCCTGGATGTTTTGAATTGGGCCTCCGTGTGCGTGCGTGCGAGATGTTATTGCACAAAAAACATATTCAATCTGTCAAATTGTGACGGGTGGACGTAATTACTGTGAACGAGTTCAAAAGAAAGAAACTAAGTTTGCCTTCGCACCCTCCCTCTTTAAATCTGACCTCACTCTCTTCAGATGTTTGACAGATTCTGAGCACGTGGGAATTTAGCAGGACGCTTGCCACTAAGGTTTATTCAAAAGGCTTTTAAAGGATATTTGAGGGGGGGGGGGGGGGGGACTCTCAAAAGTCCACGGTTCAAATCCAGCCTCGTTTGATCTGCTCTGGGGGCGGCGAGCGCAGAAAACCCCGAGGTTCATAAGATCTGGTGAGAATTACGCAAAAACATCTACTAGTATGTCCCTCAGTCTCGAATCCCAACTCGTAGTTCAATAACTACTCAAATGTGTTGCGTGTGTGTGTGTGTGTGTGTGTGTGTGTGTGTGTGTGTGTGTGTGTGTGTGTGACTGCGTAACTCACCCAGCCACCACTATGAAGAAGTCCAAGCGGTTCCACGTGTCTCCGAGGTAACACTTCTTGCCAAAAATCCCCAGGGCCACCATCTTGATGACCATCTCAACGGCGAAGAACGCGAAGATGAAGTCATCGAATTTCTACGGAAGGAGACAGACGCAGAAACTGAAGGGTTAGCGTTACTTTAAGACACGCGATGCAGCTGAGCCCCACGGGAAGGTCATTTAGGTTAGCAGGTGTAAAAAACAACATTTTAATTTTCATATACTGATGTTGCTAAACGATAAAGGATCACGAGACGCAACCACCAATGCCAACCTGGTGGTGGCGCTAGAAGGGTATCCCAGGGGTTCATCAACAACATTCATACATCATCTGGGAACCATGCACGTCTGCAACAAATGTCCATATATTGAGTTGTGAGATATTTCATTAAAGGTTTGAGCTGCTGGAATTAAGAAAGAACTAGAGTCACGGTGTCAGAGTCGCCTGGCTTCATCCTCTGGGGACCACGCATCCTTCTACACATCGTTATAATAATTATCCTTCCAGTAGTTATATGTGTATTCAGTGGCACTTAAATAGCTCTTATTGTGGTACTTTTGTAGTTTGACTATGTTGAGGAAATGTTACTTTCTGTATTCTTGTTGTTCTTACTTTGTACTCTAGGTTGAAATGCACTTATTGTAAGTCACTTTGGATAAAAACCTCTGCTAAATGACATGTAATGTAATGTATTGTATTGTAATAGTTCATGATGACCCAAGGTGCTGGACTGACCAACCACCCAAAACCCATTTGTTTGGTTCTATTACTGCAGTTAGGTTTATAGTTAGTGGCCAACATGTCCCTATATTCATCACTCTAAACTCTTCAGATCTGAGTAGCATGCAGCAGCCTTTGGACCGACTCCAAAGTAAACCTGGCAGATCAACTGAAGAGCGAGGAAGCCGTCTGATCGGCTGCAGGATGGACAGGTGGAACAAACACAGGACTTTCAGCAGGAGACCTCTGTGTGTCCCGTGTAATACCAAGTGAAAGTTGATTAATTTATGTTCTCTTGCAAACAAACACCAGTTATTTAACAAACGTTATCTTAGGGAAGAAACACTGAATACAAAATGATCTAAATATATAGTACTGTTGCCTGAACCTTACCAAGTACATTTGATAAGTAAGTTAACCGAACAACTACGTGTATTTTTAAAAGGAGACTGTAGAAAAACAGACACGCCGTCTTTACATGAGATTGTCTAATATTAATCAGGCATATCCATGTATAAGTGAGGCTGTGAAATAATTAATATTTGATGTTTGAAAATAACCCACAGAGACCCTTTGACATTAACGTGAGACTTTATTAATTCATGAGGAGGTCAAAGATAATAGCCTTAATTTGATTTGATTTTTGATTTGATATTCCTTAATATGTCTCACAGTGGGGACATTACAAAAATGCAGCTTCAACAGGATTCTGTCTCTTGCCTAAGGATGTCTGTAGGCATGATGCGGCCACCTTGCTGCCTTATTGGGGACTCGAGTGACAAATGGACCCAGATCCGGAGAATATAAGTGTAATAACTGGGGAACGAGACTCTGTTTGCAGCAATCAGTGTGTCGCCCTCATCATTGTCTGTCAGGCGAAGCTTCATCTCTCCCAATCATCATCATACTGAACCGAAGAAGTAAACAAGGGCGAGAGTGAGGACGGGTGTTGGACAGAAAGCAAAAACAACAAGATAACCTCAATTCTAGAAATGTAAAGAAGGAACAAAATAAATAGATAACGGGATTTAGAAACTCAGAAGAGAGAGAATCTAAGATGAGGAGGGAAAAGAATGCAGCTCAAAGTAAAAGATATTAAAAAATTAAATGAAAGGAAAATTCTGGAAGCAGATCAAGGACACCCACTGATGGGTGAGTCATGCAAACAGGAACAGGGGAATGTATAAATATATCAAATCCTGTTCGCTTAGGCAGAGGCTAGCCTGCTCGCTGCTTGAGAGTTCACTGGAATTAAATGTAGAGGTCCACACAGGAATGTGTGTGTGTGTGCGTGTGCGTGTGCGTGCGCATGCGTGTGAGTGTGCGTGTGCGTGTGTGTGTGTGTAGTCTGTCGGTAAATCCCAAGAGATTTATACGCAGTATATGAGATCACGCTGCCGTTTCCAGGGCACTCAGTCTATCAGATGTTTGGGTTCGGTGTTTGACCTAAATGTTAATCTGACCTGTCTGATCCGGTGACATAGACGTTATTTATTGTGATTGTAAAACTATTACCGGTGTTCATACTGAGCTTCTCTCTTTATTCATTTTTTAACTCCCCCCCCCCCTCCTCATTCAAGTTACTTATTTCTCTACGGCAACCCTGAAGGGACACATCATCTCAAATACGAAACATATGAGACGGACGGTCTGTTTCAATACCATCAAATTACAAGCGCAACGGAAGCACTGCACCATTGGTGACGGATTTATTTAAATGTAGCAGCACTTCACACAATAATGTTAGGTTGTAATAGTTTATTTTGATTCTGTGGTCTTATGCTTTAAATTAATACGTATAGAAAGATATTAAAGCGACACTATGTAACTTTTCCCCTGTAGGAGCCCCCTTCAAGTATTTAACATCTGGTCTCGAGCCATATATGGCTCTTCGGCTCGTCTGCTCCCAGCTGATCGCGACCGGGCTGCCGCTGATCAGCGTCACTCCGTCTCTATGAGTCGCGTAGCGGAGCAAATAAAAAGTCACCGGCGAGCGTGGACTGGCACTATAAGACGTTGCGTAAAGCTGCCAGACAGCAAGTTGAACTACTTCCCGCCGGAAGTACCGGGCGGCTCCCAACATCTTGCATTCAGCAGTTTTCTGGCCACAGACCCCGATGGCAGTGGCGGAGGAGCAAATCAACATATTAAAAGTCATTGTAGCGGCACCATTTTTTTCAAGCTGTTATTTTAAGGTGGAAAAGTTACATAGTGGGGCTTTAAAAGAGGAAATATTAGGGAGAATATTATTCTGCTTTTGCATATTTAAGGTAGCTTAGCAGATAGCTAACAGCAGATACATAAAATGAAGACTCAGGAATCCCGAGATTACATAAACAACACTATGATTAACACAAAGCCATCCAGCCAGAAATTACCCCTATCCATCAACATGAACCTCCTGACTACTTAAGAGCCCAAGCTAATCCTAACATGACACATGCTAATAGCTAATCAGCGTCTACTGCTACAACATATTATATTATAACAGTAATGACACAGATAGAAGATATTTACATGTTACATACATAGATACTTACAGACTTAGAACTTCAGAGGCTATCAAGCAGTAAAGGTGAAACGTAGCTGCAGAATGTGCTTTCAGTAAAAACGTGAAACAGGAACTAACTACGGTGAGAGAGGAGGGACAAATCTAAGAACAAGAAAGGCAATTGCCTTCTACACCACTTGGCGCCTCAAATGCACCACAGGACAATGTGGGGCAGAATAATGTTATTGTTATTAATGTATTATTTATGAAGCATAGGGGGTACTGTTTACTCTATGCAAATGATTAATGTAAATGGCAAGAGGTAATGTGTGTTGCATGAGAGTGAATGTTAGTTTAGTATTTCAGAAATGCCGAAGCCGGTTGGAACCCGTGAGATTACTTGAATCCGGAAGGTAATCTACTAATCTAAGTTTTTATTGTGAAAATACTAGCGTACCGGAAGTCAGCTGCGTCGCAGCGACGTGACGTTTAGCCTCTCTATGTTGTTGTAGTATTAGCTTAGTCAACCGGAATGCATTGGCGATCTAAATATGAAATAACTAACATTAGAGGACAGGGATCGGCTGTTGAAACTAATATAAAGTACGTACAGGTGAGTGTCCGGTCTCTGGTTCTGGCCCGAGTCAGAGAGCAAATTGTTGCGATTGCGATCGCGAGCCTTTATTATTTGTTTGAACTTCTTGCCATTAAATATTGTTAAACTTAATTCACCGCATCCAGAGCCTGATTTCCATCATCTGCGAAGTGCCCAGTTTCAGGACCTTTATAATAATAATATATATATTTATATATATTATCGTGCAAAACTATAAGGTTGAATACAGAAGCACTCCTACACTTTCAAATGATATATATAAAATGTATACATAAACTACCGTTAAAAAGTTTGGGGTCACCCAGACAATTTTGTGTTTTCCATGAAAACTCACTTTTATTTATCAAATGAATTGCAAATTAAATAGAAAATATAGTCAAGACATTGACCCGGTTAGAAATTATTATTATTATTATTATTAGAAATATTAATGTTGTTCTTCTTGTGGCTCAAAGGAAGGCCAGTTTTATAGCTTCTCTCACCAGCATAACTGTTTTCAGCTGCGCTCACATAAAAAGGGTTGTCAAGGAGTTTTCATCCTTCGGTTAGTCTTCTAAGTAAATAACACAATGTACCATTAGAACACTGGAGATGGGCCTCTATACACCTATGTAGATACTTCATTAAACACCGGAGAATAGTCATTTACCACATTAACCATGTAGAGAGTGTATTTATGATTAATTGAATGTTATCTTCATTGAAAAAAACAGTGCTTTGAAAAATAAGAACATTTCTAAGTGACCCCAAACTTTTGAACGGTAGTGTATATATACAACAGTGGAGGTTTGAATCAGACACTGTTTGTGATCTTTACCACACAACCAAACCCCTTTTAGTAGTATTAACAGGTCGAGGGTTATGTTTTCATCTGGAGAGACAGGTCCATAAAAATGTAATTAACATCTAAATCCATAAACTCAAATAAAATTTTGGGTGAATTGAAAGTGTTGGCAGGGACACACAAAACATAATGCAAACAAATGACAGCAGAGAGGGCTGAATGTGCATTAATAACGTCAAAGCAAAGGGAAGTGGTGAATCAGATGAGAACTAAAATCAAACATCATAAATCACAAAAGTTTTCATTCGGGTTTTTTGCACGTTGCCAAATCTAATCGAGCTCATTCTCGCCGCGGCTTTGCACGCCGTCTCTCAGGGATCATTTGTCAATGAAACGGCGTTGGCAGTCACGTAAAGTCTTGTGTTTTGACTGTGTGTAGGTGGGACACGCCACTGCCCAGCCTTTCTATATTTATTCCAAACAAACCACTGCTGCCGCCGCCAGAAATGGAAAAGCCTTCACTTCCCGTGCACCGGAGCTTTGCCAGACGCCGACTGTTTAAACGGCCAACGTAAAATGCTGTATCGTCAACTGTGGGGTCTCGTCACTGTGAAAGTGTCTCTTCACCCCGTCTGAGCCCAATGCACAACAACATGTAAGATTAGAAACGTGTTTTTACAAGTAGCGTTGTAATGATTCCTTCTGGTCACATGACATATTATTCTGTCCATCCTGGAGAGGGATCCTCCTGTTGCTCCCCTGAAGGTTTCTTTCCTTTTTTCCTCATTACATTTTTTCTTCTTCTATTTCTTAGGAGTTGTTCCTGATCCGATGTGAGGTCAAAGGTCAGGGATTTTGTATGTGTACAGATTGTAAAGTTCTCTGGGGCAAATTTGTCATTTGTGATTTTGGGTTATACAAAATAAACTGAATTTAATTGAATGCTTCCTTCTGATGTTCTAATGTTCTAATGTTATTTGAATGGCTCGTTCTCTTGAGTGTTTTGATGCCACAGTTTGTGTTTTGTTTTAAATAAATGTGACTGGTTCTTGTGAATGTATTCTTGTCATTGTATTAATTATGTTGATGTGGACTACGTGTCTTGTCCGTTAATGACGCAGCATCCCGTAATATGCGTATTTATGTACCTGCACTCTGCAGTTGGTGTATTTGTAAATATTGCGCTTCATTTAACATTTTATTTCACTTGTCGAATGTTGCAGTGTTACGTGAAACAAATAACCTGTAGCTGAGGCGTCTTGAATTGTTTCTCAGGTTGTTCGGCTGCAGGCAGGTAGAACATGCATGCCACTGACAGTCACAAGAGTCAAAGTTGATTTAAAAAAAAATAGTAGGCTTTTTTTATTTGCATGTATATTCATTTGTTCGTCACACTTCCTGGTGCCTGCGTGGTTACGGCCCGCTCAGTCGCCTCAAGTAACGTCTGTGTCCAAGTGTTTACTGGTTCTCAGTTTTTTGTTTTTTTAACTACTTTATTATTTCCAAATACTTTGTGTAAAAAGTATGATTTGCATTTAAAATATCACAAAGGAACACGTAAAATAATTAAAAAATCTACTTAAAAAAATAAATGTGGATGCCCCAAATGCTTTTGATGTGAAAATCACATTAACATGCCAGAGCCCAGTCCCAGGACACCTGTGCTGTTCTACTGACAACACGCAGCCGCTGGTGAGAACCAGAGGCGGGTGCTGCATCACTTTGTGTTCTTCTTTTTCATAACTGGCGCGTTTTGATGCCAAGGCCGAAAGAAGCAGGAGGTTTACATTATGTGTTTTGCCTTCTGTCGCTCTTATCTTCTCTCTCACTTGCTCTCTCTCTCCCTGCTGTAACAGCTGGAAGAGATTCTCACTGTCCAGTATGTGAGCTACTGGCAGCCCTCCTCCTCCTCCTCCTCCTCCTCCTCCTCCCCCCCCTCCTTCCATCTCTCTCATATTCTCTCTTCCTCTTATCTCCCCCCTCTCTCTCCTCCGTTACTGTAATCACGTCTCTCGCAGTATCTCCCCTAATAATACATCTGTGTGTGCTGGCGCTCGTGTCCACGCTATGTGTCATATTTCCTGTGCTTGTTTATAATTAAATTGTCCTTCTTTCTTCCTCTCTCTCGTCCTTCTTCCTCCAATGTTCCTTCTTTCTTCCTCTCTCTCATCCTTCTTCCTCCCGTGTGTCCTTCTTCCTCCCATTCTCTCGTCCTTCCTCCCTTCCCGTTGTACTTCTTCCTCCCTTTTACACGTCCCTCTTCTTCCGGTGTGTCCTTCTTCCTCCGGTGTGTCCTTCTTCCTCCGGTGTGTCCTTCTTCCTCCAGTGTGTCCTTCTTCCTCCAGTGTGTCCTTCTTTCTTCCTCTCTCTCATCCTTCTTCCTCCGGTGTGTTCTTCTTCCTCCCTTTCTCTCATCCTTCTTCCTCCCATGTGTCCTTATTCCTCCCATTTTCTCGTCCATCCTCCCTTCCTGTTGTACTTCTTCCTCCCTTTTACACGTCCCTCTTCTTCCGGTGTGTCCTTCTTCCTCCAGTGTGTCCTTTTTCCTCCAGTGTGTCCTTCTTTCTATTTCTTCCTCTCTCTCATCCTTCTTCCTCCGGTGTGTTCTTATTCCTCCCTTTCTCTCATCCTTCTTCCTCCCGTGTGTCCTTCTTCCTCCCATTCTCTCGTCCTTCCTCCCTTCCTGTTGTACTTCTTCCTCCCTTTTACACGTCCCTCTTCTTCCGGTGTGTCCGTCTTTCTCCGGTGTGTCCTTCTTCCTCCGATGTAGCCTTCTTCCTCCATTGTGTCCTTTTTCCTCCAGTGTGTCCTTCTTTCTTCCTCTCTCTCATCCTTCTTCCTCTGGTGTGTCCTTCTCTCTTCCATTCTCTCGTCCTTCTTCCTCCCGTGTGTCCACGCTACATGTCATATTTCCTGTGGTTTATAATTAAATTGGCATGTGTGTGTGTGTGTGTGTGTGTGTGTGTGTGTGTGTGTGTGTGTGTGTGCGTGTATTGACGTGTTTCTCCCTCTCACACAATGACGCCGTATGGAGGGACGTGAAGCATTCAGGGCGGTTCTTTCTCCACGTGTCGCCGGGCTTCGTGTGAACCTCTCGACCTAAACACTGACGCCGCACGCCGGCTTAACAGCCCCCCCGCGCGCATATGTGTGTGTGTGTGTGTGTGTGTGTGAACGCCCGTGTTGCTTTGCACATTGCCTGAGAACAAGTGTAAACACACGTGTTCACCAGGCACACGCAGAAATCAGCGAGCGTTATGGCGTGATATTAATGTGTCCGGTGAGTGCCAACAGGCCACACCCTCTCGTCACCTCTCCATCGGGGCCTTCGTGTTCAGAGTGCTCGCCATCGCTCATGCCAAGTGCTCTTCAAACGCTCCCTACGGGGTGTCAACGCGTGGACCGGGTGCAGCGTTGAGTGCGACACTGATGAAGCCCTTAAAGGAACAATCCGGGACACGAATATCAAAAACATTCCTGCACATGATTCAAATCTCGCCATGTGTTTCTGCACATGAGCAAAGGGCCGCGGTGAGGTCATCGGCAGCCAGTCAATGGCTTCTTGAGGAGGTCCGCAGGAAGTGACCTGCAGCCGGCCGTGACCTCCGACAGGCCGGCAGCCAGGGACAAAATATTGGCGTCGTAAGTTTCTGGACCGGACTTTCACCCAGGAGACCGATGTTTGTGTTTCCCCCGTGAAGCCAAGAGCCAACGCAACAGTTGTGATGTAACGTTGTTATGCTGGCACAAGAAATCACCTTAGTTTGTCAAAGAAGTTTAATATTAGGACGTTTCTGCAGAGGGTCCTGTTTGTTATTTTAGTTATTTTAGAGGACTGAAAAAATGTGTCATTTAAATGATAAATCATTAGATGCATGAACATTAAATGCCAAACATTCCAGTTCTAAGTCCTGAATTTAAAGGATTTGACGCATTTCTTTTCCTATTCTACAGGAAACTCTTTGAAACCATAATATCAACTTGGGTAAGGCTATTGTGATGGCTTTTATCTATTATCTTACCCTATGTGCACTCAAATATATTGATTAAAAGAGGAAATAATCGACAGATGAACTCTTTACACATAGTCTTGATAATTGTTTACTGATGCTGTGATCTTTGTCTCAATAATTGGCATGATAACATGGCGATAGTGGTGTTCGTGCACAGACATGTTGGGGGGCAGGTGCTCAAACCCCGCAAAAAAGGGGCATCCATCGCCAAAAATGTTATGAGCATAAGCGGTATGGATAAGGGAAAGAAAAATTATAGAGATAGTTGATGACAGAGAAAGAAATTTGTATTCTTAAATACTGATGGATGAAGAAAAAATGTGTCTCCAGAAAAAGGGGCGGTTTTCTCATCCAGGACAAAGGGGGAGGAGCTTGAGCACCACTAAGGTTCTATCTGTCCATGTGCCCGGTGGTTTTATCAGGTTACTAATGATTAAAATACTCTACATGGAAGAAATCCGATGCACCTTTAGCAGGCGGTCAGTGGGCGACCATGTGGTGGTCTCACGAAGCCCGACTCGGAGCTGCTGTGCACTTCACCGCAAATGAAAAGTTGTATTCTTACGTAAATATTCTTCTCCGTGGAAACAGGTGCCATCGATGACGTGGGAACGTTTCCCCCCGCGGCCTCTCCCGAAAACAAATCTCATCCACTCTGTATGCTAATTCTGCCTGTCACAAGTCTGAATGCTATTATCCCAGGGGTCACACGCTTTCATCACACGCACACACACACACAGGTGCGCTGTTTAGCAGGTGGACCGCCGCATGTTGACGGAGGCGGTGTGTGCCTCATGTGGCGAGGACGACGACAGGGCGGGCTAACTTTAATCCGCCTTTCAGTTGAGATCCTCTCAGGTGGAGGGAGATTATGTTCATGGCGCTCGGGGTGAACGCACGAGTCACCAGATCTGCCGTCTCCTCCCTCCGGGGGGGGCCAGGCGGAAGTGGGGTGCGGGGTAGGGGTCGTGTGTGTGCGTGTGTGTGTGTGTGGGGGGGGGGGTAATGTGTCTTCCACATCGGGCTTGTAGGCTCCGACCGTGATGTTAAAGGTCAACCGCTGCCAATGAGCCCCGACCCCCTCTCCACCTGACACTGACCCCAGCTACACACCCTTCAAGTGGGACGCACACACACACACACACACACACACACACAACACACACACACACAGACATAAACTCATTGATTCATAGTTCAATGGCACCTGCCTGCCAACTCCTCTCCTTCTTCCTTCCTTTCTTTCGTCTTTTTTCCTCCCTCTCTCTCGACCTTCTTCCTACGGGGTGTCCTTCCTCTGGTGTGTCCTTCTTCCTTCCTTTCTCTCATTTTTCTTCCTCCAGTGTGTTCTTCTTCCTCCCTTTCTCTTGTCCTTCTTGCTCTGGTGTGTCCTTCTTTCTCCCTTCCTCTCGTCCTTCTTCCTCCCTTTCTCTCATCCTTCTTCCTCCGGTGTGTCTTTTTTCCTCCCTTTCTCTCATCCTTCTTCCTCCCTTTCTCTCGTTCTTCCTCCTCCGGTGTGTCCTTCCTCCTCCTCCACTGTACTGGCAGTGAGTTGCTCTTCCTCTTCACACTCGGGGGTCTTTGTTGTGCCGTATCTCGAGGCCTCAGGAGGTCAAGCGTGCCCCGCATTGCTTTCGGAGTAAAATAAATGTGCTGTCGTTGAAATCCATGGAAAGAAAAGACTTGAAGCCGCTCCGTCGGAGGAGGGGTTTGACTTCCCTCTGAAGCCGTCAGGCTGCATCCCCACGCAGCGCTGAGGGGTTCACTCCCCGATGCTCTGGGTCTGCGTTTGTTTACCATCTGGGATGCCGAGGCGCTCGAGGGAGGCCGCTCCACGGATAAGCCCGACGGTGGCACTACTCCTTGCTAGACGTACACATGGAGGTGTTACTGGAGCCTGAACGCTGCAGTTTAGCAGATTACAGATAAAACGCCCGTCTGCATTCATGTCGGATGAGAAGCGACAAGAAGCATAAAGACGTAGTTTTGCCGGTTCACAGCTTTTCCATCGCAGCGTTTTTACAGTTTATATTTGGGGGCGGGTGGCATTCATGTCTGTACTTACAACAAGTGGATTGTGATCCATTTAATAGCCGTCAAGAGGATGAACTCAAACACACCGAAGGTAAATCTGCTGGTGGCGCTACCAGATTCCAGAGGCGTCTCATCTGGGGACCGTGAATGTGGGTCGATGAGATGTGGACGAGCCTCAGCTCAAGCTACAGCAAAATACATCATTAAATAACAATGTCATCATTGATTATTCCATTTAATATCATCCAACCATGCAATGGAGCTGAAAACAAGCCCAGGGTCATCGAAACAAGGCGTAAACACGTCGTGGTGCTAGCTACCCCTCGGCTACACCATGTGACCATCAGAGTCGGGCAATGAAAACTAATAGTAGTAATTAAGTATTTATTTTTCCCCTTAACACTTAACAATCGATATATGCAAATAGCTGCAGCTTTCTTTAGTTTTTTTTGCACTAGTACATTACGTTTTGTGTAATTTTAGTGCAGAGTCAGCATTGTTTTAGGTTCGACAACCTGGAGGTGAAACCCACATCAAAGGCGTCGGACCCTTTGATGCAGTGGAACCATAAGATGCATTTGTTCATTCATTCGTTTGTGTATTGAGCTGAATATTTCATTGAGGTTATTGATTGTCAAAAGTCAAACCAAGTGCTGGATATTAAAAATAGGGGGGGGAGTGGGGGTGGAGCGGAGACGGTGCAGCGTTTATGTTCCTTTGCGATCTACGAGTGCGGCGGTGAGATTGAAACGGAGGAATATTCCAGAGGAAGCGTTTCAGCTGGAGGCTGTGCGCTCCACGGAGGAGACCCTCCTCGTCTCGAATCCCCGGGCGCTGCGGTGGGAGCCGTCGATGGGCTGCCCGGCAACAGAAGCCGCAACTGGTATCGACGCTCCACAGCTTTGATTTTCTCTCTGCCCCTCTTTAGTCTTCTCCTGCGTTTCTTTCTGCCTTCCCCTCTCAAAATGCAGCGTATTAGATTTCCATGAAAGGAGATGACTCGTATGGATTCTCATTCATTATTCGTAGAGATTCTGAAAGTATGATTACTTCCCGACAAAAAAAAAGGGAGCAGAGGACCACCCCGTGTCTTAGCGAACGGATTCTCTCTCATATTAGTGAGTTTCGTCCTCCAGATCGAGCCCCGTTCTCATAAAACGATAAGATACATCTCATTTTGGAAGAAAATTGCTCAATTGCACCGAGCCGGCGGACAGGAAATTGAGCGAACTTTGTTTTGATCGAATCTATTTGGAACCACTTTGCAAAACACATTATCCATTCACTGAAGAAGACACACAGTGCCAGATAACACGGAGAGATCTGTTCTGCCTCGGCCCGCTCCGTCCCCTCATCTAACTCGATGGGAGAAAAAAGGTTCTCCATCCTCTGTGTTTTACACCAGCGGCGGCTACAGACAATGCTTCCTCCATTAGAGAGCGCTGGGTTAAAGGAGGTCCACGAATTAATGGAAACGCCTCCACACTGTTGCTGTTTACTTTCCGTCCGAGATAATGATGGAGGGAGCTGCGAAGGTCATATATAATGGGAAATATTGTTTCAGTAGCTCTCCCCACTCTCCCCCCCCCCTCTCTGTGACTCTATCAAATGTACTGTTTCAGATAATTGTCCCCATAACTCTCGTCAGACTCCCCGCACGGACCGCAGTCACCCGGCGGCGATGTTTTCCAGCCGTTGCCCCGCGTCTGCCGTCGCAATCCATCAACAACGGGTGCGGATGTTGTTTTCTTTATTGTGCCTTTGTGCTTTCATTCCTACATTTGCCTCGCTGAATACAGAACGAGGAACACAGATGACTTTGGGGGATGTGTGCGTCGCTCCTATTGTTCCGCCACCTCGACAATCGGAGATTCCAATGAGGCGTTCAAGGCCCGACGGACTAATCTGAACCACCAACTTCCGAGAGGCAACTCCACTCCAGCTATGCCATCAAAGTCAACAAGCCAGGCCCACGGGGTGCGGCCCCAGTGAGTGAAGGCATGAGTGTTAGGGATGCACCGATCTGATCGGCGCCGATCCATATCGGCCAATATTGCCATGATCGGTTTTGATCGGCGTTCTCAAAATGGCCGATCATAACCGATCGATCAGATGACGTCACATCTGCGAGAAATACTATCAGAGATAGTCAGTCGCCGCGTGCCGCAACTGAGACGGAGCGCCCGCCGAGTGCCGCAGAGTGAGAGGTCCGCGAGCGGATCCTCCCGCAGCGAGCGGCGCCCCGTCCCCCGAGCTGAACCTCTGGGTCAACTCACCGACACTCGCATGTCTGACCCTACAGACTGATGCTCACATGTCTGACCCTACAGACTGATGCTCACATGTCTGACCCTACAGACTGATGTTCACATGTCTGACCCTACAGACTGATGCTCACATGTCTGACCCTACAGACTGATGCTCACGGTACACGCGTTCGATCGGGAGCGCGCGAGGGTTTTCATAAAGTTACCCGCTAACTTTATGAAAACCCTCGCGCGCTCCTGATCGAGTTCTGTTAGCGGAAGGATTCACGTGACACAACATCAGGTTTTGCAAAGATAGCGGAAAGAGCGTGAAACACGTGAAACAACATCCGTTTTTCAAAATAAGATGGCGACAAATCATACACTAACATATACAAGTAAACAATGAACTGATTTTGTATATTAATAGATCGTTTCTGAGATTTAGCTTGAATTATGCTAACATTAAAACATTGTTACTGTACCAAGGAAGAGTTTATAAAAATAAGTCAGACTTTTGTATGTTAAAAAAGTCCTGTATATAGATTTCCCCAAGAGTTCCAGGAAATGAATAATGCAGATGTGTTCCATATATATCTGAAATCAATCCCCTACAATAGCAATCAAACGATTGTAATGTATCAATTAGGACAGTTTTCAAAGTAAAAGTCCTAAATGTTTAAAGAAATCTGTAATTTATTTAATGTTTGAGGTGCTTTAGATGTGTATTTCCTCATAGTCCTGGGCAACAATGCTACACAATAAATAGAATGCTTCAATCGACGCCGTAATTGGTATTATGGGATCGGCAGATACTATTTCAGTGATCGGTGATCGGTATTATCGGTGATCGGCTGACACTGATTTCAGTGATCGGTGATCGGTGATCGGCCCAAAAAACCTGATCGGTGCATCTCTAATGAGTGTGATGGAGTCTGAGGACGTCGAGGTTTGGTATTTTCAAAAATAGGAGCCCCCATTATTTTTGGAGCTTGGCCCGAGACAGAAGGCCAGATGTGGGATGTGGTTGCTGCCTCTGGCAAGTTGTACCTCCGCTTTACTCACAACATGCAAGTATAAGCACAGGTAGCCTGAGGTAGTGGGCTTACTGCCACCCGGCTACGTACATGTTCTCACTGCTTTTGGAAAATGAGGATTATTTTCATTAGAAAAGACATTACATCCGTGACACGTAGAGCCAGAAAGTGTCTTACCTGCAGGATCTTGCACCTCTCGGAGTCGCAGATGATGTCCTCGCACGGATGAAACATGCCCAGCGTCACGCAGTTCAGCAGGATCACCAACATGGACGCTCGCTCGAACCACGTGGAGGACGACGGTTAAGGAACACACAGCGGGGACAAAAGGCGGCAACAACACACAATATTTATCTCGGCGCTCTCCGGTGACCTCATTGTTACATTCAATAAGGATAAACACCTAAAAGGATCAAAAGTGATGCAGGGTTACCTTTTCCACAAACTAACAGGAAAGGGAACGTGAGCCACAGAGGAAATCTGGAAGAAGTGGGGGAACCCACCTGTGGGAGCTCTTAGTAATCTCTAAAGAGATTGTGTGAGGCAAAAATATGGAATAAATAAAAAAGGAAAGCAAGAAAGGCCAACGCTGACTCAGAGGAGAAGAAAGAGGAGAAAGAGGAGGAGGAGGAGGAGGAGGAGGAGGAGGAGGAGGAGGAGGAGGAGGAGGAGGAGGAGGAGGAGGAGGAGGAGGAGGAGTGAGCGCGAAGACATCCTGATTTATTTATTTATTTATTGACCAAAGGGTACAAGTGGGCACTCCTCATGTGGTTAAATGTCAGCCTGAGCTATGTGACACCCATCAATGATGGGACCAAATGCAGATTAGGCTAATACTGCCCCTCCCCTCCTCTCACACACACATACACACACACACACACGCACACACACACACACTCACACACTACACACTGCTACTTCATCCACGGCCAGTGTCCTGCCCCCCGCCTGGTTAACAGAGTTAAGTCAGACTCGATTGTTTATCATCCCTGTGTGTGTTTGACGTAACAGGAAAACAAAACGGCGCTATTTTTACCCGCGAGGACAAATGGCCCGTCCGTCTTTCATCGCATTTGCCGCCCCTTGCCCATCCGTCCCGCTGACTCGTAATACGTCTGGGTCAGCACGGCCCCCAATAACTAAACTCAATTCAATATCAATATGTTTCATTTAGCGAACGCTTTTCTCGAAAGACACACAGCCGGGGGTCGAACCGCCGACCCTCTGGTTGGAAGCTGCTAACCTCTGAGCACACGGTCGCCCGATAAATATCGATTGTAGAACGAAGAAGTGAGATATGGAACTGTAACTTAAAGATATCCACCCCCAGGCTGGAGTTAAACAATAAAATGACGATAAAATGATCTCATAAAAGATGTGGATGCACAACAGGAAGCAGCTCTAAATATTTGAACACGAGTCTGTGACTGACTGTCATCCCCAGGACGTTTCCTTCCAGCACACCTCTTTATACTTTATATGTAACATCTAATTTCACATGTCACTTTAACACACACACTTACAGTACCTCGTCTACAGCACTGTTATCTGTTAGTGCACTTTATTTTACCGTATACCAATCTGAATGTAATATTAAAACTCTTGCACTATGTTGCCTGTTTTGTTTTGTCTGTCTAATGTACAAACCAGCCGAGTTTGTCAAATTCTTCATGCGTCTAACACACAAAGCAAATAAATGGTTGTGGTTCTGATAAACAGTCAGCTACGAGCTTGTGCTAGGCATGTTGGTGGAGGGGAAACGATGGAGACATCTGTACCATGCATATGTTTAAGGTACTAAGACACGCTCTCTCTCTAAAACCAGCTGCTGGGGCTTTTCGGCTCTAATTAAAGAGCCTGTGCAGCTGCATGATGGGAAGTGTGTAGGATGCGAGGATGCTGGAGCTTCACCGTGCACCAGTTAGTATCTCTTGGCCTCTGCTGCTTTAATTCGGGCCATTATGTGTTTTATCTGTCCGTCATGAGGCCTCCCAACGTTATAACAGCAGTAAATCGCAGTAGGCGGTGGACCGCGAGGAAACTGCTGCATGAACGTCGGGGCTCCTCCACCAACTTTAGTTTTATACCTCACTAAAGAGAGGCCGCGCCGGCTCTGGACGCCACCAAGGGGCGTAAATCACTTGCTGCAGAATCATCCAATTTCAAAAAGCAGTTCCAAGAGGGATGACGGGCCACAATGTGATAACTCTGCGGTCGCTCCGATACAGTATTGAACATGAATATTAAATAATAGATGACTGGCTGGAGGTCTGTGTGCCCCCCCCCCCCCATCCCCCGCCAGTCGCATCCAGTCGGATAACGAATGTTGCATCGGGAAGGCGACGCGGGGTGACATGTCGCACGCCGGAGGATGCGCAGGAAGTCCAAAGGGACGCAATTAAAAAGATCAATCAGTATGGAGAGCGGGATCATTACACGTGGGAACAAAGGGGCGCACGCTCTTAATTTTGAGAGTGGCGGCACCGGAAGTTTTAGACGGTGAGAGAAAAAAACTGTTGTTGACGCGCGGCGGTGGCTTCGGCAAAAAGTTCACTGTTCGGGACTGAGACGACCGGGCTAATTAAAAATAATGAGAGCGTTGTCTTTGTAATCATGAAACTGCGTCGGCGCTAAACACAATGTCACTTCAGTTTCCCTGCATCACTTCTGCAACAACGATGTGAGTTGACTGGTTTGCCGTAGGATTTTTTTTTTAAATTGGCAATTGTCTTTCCTACGACATTTTTGATTATGTATTGAAATTTAAACCTCACCGGAAAACATTTGGGTTCTACTGGTCTCGTTTGCTCTGGATCGTGGAATATGCCGACTACCAACTACGCCATGGCCCTGTTGAGGCTCCGCCCACTTCTCCTCTACCTCCATCTGCCTGATGGATCTTGGAGGTCTTGATCGTGGAATATCCCGACTACCAATTATTCATACCCTCTGTCATATTCATTGATTGTGTTGTTACTGTGTTTTAATTTGTGTATAATGATTCCTTCTGGTCACATGACATCTATTACACCTGTCCATCCTGGAGAGGGATCCTCCTCTGTTGCTCTCCTGAAGGGTTCTTCACTTTTTTCCTTGTAATAGGGTTATTTTGGAGTTTTTCCTGATCCGATGTGAGGTTTTGGGACAGGGAAGTCTATCTGTACAGATTGTAAAGCACTTGTAAATCTTTAATTTGTGAAAATGGGCTGTACTAAAAAAAAACTGAATTGAATTGGTGAAGTAATAATTTTTCCCGGTTGCAGTGGGAAGCTTTTCTTTTTTTAACGTTGATGAACCCGCACAGACGAAATTAGCGGCTAGCTGGAGAGCACAGTGGCCCACTGCACGCTAAGGTCGCTGGATGCGTGTTTAAGTACGTCAGTAAAATATACACCTCGCACCGCGGGTTGAGTGCTTGTCAGAATCAGGTGACTCAGTCAGACATCAGCCAATCCCATTATCTTACTGTGCTTAAGTATTGTAAACCCTCTCTCTCTCACGGCTCTGGCGACCCATCAAGTGTACAAAGTGCGTTGTTTATTGTCGGGTCGTAAATAGAAATGCGTTTATGAACAGACGGAGGCTCGGCCACACGGCACGGAGACAAAGCTAAACATGAAATATGAATAATGTGACTGATCCAATCAATAACTCTTCCTCTCTCTCTTTGCCCTCATTCTCTTCCTCCCTCTGCCCAGCTGCTGGGCTATAATTAAACAATAAGGAGAGTGTACTGCCACACACACACACAAACACACACACACACATACTCTACACACACGCCCACCAACACACACCTTCGTGGTGTCAGCGAGCGGTGACATCCCGAGGGATGAATTCAATTAGAGGAAAAGACACACGAGGATCTGTCGGAGCAGACACGAGCACGCCGACTCACACAGCGTCAGAGAAGCGACGTTATCAAACTCATCAACACCTCCCAAAGTATTGTGCTCTCATGGGACCTGTCAGCCTGTCACACACACACAAACACACACACACACACACTCACACACACACACACACACACACTCACACACACACACACACACACACATGTCTAAAGTCCCTCTTCTTCTTGTCTAATGAAGGGGAAATAATATGCAAGCCGTATGTCCTCACATTGCTGTACCCTATAGGTGTGTGTGTGTGTGTGTGTGTGTGTGTGTGTGTGTGTGTGTGAAAAGAGCAAAGTTTGGTGGAAGTTTCAACTCTCTCCATCTCTTATATCATTCATGAGAGTGGGGGAATGAATCGTCCGCAGCATAGAGCGAAGAGTCGGAGGCCGATCAAAGGCTCTCTGAATAAATATTCATCATTGTGTTTAGTGTAACTCACACGGGACGAGCTTCTGCGTCCACACACACACACACACACTGCACATCCTCTGCTCGTTCTCATAAACCACCACACTTTCTTAACGTAATGTGTGTGTCTTGACCAATCAGCTTAAAATATATCCCCTCCTCCTCCTCCTCTTCCTCCAGCATACTCTAGGTATAATCTCCAGGGAGCGTTTAGTTTATGCGAGACGCCACCTCTCCGCCCTCGTTAACACCAGGCGTTGCGGCGCGGTGAGTGCAGCGGCATCGTGTATGCAGTACGTAGCTGGAATGGATTCAGGGAGAAATATTTGGTGGATGTGTGAAGAGACTGAAGATGTTAGAGCAAAGATTGTTAACAGCCGCGGGGGAACTGTCAGTCACCGGCTGCACGGTGGAGGTATGTAGCGCCAGAGCTGGAATACATATAACGAAGCCGGAGCTCCTCTCCGGGTTTCCATGGATCGCATCTTGACAATTGGTGGCGGTAGAACTTCTCATTGGAGTCCTATGAGCCCATTATGGCTTTCAGTAACCGAGACTGCTTGATGCAACCTGCTGAAATGCAGCTTCCCATCAAGGCTCATGAAAGGAATCCGGATCAAAAGCACAGAGGATGTGCAGAGGCCCCTCTTCCTGGATCAAACACTCACTCTGAACAGGACAAAAGCCCAGAGTCCCACGTCGCACTCGATATGGTGATAAACGTCGGGCCTGGACTGGAGCAGCTAGGGAGAACCGGACAGACGAGACGCAGGCGAGGCACGTGGCTGAAGAGGGAAGGGGGCGGGGCCGAGAGAAACTTTAGCATCAAGAGAAGTTTTAGCATCAAGTCATCCGGATGAACAGTTGCACACAATGAAAAGGGGCTTCGTCCCCCGATGCTCCGTCACTAGCCGCCGCTGGTAAAGATGAAGTGGATTTCTGCCGCAGAAAAAGTTTGGTTAGGTTGAAGGACTTTGCCGGGTTCGGGAAACGATCGTTAAAAGAAACCGGGCGCAGGCCATCGAGCGGGATGACAGCAACGCTACTTTCTTTTCTCGTTGGAAACGTCAAAATGTTCTGTTTCCTTCTTCTTTTCTTCCAGGGCTTTTGGATTCAGCCAGAAGTTATTTGGAGGGAGAGACGGTATTTTAAGCTTTTTTCACATCCTGCAACAGTAGTTTGTTGTGAGGCGGCCATGCTAGCGCTAACGCTAACGCTCAAAGTGGCGTCTCTATTTTCAAACTGTTTTTCTGTCTCTCACCGCTCTGCCGCTGCTCTTTTTTCCTTCTTTGTTTCCTCAAAAGCGCAAAGGGCCTTCTCTTCAGAAGTCAAACTTTCACTTTTACTATGTGTGTGTGTGTGTGTGTGTGTGTGTCTGTCTGTCTGTGTGTGTAGGTGCGCACAACAACAGGAAGGAAAGGCAGCTCAGGGTGAAGAGTAAGCTTTATCTCTCAAGCGGAAGCCTGAACTCCGCTGCTCATCAATCCCTCCTTTCTCCAAAAAAACCTCAAAGCTTCTCCTCACATGCATCACTTCCTTTTCCCTCTCCTTCCACTTCATTTGTTCCTCCCCTGTAGCGTCTCACACCAGCTATTTTCATGGAGGGGATTGTCAGGAATGAAACTATATTTCTTTGTTGGATGAAGTATGCTGAACATGCCAGAATAAAATCCCCCCCAAAAGAAGACTAAAGGGGGAGAGAACTAAAGGCGGAAGGATGTTCATGAAATATTGACTGCCGCAGCCCTTTATAACGGGCGATATGTCACTTCCGATGCAACGATGCATTATTAACGGTCGTGTGGTAGTTTTAATCTCACAGGATTAGTATCTGCACATTGTGGTTAACATGCTATTAATATGTAATCTTGATCTTCTCTGTGAAACCGGCTACATTGGCTGATTCTTCTCAGACAACCCGCCGCTTGACGTTCTTCTCGCTGAGGTTCAACACAGAAGCAACGATGCTCCTCTCCTCTTTAAATGTTGCTTTAATAAATTAAATTAAGCATTTTGGTAATCGTCGGGTTTCGGTATCGATGTTCAGTGGCGGCATCCGAGGTCGCGATCGTTAAACCCATCGACGTTAACGGGACATACGGGACGTACGAGATTTATAAAACAATCTTCTTCTGCAGGGCGACAACAACTTCATAATACCTCAATTTCTTTACCGCAGCCTCGGGAGGCTTATCATTTTATCATTTTATCAATTTTATCATTTTATCATTTTAACCACTAGACGAAATACTAACGCTGTTGTTTGGATTCCGGTTGCGGTTTCAAAAGCGTGACCTCAGAGATGCTACTGTAGTTCGATTGACGGGAACAACGCCATCGACCTGAAATCTAGCTGGAGACGGTATTTTCCTTTATTGAATGCATTTTTAAATAAATATGAACTGTTGCTGACAGGGAAGAATCGCCGGAACCTGAGACGTTATGCTCTGATACGGCTGTCTAAATAAGGACAGCGCGATTAATTAAAACCCCGCCCCTTAAATTGAGTATTAAGTCTTGTAAATAAGCTGTCCTCAGCGTAGAGTTACAGCGGAGCGCCTCGACTCGTGGGTGGGGTGGGGTGGGGTGAGGGGGTGGGGTGAGGGGGTGGAGGTGGGGGGGGGGTGAAAATCCCTCTGGTATAACGCTGCATATCCTGCTCGCTGACACGGCTTATCAGTAGCCTGAGTCAGGAGCCGGGGAGTTAGGAGGTGGAGGCAAATAGCGGCATATTGTGGGTGTATCGGCCCCTGCCATACGAGAGTGGGGGGCGGGGAGGTGTGTGTGTGTGGGGGGGGAACGAGAGATGACACAGGGAGCGACAGGCGAAACACCGCAAGGCGAGGAGGAGAAGAAGAAGAAGAAGAAGAAGAAGAAGAAGAAGAAGAAGAAGAAGAAGAAGAAGAAGAAGAAGAAGAAGAAGAAGAAGAAGAAAAAGAAAAAGATTTGATCGTCGAAGAACTTTTACACCAGCTTGCATTATTGATAACTCCCCCCCCCCCCCCCCTTCAGTCCCTTCAGTCCGTTTACACAGGCAGCGACTTTGCTTCATTCTACATTCCCATGTTCATAAATATGGAAACACGCGAGCGCACCGGCTGTAACATCGGCACACACAATGGGGACACTTCGGGGGGAACTATGTGAAGAAGATATACATTTTTTATGCGGGGTGGAAGGGTGAGGGGGGAGAGAGGAAGAAAAGGCTGACTTCACAATCCGGTTGCCTCGTCAATATTCCTCTTGTTGGCGCATCGTGCTCCCGAGCTGCTGCCTTGTGTGCATTTCAGGAGTGACTAGTACATATGAAATACACGCGTTGGAGGTTCCTAATGAACAGATTCTCTCCTCACACACACACATACACACACACACACAAACACACACACACAAACACACACACACATATCCTTCTCATCAGCAAGGAAACACCCCTGTATCTCTTGCCACTGCGGACTGAGAGTTGCTAAGCAACGCCGGCTTTCATAGAGAAGTGTGGTGAAGTCTCTCTGGCTGTTGGTGTCTGTAAGCTCGAGGTGATGGAGAGGGGGGGGGGGGGCTGCTCCAGAGTGTGTCCCCGACATTTTGTTCTCGGTCCGGGCCGTGAGCTCACTGTCGCAGCTCGAATAACAGAGAAATAAGATGATGACATAAAGTGGAAGGATGGATAGCAGCGAAAGAGATAATGTAAATACATGCGGCATCAAAAGAGTCCTCCACGCTACACTCTCCTCTTAAATGGCAGCGGGCCAACAAGTGAGAGGAGAGTAGGTGTGTGTGTGTGTGGGGGGGGGGGGGGGATTTCACACTCTTTTGTAGCAGCTGCCTTGGTGACATAATATTAAGAAATATCATGTTCTCCACTCCATGCAGCAGAGAGCTAGAAGAGAAAAGACGACGCAACAAGATATTCGCCTTAAGCTACCGGGGCTCTCGCGGCTGTTAGTGGGAACGTTGAATACGCTCATTTCTGCAGCGCAGTTTTATGATGTACATTATTTGTGAAAAGATCTGTAGCGTTGATAAAGCCGTCGACTCGGACGCAGATGGAGAAGACCACTTCGCTAAATCCCCTCCCCCGCCCCTCAGAACGCAGGCAGAGGCCCATCGGAGGAGATTGTTACCTGTAGCTATAGATCCTGAAGGTTTAAACCTGTTTGTTTACCTGTTTAAGGTTCCTGTTGGCACATAACCATAAATCCTTAAGTTTAAAAATAACTGTCCAATCACTTTTCTTGAGTTTTCAGTAGTTTCACATCAGCAGATATTTGCCAGTGGAGTTTTGTAGATTTTAATTGTTCCATTTTCTTTTGTGAAGCAACCGTTCAAAATGGACCCTGTGGTGATATTGTTCCCTCGGTGAAGGGAAGATTTATTTTTAAAGTCAGTGACACAAATTCGGCAGAGGAATTTACGTATATCTTTGGATTATTATTATTATCATATCAGTATTATGAATCGACTTCACGATCATAGAGAGACGAGAGGAAGAAATGAGAAAAGATCGGAGTGAAATGATGGAGATCAGTGGCTGAGCTGTCCCAACAAACACAATCTCAGAACACACGTGTGTCTCGTGCTAGCTAGTTTGCAGCTAATGTCTGAGAAGATAATAAACTGTCAGTTTGGGAGCAAATCAACACAGAGTGCAAAAACACTAAGAAGCTATACAAAAATAATGTGTGCCGTAGACGCAAGGCGTTTAAAACCGGCTTCCCTTTCTGTCCAAACCCACCATCACTATCACACACACGCTCTGTTCTTTGTAACCGAATGAGGACCACCAACCGAATGAGGACCACCAACCGAATGAGGACTAACCCGGGTCCTGCTAAGGAGCCTTCTTGACTGCATGCACAGAGCAATATGGACACATACATTATTATAAGTCAAGGGAATATTCAGTAATGTAATCAAACACACACTCACACTCACACACACACACACACAGACCGATACACTTACAGTCATGTACTGTGGTGTATTGTGAACACGGGTCCTCGGTTTGCAGAATCTGTGTACGTTTCTGAGTGAGATCGAGAACTCCTTACAGCCCAGAGGATAAGAAAAAGCATATTAGATGTGTAAAAAGTGTGGTCAGTTAGGACTACACAGGGGGTGGTGGGAGGAGGGGGGGGGGGGGGACTGAGCTAAAAAAAGAAAGAAATCCAAGACCGAGAGGTGGGAGAAGAGCAATGAAACAGGCAAAAGGGGGAATGAGAGATTGAGGAATGAATAATTGATCTGCAGGCCGTGTGAGATGTTAATCCCAGAAGACTGCTTTTTAAAATACATTTTCTCAACCAATACTTTGGGGTTGTGGGTTGACATAAATACACACACACACACACACACACAGACACACAGACTTGCAATAAATTCTCGAGAGACACAAGTGGTCAGTTAGAAAGCGTGTGACGGACTGGATGCAATGACGGGGGTCAAGCAGTGTTTCAATTCCCCGTAGCTTCTCATTAATTAAGCATCGACCGAATCCCTCTCTCGCTCCCTCTGTCTCTCTCGGTCTATCTCTCTCGCCCAGTCCTTGAGTCTGCCACCGTTTGCCATTTCATTCAAAAGCGCAGCTATTTAGAGACCTCCTTCCATTCAGTGAAATTAGCATTGAATGCACAGCCACACAACACACTAACAACCACACGCCCTGCCTGAGGGGATCCAGTTAAATGCCATGGCAGACAAATGAGCTCTTCATTCTTCAGGTGGGGGAGGGGGGGTTGCTGCTGCACCGACAGGTTAGCGAGAGGTCAACTATAGTGTACACACAATGAGAGAACGGAGAGACGCTTAGGAAAAGTGGAAGTGAAATTGCCCTGACAGAAAATATGCAAATAATCAGGATATGAGAGAGAGGGGGAGGGGGGGATGCGTTGGCTGTGCCAGAATCAGCATGATTAACATGAGGCTGGCTTTATCAACGCGGCAAATCAGGGCCCACTGAAACGCAACAGCGGCTACTATTAGGAGAGGCATGGCACGCTACCGTTGTCTGCACGCACACAAGTGTGCAGACAATGCACGAATGCCCTCACGCACACAGGTTGCGTCAGATACAGATGCTCAGATGCTCCGGGGGAAAGCCAAACAGCAATCAGAGCTAACAAGGGGGAAGAAAAGCGAGGGCTAAGCTTGTGGAACGGTGACGTGCACGACAAGAAAAATGACTTTCAACGGCTCTCGAGCGGGGGAGATGAAACGATTTGGATGACAAGAATACCTGATATAGTTAGTTAAAGGATCGGCCTATATTCCTACTTCTGTGATCTCAGATCAACTCAATGATCCGCTTGCTATCTGTTTCCAGTGCTTTCTACCACTTCACAGGGTCTTCTTCAGCAAAATGGAGCGGCTTAGGACAAACTCGCTAATTGTTTTGTGAAACTCTTGTGTGAGAAGGGTGTAATTGTTAAAATATATCCCCCAAAAATGTGCTGCTTTTTTATGCAGCTAATGTTACGCTGATAATACACAAGTTTACCATGTACCACGATTTTGAAAAAGACATTTCTGTGTCAAAACCTGTCAAAACAGGGTCAGGGTGCACCGAAGCTCTAATCTTTCTTTCTGTTATTTTTTGTGCTTTCTCATCCGAACATTTTTTTAAAGAACAGCCTGTTCTTGCTGTCTTCTCTTGTCCCGCTCTGAATAAGGAAGATACATATATGTTTTTTTTTATTCTGTTTTTTTTCCTGCTTCTGCTGGTAGTGATGAGATTGGCTGGTGTAGCATGAGGAGACATCTCTCTGACACTGGGGATTTTTTTATTTTTATTACTAGTACTAAAATTGTTTTCAAATTCACAGTACCACCGCATGTGCTGAGAGAACGTCAGCTTACATCTGTGATAACTGTGCGTGTCGTTTGCTTCAGTAACAAGGTTTTTATGTCTCTCTGGATGAAAATCATTTTAGAAGAGACGTGTGTATTCGCAGTTACATTTAAATGCCAATGGGATTGTGCAGGAGACGCTAATCTACGGGCGCTAGTCACATTAGGACCATCGCTAGTCTCGTGACAGTTTTTGTGGGTATTTTAACTTGACCGGTTGGCACATAAATGTGAGCGGTTAATGGTTATCCACTCAAACGCCCGGTAACGTCTCATGCCACCTTAAAGTGATGAGGAAGTGACAACTTCACCAGAGGTTTAAGTGTGTCTTCTACAATGACACACATCACACAATATTTCGAATACATAGGACTACTTCTCCTAATGTACTCAATTCATAAAATTTCGTGATTTAGTCCAAAAACTATAGATCTACATGATGGCAATACACAAGAGGGCATAATGATTTATGTGCAACTCTCTAAATCAAATTAATTTCAATTCCAGGCAACACACATCTACAATATCACGCCACATTATTCCTCAAGTGCCATGGTATCGGTATGGGATTTAATCTGAGTAGGCCACAGCTCAAAGACATCAGCATCTCATTAGAGATGAGAAATTCAACCAGGATGTTGTTAACCCAATCAGCAGATGCAGGGAGTTCAGATTTATCTGACTGCTTGTATTAATTGTTGAAAAAGTAGGCACATACAGTAATGTAGAAAATGTAAGAAAAATGTTGAATCGGTGACGAGTGAATCGTAATTAAATCGAATCATGACTGGGTGAGAATGTCACTCGTGCTCATTGTTCGACTTCACACAAAAAATCTGAAAAGTTTTCTTGTTTAGAACTTTGAAATGACTCCACTTCCCCAAAGACATAAGCCTAACCTTACCCACTACACGCCTAACTTGAATTACTAACTACTAAATGTAGTACCTTACCTTGGGGGGACCAGCTCTTTCTCCTCTGCTGGCACGAGTCCCCATTATGTAACTAGGTCCCCACAAGGTGAGTAAAACAATCATTCACACACTCTCTTGTTCTAATAGTTTAAGACAAGTGGGACAGTTAACCGTGTGTCACGTCTGGGGGGGTTTGACACTTCATCTGATACTTAAAGTCACCCTCAATCTCCACACACGTGCAGTCATTACAACAGAGCCCTGGGGAACCTGAGGCTGCGACAGCCGCAGTCCTCCCTAAGCAGGACTACGCTTTGGTCTCCTTCCCTCTACTCCTCTTTCTCCTCACAGCCAACACAATCGTCTGGTACCGAGCGTTCTACAAAGCAACTAAGCCGTGGGAATAGGCCCTGATAGCTTCTCAGAAAGGGAGAGCGAGGTAAGCAGCGAGTGCGTAAGAGTGTGTGTGTGTGTGTGTGTGTGTGTGTGTGTGTGTGTGTGTGTGTGAGGCAGCAAAAGAGCCCATAAAACCTCAACCTAAAAGCTTTGCCAATCTCTAAGAATGCCTTGTGGATATAAAAGTGTTGTGATGACTCAAAACTTTCTCTGCAGCTTTACAAAAAAAACCAGGTCTGTGTTGTTTGGACGCGCCACCGCAAAACAACGGTACATTGAAATCTCCAAACGATAAGCTCCTTCCTGACGGGCCTCGCCTGGCGCTGACGTCTGTCACAGGGCTCAAGTGTTCGGCTAAAGCCCAAAGAGCAAACCTCAGATAACCTCCCCAGACCGCCGCGCCGCCATGGAGAAGTTAGCCGCCACGCTCCGACGTTAATGTACAGAATGAAGGATTTTGTTTGTTGTTTTTACTGCATTCACTGACTTTTATTTTGACAGCTGAGTAAATGTTCCGTTACGATTTGATTGTGGAACACGACATTTAGTAAGAGACAACTTTATATCTACGTAGATGATGATTATTGATCTCTCCCTTTCTCTCTCTCACACTCTCTTTCTCTCTCATTCTCTCTCATTCTCTCTCCCACTCTCTATTTACCTCACCCTCTCTCACTCCCTCTTTCTCTCTCCCTCTCTCTCTTTTCCTCTCTCTCTCACTCCCTCTCTTCCTCTCTTTCTCTTACTTTCTCACTCTGTCTCTTTCCCTCTCCCTCTCTATCTCTCTTCATATCTCTCTTTCCCCCTCTCCCCCTCTCTCTCGCACACACACACACACATGCACAGGCATCACAACTATGGTCACACACGCACAAACGGGAAAGGCGGTATTAAAAATTGGAACAAATACGTAGCATGCAAACAGTGTCCATTTCTCCATGACAACATGAGAACAATGTTTACACGACCGAGGACGACAGACCCCCTTCGTAACCGACCGGGATCCGGTTTCTAAGGTGACGGAAGTCGGCATCTCTGTGTTTGGGCATCCCGAGTGTGTTGATGTTCTGCACGGTGCAGGAATGTGCAAACACATGGCTGTGATTACGCAAACACAGGCACGCACGCGCGGAGATGCGGTAGGAATATCGTGTGTCTAAAAAATTGGGAGTCTGACCAATGTCTTCAAAACAGCGGCGAGCACCGATTGGCTGTTTTCATTACCAATGTAACTAAGCAGAAAGACGGGGATGTTTTCTAATCATAGTTAGGTCACGCCTAGATGCGATGTATGCTTTCGTTTAAGTAGTTACGTCTGTCTGAGCCAGCGTGAAGAGAGTCTTCTTTTTAAGTTTGGGACAAATCTCCTTCAAATGCATCTACTGACATGAGAAAATGAAAAAAAGGGCTGTAAATAATGTCGGATTTGTCATGTTTGTTCTGCCAACTGAGCAGCTCGAAAAAAGAGAAAGTACAAAAATCAAACACACACCCAATCACACACATTTTATCCGCGCTCAGCCCTCACAGGGTAGCAGCCGCCGGCTATGAGGGAACACCAGCGAGCGCCAGGGAAGGAGGAAAAAAGAAAAAGAGAAGGCGGATGGAAATAAAGATGGATGGAGAAAGAATTAGCGACGGAGGAAAATTCAAACAATAGGAAACAAACAAGAAGGGAGCCGTGGCTCCGCTCTGCTAAGAGATGGGTAGCGAGAGGCTGAAGGCGAGTGCAACGGGTCAAAGAAGAGAAGAGAGGGAAAATTGGACCAGAATGAGTTTATAATGCAGTTTCGTGAAATCAATATTGGTGCAATAAAAATGCCAGCGTGATGTTTTTGGCACCTGAATCCAACGAGAGAAACTTTTCAGGATAAATATTTTTTCCAATGAGGAATACCCGCCTTTCCGCTTTCAACTTCCTTTTTTCCGGCCAATCACAACGCACAATTTTCTAATTCAAAGTTCGATTGTCCGAGTGAGTCAGGGTTGGGACTGAGAGGGGGGCGAGCGGCCAACGGCGATAACAGCGCCAACAACAGCAACAGTGCTGATTATGTAAACCGGTGCCAATATAGGCCGCGATGGAGAGACGGTCCCCTTGAAACCGTGGAGACCGAGGATGACAAGAGTAGCCTTTAATCAGATTAGTACCGTAACCTTGATTGCAAGTCTTGCATTCATAAAAGTAGACCAACAAATAACAAATTAGCCATTATAACCATGTTTAAGCTAGCTCGTAGCTCGGGCTACATGGAATATGGCTGAAAATGTTTTTAACGTTGTCATTGTCAATCGTCGTTTTGTGCTTTTTTTTTTTAAGTATCGGTTCAGGCACCGTTGAGGCACCGGTATTGTTTTAAAAGTATCAGTTTAGCACCAGTATCGGAAAAAAACTCAAGCGATACCCATCCCTAGCGCTGATGTGTTTTTTTTTATATGAATGACCTTGTATTATGTGTTTATATTTCAATAGTGAATTTATTTTACCTTCAGAAAGCCATTGCTTCACGTTATCTTTACACATCAATGTATGTTGTGTTGAACCGTTGAGCATCATGCCATGAGAGTATTGTCTGAGTGGCAGTAAAGACGTAATGCACACAGACCTTTGGTGAACTGTTGGAGTAGGACCACTTAAAGAAACTTAAACTCCGGTTCTGCCAAGTGAAGGAAATACGTTAGCGTCGTAACCCAGCATTCTTTCGAGTAACCAGCAGGGGGCGACTCCTCCGCTTACAAAATTAATAAGATCTTCCCACTCTGTTTTACGTCAGTGTAAAAAAATAACTTTTTAATACGCCAGCCCCCTCGAGTGGCTCCTCGCCACCGTCCCCACATGGGATTAAGCCGAGTTTCAATTAAAACTCAAACGGGGACCCGGCGGCCGAGACGAGCTCATCCCCACCTCGCATGGCTCTTGCGTCCTTTGTGTCAGATGTTTCCCGTCTCCGTCTATACTCGCCGTCCATTCTCTACACAAGGTGCTATCGCCCACACGGTGTACCACCTGTTCCATTAGCATCGGTTTGATGGGCCTCGGCAGTGTTTGTGCGAGGGCCGCAGAAGCCGGCTTGGCCGACACCTGGAGCCGGAGCGCATTTTGTTCTTTCGTTTTCGCTCTTTTGTTGCAAAAAGAATCCGACAGATGTGGGGAAATGACAGTAGGAGATTGATTCAAACCGGATTTCGAGGTCGTCGCTGCGGCTGAATACAGCCCGCAGAGCCAAAACATGGATGCCAGCGTGAGCGCATGAGGCAGAGCCCAATAACAGAGGGAACAAGCCAGCTCAGGAATGCTAATTAGCCACCGAGGCTAACAATCAAATCTAATGGGTGCTGGGTAAATACTAGCGGTTAGGCTAGTAGCCTAAAAGAGGGCGAGACAACTGTGGCATCAGACTATATTGTGTGTGTTTGTGTGTGTGTGTGTGTGTGTGTGTGTGTGTGTGTGTGTGTGCAGTTTTGTCATTGTGAGGAACAAACACCGTCTGACGAGAAGAGGTATCGTGAGGCCATCAAGCCTCACGATGGCAACAAATAGATGAATAGGCACGTTGAGGGAAACTTGAGCGCCGCCAGCTGAATGTGGTGCAAGAAAAAATCACATCCATATTTTCTCGGCGGTGAAGGGTAATTCTCCAAGACTAAGGAAAGTGCGTGGGATAATTTTCGTGCTCTACTTAAGCGTTAATCATGGCACGGAATTTGGGATAAACATAACGTGGGTGTGGAAGCTTTTTTGCTTTCTGAAACTAATTATTGTTTAAAAAAATTATAATAAGTGCTAATCCCTCTACCCCTCCCCTCCTCTACTCGTGAGCGTCCAAATGCCGTTAGCTTGCGCATTGCCAAATGTTAACCCGCCACATGCAAGGAATCCAGAGCAGTACAGACGGCTGCATTATGAAAGAGCAACCGACCGCTGGAAATCCGGATGTTCGAGAAGAGAAGCCCATCGGGCCGCACGCCGCTCTCCACGTTAGCATTAGCGACTTTGAAAACATCAAATGGCCCCCGCTAAGCGAGCAACAGTCTTTTGAATCGGAAAGCTTTGTTGTTGTTAGAAAGTTTATTTCAAAGTGACTCACGCGGCTCTTAATTGGAGCGCCGGCAGCAAAGCGAACCCCGTTAAGTTGATTCAGTTTAGCATCAGGAAGGACGGCTTGATTGCAGCTAATTCGCTGATATCACACGGCGCAAGAAGCTAATGGAGCTCCTAATGAGTGATGCACGGCCAAATGAGAGCTGAAGCCCACTTTCAAAAGGGCTGCTGGCGATGAGGGAGACAAAATACCTCTCGCCATTCAAACTAATATATTAAAAATATTTAAAAGGAGACGAGGGGACTCCATTTTACAAATCATTTATAAGATCACGCTGGTTAACTGCGCCTCCGGGACGTTTCTGCCACATTGCTAAAAAAATTATAATAATAAATCAACAACAAATATCTTGTTTGTTGCGGTACTAGTAGTTGTTGTGTTCATCTAATTAGCCCCATAATTACATTCATCATTGCTTTTCTCGCAGGCACACACACACACACACACACACACATACACACACACACTTACACATGCTCTATTGGAGCCATCTTTGTTCTAAGGGCGGGGATCTGTTTATTTGCGGCGACACAAAGGAGCCGATCGATCGATAAGTCCGCTCCATCGCACATTGTCTAAATGCCATGCTAACGTGAGACGACAAAGCCGAAAATATTACTGGGGCCTCGTGCAAATACGCACATCCATCCTCCTCTGGTTGTGGGAGGAACTTAAGAAGCACAAAATGAATAAAATAAGGAAACACATGCACAAAGGCAACATATTCAAATAAAATAGAAAAATCGTAACACGTAAAGAAGATGGAAGAGGCGTATTGACCGCACGATAAGATACAAAATTAACACTCGCACACACACACACACACACACACACACACACACACACACACACACACACACACACACACACACTCTCCTCCTGTCAGAGTTAAGTATCTCCATAGACTTGCGATGGATACTGATCAATTTCCATTTGCATTAGAGAGTGTTCTCATTAAACTGTAGGTCCATTTTATTTCATTTGTTGTCCCCCTCCTCTTCTGGGACCAAATATCCTTCCATCACAACTCTGTATCTCCTTCTTTCACTCCCTTTTATCTGGTAATTGTAGGGGAGGAATGAGCTTTAATCCCTGCATCCCTTCATTCTGTGGCAAGCAGATGGAGGAGGCCATTGATCTGCACACACACACACACACACACACACACACACACACACACAGACACACAGACACACACTGTTCCATATAGCTACAGGGCTCTACGTGTATGCATATATACACTCAAAGTCCTCCCCGTGACTCCATTAAATGAACAGCGTGCGTTCCATATTTGATCAATACCTCTTTCATTCGACATCAAGGCGTGTTTGAGCGGCGCCGCGGCCCAAAAAAAAGAAAGAACCCAAAACCGGCTGGCGGGATTGCCGACTGTTTGATGGAGGTCGCCGTTTGCCAACATTTATGCGGTGCCACTGCAACCCAAACCAAACCAAAACAATCACCCTCTGTCTCTGCGCGAGCATGGAATATGTGTGTGTGTAGGTGTGTGTGTATCGATCTGGGAGCAGTAAGAGCAGTAATGTGGAGGGAGCAGGTATAAAGCCCCCCCCCCCACCCCACCACCCCACCACCCCCTCACCCCCGTATGGTGGGATGAACTGCTCTGGAAAAACTCTCTATACCATTAGGCTCAACAAGCATGTTTACACACATAAACCCCGGATTAGCCCCCCGGCCCCCCAAAAAACAGGCAGAAAATGTGCATTGCGCAAGGTGAATTATGATTAACCGAGGATTCCCAGAGAGCTTTGGGATTTACCGTCGCTGGTTTTCGGATGGAAACTGGCAGGAGCTCTGGTTGATTTGAGTGAGAGAGTCTCGGTTGTTTTGTCTTTTAGTTCTGAGGGGCTCTACAGACTTCTCCCAAGGTGTATCCCAAGGTCATTGCTGCACATTTTCCATCCAAAATGAGGATGTGCTCCCGAGGTCCGTCGTCGAAGCAGCCGCTGCAAAGTGCGGCGCAGCCGGAGCCGGCTGCTTTTAGGACACGTGTTGTTCAAGTGTGTTTGCGACTTGTTTTTTTCTGCTGCTGAAAAGTATCAGTTGTGAAAGGTTCAACCTCTCCATAAATATCTGAGGATGTTGCTCCGCCCACCACGCCGCGCTTCACAAACTGTGTGCGCGCCACTCCTGGACCAAGGGAAGGAGGAGCACGTTGGTGGACGCAGGGCACGCCAGGATCAATATCTAATCTGCTGCATCGTAATGGACAGATGGAATGTAGGAACAAGTGGACACTCACACACACACACACACACACACACACACACACACACACGCACAGACACACAGACACCAAAGGAGGACATAGTAGCAATAAAACTGCAGACAAACGTAATTCACGCACTCTCAAAGGTCACAGAGTTCGTCTGTCTGTCGCTTTCCATCTCCGTCCATCCCTGTCTGCATCTCTCTCTCTCTCTCTCTCTCTCTCTCTCTCTCTCTCTCTCTCTCTCTCGCTCTGGATTTGCGTGGTTGGTCTTTTTTTTGTACACGTTGATAAAACGAAACAAATCGAATCGACATGATATATCGTCGCAGGCGGGAATCGGAGAGAAGCCATTCGTTTGACGGCCAAACACGTGTATGTGTGTGTGTGTGTGTATGTGTGTGTGTGAGAGAGAGAGCGGTATTTTCATTCCCCAAAGTACCCTGGTGTTGAAAGCATCTCCAGACACCATCTCAGATGAAATATGCAAGTCTAGAGGGAAAGTCTGATTTATTGTATTTTTGTATTTTCTGTGTCCAGGCGTCCGATGCATTCAAAGCTGAACATAATGAAGGGAAAGATGAGAGTTGTGATTTTTATCCGTGTCCTGCCAAAGAACTCAGATACTGCTGTTACTAAAGTTGAGTGCATATTTTCCGAGCATTTCAACTGATTTCAGTTTATTTATTTATGGGTATAATTGTTATTGATATGAAATCTAAAGCTCAGAAGTCAGCTTTAACTTCTTGGTTCTTGCTCCTTTTAGGATTCTGGCTTGTGGAGCCTTTACGCAGCTAAAAGTCCAAACCAAGGCTCGGTTTTGGAACATTTGGATCAGATCGAAGCGAAAAGTCTAAAAGGTCTGTCCACAATGAGGTCCGTGAGAAAGGCTCCCATAATTGCTGCTTGTCTTATATTAAAATGTAATATTCCAAGCATTGAGTGTCTTCTGTCCACTTTTAAACTCACAATATTATTCAAATTTAGCTTCTATCTTCTTAACTTCTTTTTCTCTGCTCACTAAGTTTGACATTGTGTATGTTCTCCTTTTAAAATTGATTTTAAAACGTTTTTGTGTGGATAGTATTTATTCAGTCAGTGGCTAAGTGTGGGCTCTGTGGCAGCGCCAACAACTAGTAGCAGCAGGAGGGGGCGGGGCTTAGCCAAGGATCAATTGCCAATGAGATATTCTGGTTTGGACCAAAATGGTGGACCGACAGACCGCAAACATACAGCCAGATTATTTATTTCTAAAAAGCAAAACACAGTGGGCTAGCTTCCTCTTGATTTTAATGCATTATTTGTATGTTTTGCTTTTTTAAACTGAGGTTTTAAAGTGTCTTTTATGACAAGAATTGTTGTGTTTTTCTTGAGCTGAAATTATTCCCGTCACATCTACTCAAGTATTTTGCGTTTACTTTCACGTAGTCTTCTAGCGTAACATTTCTACGGTAGCGCGGAACGGACAAACCACCCACTGAGATCTGCAAACTCACTGCGAGCGGCCACTAAATACTTCACGCCGGCCTTTTAAATTGGATAATTTTTAATCAGAGGGCGGGGCTAAGGGATAAGCTAGCATTGGTGGTGGAGGGACATGTTAGCGGATGCTAATGTGCCTTGACGGATTGCTCCTCCGTGGCTTGTAGCGGGAAGAGTTCCCACATCGTCTCTTTGATGGCCGTCTTTGGCTCCGTCAGGACTTGGAGACTCTGACTTTCTTCCATGATTTACTTCGTTTTGACACGCAGACACAGAACGGCCTTTAAAACGTCTGATGTTTGAGAAAGGCCATTATTCCCTCTCGCGCTGTGAACTTTAGCTGCAAAATAACTGAACTGCACGAAAGGCGCCGAGGGGTTGCAGCAATCTAGTGTTCGTGAATCTGACTCTCATTGCAATCCGACTCCAGCACAACCTTGTTTTTTGTTTTTTGTTTTTTGTTTTCATCAAAGAGTGTCAGAAATGATTATTTGCGTAGCTCCAGAACAAACCTCAGTGAGTCACCTCGAGTGTGTGTGTGTGTGATATTTCACAGGCGAGCGGTCTACTGCTCCGCTTGGTGAACACACCGCTCTTTCTCTTGCCTCATCTCGTTATCCGACCCGATCCCACACCAGTTGGTTCTCACACAAACAAATCTGAAAGCTTGGCGTCTCTTTTTACAAAAATGGCCGTTACCAGTAGGAAGTGTACATCAGCAAAGAGGCAATTGCAAAAACACATAGAGTCGATTTTAGCACACACACACACACACACACACACACACACACACACTCGCTGCATCTGGTTTGCGTTACCACGTCGACGGCGGAGAAGTGCATTGGCGCCCTGCTCCCATTGGTCCTTTGCTGCCGGCACTGGTTTTAATTGGTCGTCTTAGTGCCAGACCCTCAAGCTCATGCATGCACACGTGTGCACACACACACACACACACACACACACACACACACACACACACACACACACACACACACACACCGCTAGCTAGCTGGGCGCTGAGAGGGGGGACGTTCTGGAAGAAAAGGGGAATCAAGGCCAAAGTTGAACTAATTGGGAGGGCCCTCCTTCTCTCCCTCGCATAGACACGGGCCTTCCACTAAATATTTAGCATAATCAGCAGAACTATTATTACTCTCAGGTGTGTGTTTGAGAAAAAAAGAGAGAGAGAGAGAAAGAGAGATGTAATGAGAGAAAGCAGCATTAAGGTAAGAACGGGATAAGAGCAGGAAGAAGAGTGAAAAAAACACTTCCTGCAATGAAAGAAGAAAGAAAGTTGTGTCACAGGGTTACCTCCCTTTTAGACAAACCTATATACACACACACACACACACACACACACACATTCACAGACACACTCATTTGGGGTCTCCCTCAGTTTTTTCTCCTCTTTACAGTCTGAGGGATGCTGTGAAGGGATACACACAGCTGGGGACCACATGGCAGCTGGCTCAGGGCACATTTATCACACACACACACACACACACACACACACACACATTTATTTGGGTAAAACGACTTCTGCACCATGCCAAAAGAATCCATCAGAATTACGCCCGCTGAATTGAGAGATGCATAATCGTCCCACTCGCAGTCAAACCCCTCCCTCGGTGGAACAGCGCTCGTCTGTGGGGTACTGTGGGGTCCCGAGGTACTGTGGGGAGCAATTCTAGGGAGGATCGACCGCTATCAAGGATATGGTCTGCTGCCAAGGAGGACTCAGCTACTCGGAGAGAGATGTATAGAGTTTAGTGAGCCCGTCTCCCTGTGTGTGTGTGTGTGTGTGTGTGTGTGTGTGTGTGTGTGTGTGTGTGTGTGTGTGCTTGTGTGTGTGTGTGTGTACAGCATTTAGAACAAAACAAGTAGTTTCCGATGGATTTTTCCAGCAGCCTTTAAAAGGGACTCATTTGATTGGCTCGTGGCGAGGAAGTGAACGTGCAACTGACGCATTCTTTTATTAATTGATCAGCCAAATAGTTGAAAACACTTTTTTTAATGGATTTAATAACGGGTTCAGCTCCAGAATGAGAGGCGCTGCTGGGTCTCTACCAGCTCCTCCCATCCGAAGCCTCTCCTTCTGGGACTCGTTGTTCTCTCGAGCTGCCGGCCGCGTAAACGGGATTTACATCCCAGAAGGAAAAGAGCCCAGACAAAAGCGTTTCCCCCTCAGGTTCAGTGAACGGAAAACATCCTCGAGAGGGAAGCAGGCGGAGAAACGGTGGATAAAAAAGTTATACTAAAAAGAGATGCTCCGATCAGGTTTTTTGGTGCCGATCACCGATCACAGAAATCAGTATCTGCCGATCCGATAATACCGATCAGCGATCACGGTGTCGATTAAAGCATTCTATTTATTTTGTAGAATTATTAATCAAATGAATTATTCTTAACAACATTGGTTTTGTAATTTAAGTTTTTAAATTCCGAGACGAGAGAGTATCATGAATTGACAACCATCCCTTTTATTGCAGGGAACGTGCAACATTCCCCTGTAGAACCCCTCGATGCCGACCACCTGATGCCCGGTGCGGTGCGGAGGCCTCGTCGGTCTCGCCCCTCTGGCCGTAAACCTCCTCTCGCCCCCCCGCCGGTGGACTCGACCGCCTCCTGTGCTGCCCGCGTCAAGCGTCCGAGTTCACGGGAGCGTCAGTGTTGGCCCTAGGTTGGTGATCGGGGGGATCAGGGTGGGACTCGGCCGGGACGACCTCAGATCATCAGCGCATTTTCTCCGTTGCAGTGCGCCGCAACCGGCTCTACGTCGGCTTGGAAAGGCTCGTGGGCTCCGGCCGCGTGCTGTACAGCGCAAGCTTCTTGTTTTTTGAAGAATCATTTCTTACATGGGCCTGAAATGCCCATCTCTAACGTTTTATTGAAACGTCTCTGATAGTTCTCGCAGATTTTATGTCATCTGATCCGTTTTGAGAACACCGATCAAAACCGAAAAGGGGAATATCGGCCGATATGGATCCGCGCCAATCAGATCGGAGCATCCCTAATACTAAACAAATACATTTTAAAGAGCAGAGAAGAAAACAGAGAGAGAACATGGAGTCAAGAGAGAAAGAGAGGGAGAAAGAGAGAGAGAGAGAGAGAGAGAGAACTCTTTGAAGTGCCTGGCTGCAAGCTTGCTTGGCTACTGGTGGCACTTCTAATGGAGGCCCGACTGCTGCTGAGTGTGTGTATGTGTGTGTGTGTGTGTGTGTGTGTGTGTCTGTGTGTGTGTGTATGTGTGTGCGCGTGTGTGTGTGTCTGTGTGAGTATGTGCTCTGGTAGACTGGAAGGTCTGTGCAGCGCTTGACTCCATAAAAGTTCAACAGCCACAGGGCTTTGGAGGAAGTCCATACTACACCACAACACGCTCAGCCCCCAAAAACCTGCACACACACACACACACACACCAACATACACACACACAACATCAACACAAGTCCACAAAGCACGCAATGCTGAGATCATCTATAAAGCCACAAATATGGGTAATCAAACTTTAAGAATAAAACATGCAGTGATGCCGACATGCACACACACACACACACACACACACACACACACACATACACCACAAACAGACACAACACACACACAAATACCACACAGCCACACACTTGGCAAACGGCAGCGGTCTCTCGTCATATGGTCGGAGCCATAACACTAATCCGAAAAAGATGGAAAGTATGACAATCATACGGCCCGACGACGAGCACGACAAACAACAAGTAAAACAACGCAGAGCTCGTAAAGAGTGGAATAAAACCGAGGAGCGAACAGCGACTCACACCGCCGCTAACTACGCCGTCATTCCCTGGACACTCAGGGTACTGCTGCCTCTGTCTTCACCCCGTTGTGTTGTGTGTGTGTGTGTGTGGGGGGGGGGGGGGGCGTGTGTGTGTGTGTGTGTGTGTGTGTGTGTGTGTGAGACTTTCCTTTAACTGCATCTGTCCTGTGTTATGGTGTCTGTAGCTCCAGAAAAACAAACACAAGGGCCATTCAACATGACGATGTGTCGTCTTTCTGTGGAATTATAGCGCGGACGCATTTTGTTAGTTTTTTTAAATTAGGTTCTTCGTGTGCTAACAAAAAGATGCAAAAAGTACAACCTTTTCTACGTCTATACGTATTTCTATTTTTCATCAGCCAATTAATTATATTTTGGCAGGTGATATTTGAGTGTGTAATTTGTGATTTTGTTCTTGTAATACTAACTTTGGCCACTACTCCATATTCCCGATAACGAACGTGCATAACTTTTTAACACACACGGAATTAAAGTAAGGACAGGATTTTTTCTATCGAGAAAAGCATCGAGTTCAGACTTGTTGATGGATCATCAGAATGTTCTCACTTGCCTCACAGGGCTTCTAGTACTCGTATCATTTCACACTCAAAAGCACCAACACAACATCTATTAAAAAGAAGATAAAAACAGTGACAGTTTTGAAAGGGGATGGTTTGGGCTCACAGTCATTCCTGTTACTTCCAAACTGGCCCTAGCTTGCTGTGTGTCAGCATCACTCAAAATGTCCTAGCTCTGTTTGACGTTTGCACAAAAACA
This sequence comes from Liparis tanakae, assembly GCA_036178185.1. Lineage (NCBI taxonomy): Eukaryota > Metazoa > Chordata > Actinopteri > Perciformes > Liparidae > Liparis > Liparis tanakae. The sequence goes on from CM070105.1 coordinate 8,417,720, forward strand.
CACACACACACACTCACACACACACACACACACACACACACACACACACACTGCAGGGATGCAGGGGAATAACTAATGGGAGAGATAATAGAAGGAGGTGGTTCTTTGGGAGATTTCTTGGAAGAACTAGACATACTCCTGTGGAACTTCTCAGAAAACGGCCCCCTGCTCATCCTTCTGGGTGACTTGGACATCCAGACAGAGAAGTCATGTGATTTATTACTCTTCCTGTCATCCTTGGAATCCTCACTCACTCCCTCCCCTCCTACTCACAAATCCGGCAACCACCTTGACTACATTTTCACTAGAAACTGCTCTACCTCTAACCTCACTGTAACTCCACTTCATATCTCGGACCACTTCTTCATCTCTTACTCTCTCTCTCTCTCTCTCTCTCTGGAACTGACAACCCGCCCACATCAACAGACTTTGCACCTGTCCGTTCACACCCTCTGTCCCTCTTCTCTGGCCTCCTCTGTCCTATCTGCTCTCCCCTCAACTGACTCCTTCTCACTCATGCATCCTAACTCTGCCACATACACTCTCCTCTCTACTCTGTCTTCATCTCTTGATTCTCTTTGTCCTTTTAAGACTCGACTGGTTCGAAAGTCCTTTCCGGCTCCGTGCTTGTCTGACTCTCGAGCATCGGAAAGGAAATGGCAAAAATCTAGTCAAGCAGACGACCTGCTCGCCTATCAATCTCTTCTCTGCCTCTATCTCTGCAGCCAAAAGCTTGTTCTACCAAACCAAAATTCAATCTTCTCTCTCTAACCCCAAAATAATCTTCTCTATCTTTTCCAACCTCCTTAATCCCTCTTGCAACCCCCTCCCTCCACTCTTCTACCAAGACACTTCGTTGACTACTTTAAAAAACAAGACATACACTCCTCCTTTACTAATCACTCTTCTATCACTACACTACCATCAACTTCTTCTTCATCCCCCTCACTTTCCTCTTTCATCCCCCTGTCCCCTAATCAAGTTCTTATCTTGGTGACATCCGCCCGACCGACCACCTGCCCCCTTGACCCCATCCTGTCTCACATTCTCCAGGCTTTCTCCACAGCAACAACCTTGACAGAGTGAACCACCAGATCCATATGTCCTCCCTTTAAGACCTTGGTATCTCAGGCAATGCACTCTCCCTTTTACAATCCTCCCTCAAGGACCACACTTACTACTGAGGTCCCTAAAGGCTCCCTCCTGGGTCCCCTCCTCTTATCTCTGTGCACTAATTTTCTCAGCTCTGTCATTCGTTCACATATAATAGGCTTTTCCTACCACAGCTATGCTGATGACACCCAACTGATCTTCTCGTTTCCCCAATCTGAAACACAGGTAGCAGCACAAATCTCTGCCTGTCTGACATCTCTCAGTGGAGAGACCTGAATACCCACAACCTGACTACTCCGTGTTAGCCCCTACCCTGACTGCCAGAAGCTCCGGGCTCTGGTCGTCTCGCGCCTAGACTGCTGTAAGTCCCTTCTGTCAGGTCTACCTGCCGAGGCCATCCGACCTCTGCAGCTCATCCAGAATGCAGCAGCTCGACTGGTCTTCAGCCTAAATTCACCGACGCTACTCTGCTCCACCGCTCTCATCACTGGCTACCGGTGGCGGCCCGCATCCACTTCAAAACATGGGTTCTTGCGTACCGTGCTGTGAATGGATTGGGCCCCGTCTACATTCAGGACATGGTCAAGCCTTACACCCCAGCACGTTCACTCTGCTTAGCAACAAACAAGCGACTTGTGACTCCGTCACTTTGAGCAAATCACTTGACAAAATCAATACTGTTTGCTGTCTTCGCTCCTCATGGTGGAACCAGCTCCCCACTGACAGCAGGACAACAGAAAGTCTCTAAATCTTTCACCAGAAACTTAAAACACAACTTTTCTGACTATATCTGGAATAAAAATAGATTAGCACTTCCGTGGCTCCTGTATGGCACTTACTTATGGTATTACTTATGGTATTACTCATGGTAATACTTGTGGTATTACTCATAATATTACTTATGGTAATACTTATGGTATTACTATGGTTGACTCACTTATTTTAAGTCGCTTTGGATAAAATCGTCTGCTAAATGTAATGTAATGAAAGATGCACGGAGTAAAGAGTAATAATGGTATATAGAGATTCATGGTGGTGCATATGGGGGGTCGAGGGGGGGTGGGTTAACTGTCTGTCTGTCACATGAGCTCTAATGCTTCTCAAGGGACACAACATATTCAAGATAATTTGTCACAAACTACTGCAACACATCAACTACAGCCCTCCCTCACTATTTTTCACTTCCAGCCCTTTTATTAAACCCTCCCCCCTCACCCCTCCCCCCCTCCCCCCCTCCCCAACTCTTCCCACTGCTATTTCCGAGTCACTGACAGGTAAGCTTGTATATTAAATTGGGTCTTATTCTTTAAAAACAACAGCCCCGAGCTCATTGCAACACAAATCCGTGCACACATGACGGCGAGCCGCATGCCGCGTTAGCGGCTCCCGTCACGCGCCGGCCGAGCTGGCCCGCAGTCATTCCTTTTCTTTTTCCTTCTTTTGTTTCCTTCGACCCTCTCGCCACCGACTCGGTGCCTCTGTGGTATAATGTCTTCCTGCAGTGCTCGACGAGGAGGAAAAACAGCTAAAAGACAAAAAACAAACAACATGTGGCTCCGTTTGTTAAGAAATTGGTATGTTGGTTCATGTAGAATCCATTCAAAATTGCCACGAAAGAAAAGGAAGTGTGTTTAGTTTCTAAGGCTTAAAAATAAGATGAGTGCATGATTCATAAACTGAAGCAATGGATCCATTGCTTAGTACTTTTTGTTCTTTCGAAAAAACTATGAATGCAAATATACACAACGACCTAAACCGCCCCAATCCGATTACTTACTCACCGTTCTGCTCTGCCTCCCCTACGTACTGTTTGACAGCACATCGGTTTCTTGTATTTCTAGAGTGGGTGTGTGCAGATGGGAGCCACCAGCTACAGGTTGGAGAGCTATAGGGGCTGTTTTGATCAAAGCTGTCCACACATGGAGACCGATGGCGGGGTGGAAACCCTGCAGGCTGTGCCTTACGAATCAACAGCAGCCAAACACGGGGACAGACGACTCGGTATTAACCCGTGCTGCACACAACTGAAGGTATACCACTGGACAAAATGCTCTTGACTCAAAGTTTGCTTACTAGTTTTCTGTTCCGGGGCATTTAATCACACCCCATGGTCTTTACCAGCCAACCGACTCCCATGAGGTATGGCATGATGGTGTAATGATGAAGTGGACCTATTCGAACTACCGCCGAGGTCAAGTATGAAGCTTGAACTGTCAAAGTGGGAGAACAATAACATGTGGGTCTTGTTTCTGCGATACAAGGCTTCCTTTTGTCTTGTAACCCTGAGGGCCAAAAGAGGGGTACTACACATGTACTCTTCCTCCTGTTCGGATGAAGGATACGAGTCAAGGAAACCGTCCAAGATGTATTAGAAGAAGATCATAGGATCAATACCACTGACCTGTCGGTTTAGCTTAGCATAAACGATGGCGTGGCTACCTTAAGCTTATTTATCATATGTATTTTTTTTTCTTTCAAGTGTTATGACAACAAATGGTGGTTTTATGGGGCTTTTACGTGGGACTATGTCTTGAGGAAGTCACTCCACCCAGTAGCGTGGTCATTTGTAAGCTCTCAAAGTGGATTCTGCTTCATATCAGCCCGTTTCACTTTGAAGAACCAGTGTGTAGGATCCGGTGGGGAGGTGGCAGGGTCAACGTCTCTTTTCCCAACACGTAGTAACGGTGGACTTTGGGGGCATTCGGACCACCAAATTCAAGCCGTCATTTCAACGCAAGCAAGAAGAAGGGATTGACTGTTGAAGTATGTTAGAGGGACGCCCCCCCTCTCTCTGTTGAGCGTCGGCCTGTAGTCCGGACAGGTAGCTCTGTTTCCTGGAGGTCATGCAGAGGGGAGAGGAGTATTCGATAGCAATCGCTTGGAGCTTGTGGATCAAAAGCGAGGAAAGTGGATTACGCCGCAAGAGAGGCTCGAGTTGCTTATCTTTTTTCTTCTCGCTGTGACTCCGGGCCACCGCTGGAATCCACCGCAAACTTTGTGAATCCCGGTTGACGCCTCCGAGCTGAAAGAAAGATACTTAAACGTGTCGATGCGCTCAGCGTTCGGCTGGGAGTCCCGTCAACGATTCTGCATCTCTGAAGGAAGACTGGAAACGGAGCGGACTGCAAGGCAGTCCTGATGAAGGTGTAGGATGGGGTTGGTGGTGTTTTAAGGCGGTGTGTATGTGGGAGAGGACACTGCCGTGTTCTTGAGGGGTGTGGTGAAGGGGGGGGGGGGGCAGCCCTTCCATGGCAGGTACCGATATCGACGTATCGACATTCAGTTTGTGTGATTCAACCTCACTCTCTTTCTACGTAACCGGCCTTTCGTTCGCTCGTTCTCCCTCTCTCTCTCCCTCTTTCTCTTTCCCACTCATACTTATGATCACCTTGTTCCCTCTCCCTCTCTCTCTCCCTCTTTCCCCCTCATACTCATGTCTACCTCTTTCCCTCTTTCTCTCCCTCTCCCTCCCTCTCTCCCTCTTTCCCCCTCATACTCAGGTCTACCTCGCTCCCTCCCTCCCTCTCTCTCTCTTTCCCCCTCATACTCATGTCTACCTCGCTCCCTCCCTCCCTCTCTCTCTCTTTCCCCCTCATACTCATGTCTATCTCTCTCCCTCTCTCTCTCCCTCTCTCTCTCTCTTTCCCCCTCATATTCATGTCTACCTCCCTCCCTCTCTCTCTCTTTCCCCCTCATACTCATGTCTACCTCACTCCCTCCCTCTCTCTCTCTCTCTTTCCCCCTCATACTCATGTCTACCTCGCTCCCTCCCTTCTCGCCCGCCCACCTTTGTAAAACTAGAAACTGTCAGTGAGCAACTTTTTGGGGAAGTGGCAATTAGAGGACAACAGATACTTTGCATGTAGGGGGTGGGGTGGGGGGTGGGGGGGTCGTGCACACAGAGGTGTCTTGAATATTTCCCAGCAGAGCGACCTCAGAAGCCGTCCTAGTCCCTTTTGGATAATGCATTCTTAGAACTGAAATAACTCGCTGGAGCTCCGTTTTCCAGCTGGATTTACATAAAACTGCGGCGCCGATGTACGACGAGAGGCGCTTGGTGTTCTTTTGTTTTATTCTATTCTGTTCAGGGTGCTGCTGTCGTGCATTTCAAGCATGAACAGTTTCCACCCGACATGCAAATGTCTCCTGAAGACGTGTCAATGCATCTGCAGCCCAGCATCTGGGGGTGTAGTTCCTCCTCCCACTCTGGTGAATGTACCATCACGCTCGGCCCTATGTCTTCTACCCACGAGTCATGATGAGTCATGATGAGTCATGATGATTCATGGTGATTCATGGCGATTCATGATTCAGCAGATGGGCAGTTGACACGCGTTGTGACCTTGTGACCCCGAATGCCAACCGGGTAACAGCAGAGGGGTTAGCGGCGGCGTGGGGACTTTCTTTTTTTTTTGCAGCCAATTTCTTTCTGTTCATCTGTTGTCTAAAGAGGGGGGGAGCGAATGATCTCTCGGATGAAAGTGGTAAAAAGAAAGGGATGAATAAAGTAATAAGAATGAATGATGTAAGAAAAGGTAGAATGAAAATGGGATGACGTCGGGGATGAAAAGTATCGTCGGGCGAATCAATAAAAACGATTCATTTACGAGTCCATTCAATATGCCGCGCGTCTACGTGCGACGTGTCCGTATCATGAGAAACTAATTTGCCGACACAAAAAAGATGTTTCTATCTGGAAAGTAATGATGTTTGTCTCGTCTTTTATTTTTATATTTTTTATAATTGGGAGTTCGTCAAGGAGAAATAAGACGAATGCAACCTGCCCCGAGGTGAGCCGCTCTGACATGGTGTGAGCATGCTAATGGTCTCACTTTCACCGCCACACCTGGGCTCCACACACACACACACACACACACAACACACAACACACACACACACACACAGAGCAGAGCAGGCGGACAAATATTTTCGGCGTCACAATAACACACCAAGCTTCGACTGATTTTCGGATCTCTCGTAATGGCGAACGTTTGAAACAATGAGGTATATTTAAAGGGCCAGCGTGTCGTATGTCAGGGGGCATCCATCAGCAGAAATAGAATGTAATATTCATAACTATGTATTCGTGGCGGTACAACCACCTGAAACTAATAATCTTTGTGTTTTTCATGAGCTTACGAACGAGAGGGGGCGTGTCCTGTTCATGGCGCCCGCCCTGTCAGGGCACCGCGTCTCTACCGTAGCCCGGACCGGACAAACCAAACACCAGCTTTAGAGACGGCCTAGCGCTGTTTTTTTCACATTGACCGAAGACCAGCATAGTTCTCCGACTACCGTTGTCGTGTTTTTTGGGGCGAGGCGAACTGCGTTACCACGATTGCAGCCGCCTTGGAAAAGGAGGAATGAGAGGGAGGGGGAGGAGCTTGCAACCCGCAACCTCTCTGCTCTACTTCCATCACACTGGGGCCTTTAAGTACAATCAATTACTGGGATGAGATTTAGTTGGGGGACGCATAGGGCACAGCGTGATATGATACAGCAACAAATACATCATGGAGCAGTAAAATAAAAACACAACAAAGGAGAAAGCAGAAAGGCCAATTTCATACAAACTACTCGAGGTCAGCCTCTGAAAGATGAGCACTCATCCGCAAAAATGCTGCAAATAAAATAGTTCAGTGAAGACGCACTCGAGTAAAAGCAGAAAACCTGAGCTCTCCAAACGCTGGCCGGTCACATCGATACGAGGAGATAACTCTCTCCACTCTCACAACTATTAAGATGTCATCTTCCACACTCGTTTTAGAGAAACGAGAGAGAGAGAGGAAGACGAGGGCAGGAAGAGTTAAATGGAGACAAGTAGCGATTCATTTGTGTTTGGTTGGGCGAGCGAGGCGAGACCTCGACACACAGAAGATTAAAGTCCACTCCAGAGCGATGAGCCGCGGCCAATTAGAACCATTAGGAACCATGAGATTCATACACATGCTAAAATATGCGAAGAGCCGAAGAACCCAGAGGATGGAGAGCTTCTTTTTTCCTTCTTTCATTCACCTCAGAGAGACCTTTCGGGGAATTAAAAAGCAGAAATATCGGTCGGTTCAGCCCGCGGACGTTCCCGGCCTTCGCCTCCGTACCGACTAACGTTATTCATACGTCTCGTTTCCCCGTCGACAACCGGACGGCAAACACAAATCCACAGGAGACGCCACCGCCGAGTGTTTAGTCGGAGCCAGAGAACGAGTGTGGAGCGATGTCGCCCACGGGGAACGCGGCGCATCTTAAACCATCATTTATCCCGGCGCAGTCTTGAAATCCATATTTTCTTAAAGCGAACACCCCCTGGGGGGGCGGAGATAAATCCACTTTCTTTTTGAGTCAAAGGTTGTTTTCTTGAAACTCGAAGAGCCGCGTTGCATATCGAGCTGCTGCTTTCACATGGTGTTACACGCCATTCAATAAACTGTCCATTGCCCTTTTTTTGGGTCTTATATGAGAGTTCAGATCCCGACCCGCAGGTCAACAACCCGCTGTGACGGCTGGCGAGTAACGCCAAGATATTGTCTCGTGCATTATGCTTCATGCATTATGCATTATGCTTCATGCATTATGCTTTATGCATTCGGCCCGACCCGGCGCCGGCTGTGTGCTCCACGCCGGCTCTGAGGGTTCAAGTCTAGACGTCCGAGTTTCTGATTTGGCGTTTGGTACGACTCTTATTAATCTTTGATTTTGTTTGTGCTTCTTTGGACATGCCGATGTGTCCGTGAGACTCGAGTTTCATGGCGGGAAAATAATAACCCTCCACTCTCCCCCTCCCCCGAGCTGAACTCAAACGCCGAGTGTGGAAAGCGTTGTGAAGTCCGGTGGACGTGGTGCTGCGTCGGGTTGGTTTCTGATGTTTGGGGGTCAGACGTTCATAAACGAGCACAGTGACGGTTTCACCTGTCAATCACTCCGCTGCGCTGTGGTTAATCAGGTGTCGAGTAAACAACAACAACAACAACAAGTCCCCTTTTCAACATGAGGGGCCGGGATGAATAATTCAAAGATGGAGGTGTTGTGCGTGTGCATTGTCGACCTAGTTACCTCTCACTGTTCTTTTCAAAGAGACGTTACTCCACCTACATCTGAACTTGAGTGTTGAGGCGGTTTGAAGTCAGTGGCTCCAACGCTCATTTCTTCTTCTCCCCCCCCTGAAGTACTCACACTGGCACCTCCACCTCATGTTCAAATGGATTTAAACCGGATGTAATTAGACACGGGATGAAATGTACTTCCATGTTGTCGCGGCTACGAGACACGAAGCCGGCGTTCGCGGGCGCGTTACTCCAGCGCTGCTCTACGTGTTTGGCCTTTATGTTCCCGAGCAACAACACACACCGGATACTTCTGCTCGCTCGAGACTAGTCGCGTCGGCTCAGTCTCAAACTGGGAAACAGGAGCCGCCGAATGGCGTCGTCGGCTCCCAACCACTCTCCAAAGGATGCTTAGTGCAGAAGTGAATAATTGAGTGCAGCTCCTGGAGGTCCGTGAGCGGCGGGCTCTTCCTGGCACACCGAACGTCTCCTCCACGCTGCACCGACTCATCCTCGTCTTCTCCACAACTCATCCTCTTTTCCCCCTCCCTCCATCGTTTATGCTCTTCTATATCTTCTCCGAGTGAAAGCGCCGTCTTTCGGAAACTCCACGGCAAGCTTCTTTTTTTTTTGACCAATGGGGAACCATTTCCTGCGAGGTTAAAGCCCCTCGGCCCGGGGAATCTAGAATTACAGCAACAAAGTTAGATCCTGGTTTCCTCAGCTGTAATGAGTCCATGAGCAGCAGTGGCTCTCCATGGAGGAGGGCACAGGGACCATGACCGGCAGCCCTCAGGAATGAGCCGAAGAGCAGGATCAGGGATTATAGTGATCTGTAGAGGGAAAACTGCTCTGCAGGGGCGGATTTCCTCAAGTGTGTACAGTATCTGCGTCGTGTGTGTGTGTGTGTGTGTGCATATTTATTTATTTGCTTGCATCTCCGAAAAAGTTACATAAAAAAGATCATATATGTAATATACGCCTTCAATGCACCACATGCATTCAAAGTGTATATTACCCTGTTGTGTGTCTGTTTTTGTCTGGAGAGCTTTAATGAACTGGTCTGCACCGCACGGCCACCGGGGGAGGGGGACACTATGAAATGGCGGCCACCACAACGGAGACCGCCGGAGAAACTAGGAGCCGAGAGTACGGCAACTCTCGAGAAACCCGGGAAGCAAAAGACACACACACACACACACACACACACACACACACACACACACACAGCGGTGTAGATGTTACGCCGCATTCGAGGCTGAGTGTATACACGCCGAACAAAACAAAATCACAGGCCAACCACGGGAAGTCAAACAGAGAGAGGAGGGGTGAGAGGAGGGGGGGGGGGACTGACAAAGTGTGGCAAAACAAAGAGCAGACCCCCCCCCCCCCCCCCCCCCCGGTAAAAAAGCACATGGAGATAAAGCACCACTTTAAAACTGGCTCTGATAACGACTTCAATTAATTGGACTCCTCACTGACGCCGTTGATTCCCCCCCCCCCCCCCACACACACACACACACACACAAGTGGCTAGTCAGAATTAAAAGCGTTTATACCCAAGATGTTTGAACTGGTGACACAGTGAGGATAAATCCTGGTGAGCTGTCAGAGGGCGGGGCGGGGGGGGGGGGATCTTTATCTAGATTACTGTATGGGCATGATGTGATGTGGGTGTGTGAGTGGGTGTCTGTGTGTATGTGTGTATGTGTGTGTGTGTGTGTGTGTGTGTGCATGTATATGTGTGTGTCTGTGTGTGTCTATGTGTGTCCATGTGTGTGTGAGATGAATCATCCTCAACCTTAAACACCCCCTATAATCACAACATCAACACAGCAGAAGACGCTCGCTGCTGGCACAAACATTCCCACACTGATCTGTGGACGTGAGCGCAAGTGCGTCTGTGTGTGTGTGTGTGTGTGTGTGTGTGTCTGTGTGTGTGTGTGTGTGTGTGTGTGTGTGTTGCAAAGACTTTTGCTCATGTTATTGTTACAGTTTGGTGATTATCTAATGCTGTTTTCATCCAGAAGAATCTCCTCTGACCTCTGGGAAGGAAGCACAATAAGTGCACGTGCACCTCTGTGCTGCACGGCATGCTTGATGCTTGTTTTGGGGGGAAATGTGTTTTATATTTAATTAATTGAGTGAAGTGATATCGAAAGACAATATAGTCACTTTATTTTAGATCGCTTACTTTTTTTGACATTTAGCTTCACAGCATTACAAAGACAAGAATCAATCAGATAGTGTTAATGTTGTCAGCTATACCTTTTTTTATAAAATGTATCAAATATTTGTATGTTTTGGGTGTTTTTATATGTTTTATTTTAGACAAAGTAAAGCGGTAACATTTTAAGTAAAGTTTTAGTGTTGACATCTTTGTCTGTTTTAGTCATTGAAGATCTCAAAACATTCCCGTGCTTCTTTCTCCCTGATGTCATTGTTCACTCTGACAGAAACGCTGCAAGGATATATTTTTTTATAAAGATTTCTAAAGAACAACAACATTGTATTTCGTGGTTATTGACGTCGGTGCCGCGGCTTCTACGCCATGTGGTGGATACAACGTTATATAAGTGACTAAATGTTCCCATATCCTGGAGTTCTGACTCTGCTCTCCACACTTCATTGATACGAGTTTGCTGGAAGCCTTTAGATGTCCAACCATTCTGTTGTATGTTCACGCAACTGGGCGCTGACTGATAATGTTTCTGAGCCCAGCAGACGTGAAGACTTGAATCAGCATGAAGTGCCTGCTGTGACGTAGCAATCAGCTTCACTCTGCGCTGCAGGTGGAGGAGGAAAGCTCCTTCAGTAGCTCTAGAGTGTTTACACCTCGTTCCACTTCCACCGGTCAGACAGAGAAAGAGAGAAACTCAGTCAAAGCCCCGTGTGTTATTGTGATGCCGACGTTATCAGTGTGTGTGTGTGTGTGTGTGTGTGTGTGTGTGTGTGTGTGTGTGTGTGTGGATGGTGAAGGAGGCCATTAGAGAAAGAAGGCTGCTGATTAGGATGGAGCTTCTACCCCTACTTCACTTATCGGCCATCTTGGTGATTTGTGACGTGAGTGGGCGGAGCCAAGTGCGAACGAAAGCCGCTGAAGATGTTTTTACGTGTCCGAAATGTTGCCGATTATTATTATTATATAAGTGAAAACACACTCTGGAAGGGTTGAAGTTATAAGACAAAAACAAGGATGAGACCCAGACTGGCGCGCCGTAGCGACAAGGTAGCCCCGCCCCAAATAAAATGCCTTAAAGTGATATACAGCCATCAATCATGAGTCAACGCAGACATGCTTTGTATTTTTGCCAGACGGGATCTTTGGACGGAGCCTTTGAAAACCTCCCATGAAGTGCCTCCATAGGACGCCGCCCCCTTTCGTACGCCAAGTCACATCGGATCACAGATGCCGGCGCCCCTCTCCACGTGTCCGGCTGGCCCCGCCTCCACGCCGTGACCCCCGCGTTGGCTCCGGGACACTTGACTTCTGCCTCGCTGCTTTTGCGATTGCGTGGGCCGCCGCCACGTCATCCGGGGGGGGGGGGGGGGGGGGACCAGATATACTCACCCCTGATCCTTGGAAGCAGATTGTGTCTCAATGATGCAAAAAATAAATTTAGATTGAACTGGCCCAGTTTACTAAGCCGATCTACTGTGGCGACAAATGTAAGTGAAGCGAGAGGAGACGAAGAAGAAGAAGAAGAAGAAGAAGAAGAAGAAGAAGAAGAAGAAGAAGAAGAAGAAGAAGAAGAAGAAGAAGAAGAAGAAGAAGAAGAAAGATGATGAGGACAGAAATGGATTGCCTCGTAAAGAAGGGGAGAGGGGGAGGGGGTGAATTTAATTTCACTGACGAATAGCAGAGCCCCGTGGACAGACATCAAGCAGAAGAGAGCGAGGGCGATGAGGAGATGAAAGAGACCCTCGGTCGACCCTCTTAGGGATGAGGACGCGACTGAACTTAATGCTCACACTTTGATCTAAAGGACACATGGAGCACATCTTGGCTCTACGGGCTACGGGAATGCAAGAAGACGAACATGTTGGCGTGGTGATGGAGGGAAAGAGCGACGAGGCGGGGGGGAGAGAGACAGAAGGTGTCCGAGAGAGGTCGCATACCAGCCGGAGAGGGAGGGTACGGGAGAGGAGAAGGGGTTCAGGAAGAGAGGGAGGGAGGGAGAGGAGAAGGGGTTCAGGAAGAGAGGGAGTGAGGGAGAGGAGATGGGGTTCAGGAAGAGAGGGATGGGGGAGAGGAGAAGGGGTTCAGGAAGAGAGGGATGGGGGGAGAGGAGAAGGGGTTCAGGAAGAGAGGGAGGGAGTACATGAGAGGAGAAGGGGTCCAGGAAGAAAGGGATGGAGTACGGGAGAGGAGAAGGGGTTCGGGAAGAGAGGGAGTGAGAGAGAGGAGAAGGGGTTCAGGAAGAGAGGGAGGGAGTACATGAGAGGAGAAGGGGTCCAGTAAGAGAGGGATGGAGTACGGGAGAGGAGAAGGGGTTCAGGAAGAGAGGGAGGGAGTACCGCACAAATCACAAAAAGGAGGAAGAGTGAAAAGGGCAGGCGGAGGAGGAGGGACAGTGGTGGAAGTAGCGCGGTAGCCTTCTTGTCTTTCTCTGAGATAGAGGACTTCCACGACGTTCTTAGAGGAAGACGAGAAAACATACTGAGTTAATTAATACGGAATGAACATTGTTGGAGGAACTTTTTACGACGTTTGAAAAGCTAAAAGGACAGAGTTCAAACCAAATTGTGGATTGCGGAGAGAAAAAAATTGGAAATTACAAAATGTACAAAGTAAAGCCAGATTTTTGTTCTTGGCCGGCTGAGCGCTCGCTGGAGAAGGCTCCAAAACACCTCTGTGCCAAAATGTCGGATGCTTGCGGACGGCAATCAACACTTGTATTAATTACCTGACGTGATCCCAGCGAGGTTTATTATGTTCATAAAAGGCATAATGAAGCGAGTGACTCAGAGCGCACGTATGCGACTCGCAGAACAACAAGAAGACGGGGAGCAGCGCTGGGGGAAAAGCTCCGGTGAACGGTGAGTTCAATCGGGAGCGAGGAGAAATAACCCGATTCAAGTTGCTTCAACAAGGCAGGCGCGTACTTCAACGCTCCCACTTTGTCCCGTGTCTGGTCGACAGAAGCCTCGTTGTTCTCCCCGCCGCCGTATCACACGGCCGTATGAAGTAAAACACAAAGGACGCTGCTGCCGCCGCTTTGATCGGGGAGCAGTCGCTGAAAATAAATCCATCAAAAGGGGAAATTGCGTGGCTTCAAAAGGCTGTTCAGGACCAACGGCTGCGTGCGCCCCACAAGGATTTGTTTTGCGAGGCACGGGGACTTTGGACGCTTGTGTCGGTCGTGACCGCGGTTGCATCCCGTTAGCTACCGACATCGCCGATCGCCCCCACCGGATGAGGGGCGGCACACCGTTACAGGACCGTGTCGGTAACAGACCTGGGCAAAGGGCACAACTGACCCTATCATTTTGATAAAGTGATAGCGGTTTTCTTTGTTCTTTGGATAATATATTTCTTTTAAATAAGTTATAATTGTTGATAGTTATAAAAAAATATGTAATAACCTCAAAAGAATTATTATACAATTGAATATGATTGTCTGATTTCTGTAGTTTTTTGTTCAAAAAATGTAAGAAAACGCTTTGAATCTGTAGACTACTGCTTAATAGTCTTATTATTGCTTAATAGTCTTATTATTGCCTAATAGTCTTATTATTGCCATTTTTATGATAATTGCTCATATACTGTAAGCCTAAATTATGTTTGAACAAGTTAAAAGTTAAAAAAGTGCCCTCAATTTCTTTTTAAATGCTTCTGGATTTCTGTCAGTTGAGGCCCCCCAAATAGATGTACATTTCCTAGCCTGGTGTAGGAGTCCACCTTAAAAGGTCCGCGATAACCGTCTTCACCTAATAAAAGAAACCCGACTCTCAACCCCTCAAACCTCACGATCATGCGGCGGTGCTGGCCACTGAAACAGCGTCTTTAGACCCGTGAGTCATAGAATTCCTCTCTGGATCTCAGGGTCGGCGACGAGGAGCGAAGACATTCCTTTGGGAATAAGCCTCTCGGAGCCGAGCGTGTCCAATGTGCTCCATCATCTGCTTTTTGGCCTCGCGGGCTGCCGTCTGTCGCTTCAACGTGGTTCTCACGCTACACAGGGACCTTTCGGGCACTGCCCCCCCCCCCTCCCCGCCTTTCTTCATCCCTCCATCCCTCCATCCCTCCACCCCTCAGCCTCTCTGGAGGTCCGCTGTAGAGCATCCAGACCCCGCGGCCCTTGAGGGGACGACTGGGAGGCCGTTGTGAAGTGAGCCATCAGTCACAGTGAACACCTCCTCCTCTCATGTTGGTCATGCTCTGTCATTCTCTCTTTTCTTTCTCCCCTTAGCCTATTGTATCTATTCCTGTCTTCTTCCTCTTCTCTCCTCTCCTCTCCTGTCCTCTCCTCTCCTCTCCTCTCCTCTCCCAGTGCTCCGGTCCTTCAGCCTCTATCTCTATCTATACCAGCACATCAAAACAAACTATAACTCAAGATGGACCAACGCAGCCTCCCACCAGTTCCAATAAAAGACACAGCCGACGGAGAGGAGAGGAGAGGAGAGGAGAGCAGAGGAGACGAGACGAGAGGAGACGAGAGGAGAGGAGACGAGAGAGGAGAGGAGAGGAGAAGAGAAGAGACGAGGAGACGAGAGGAGAGAGGAGAGAAGAGAGGAGAGAGGAGAGGAGAGGAGAGGAGAGGAGTGGAGACGAGACGAGAGGAGAGGAGTGGAGACGAGACGAGAGGAGACAAGACGAGAGGAGAGGAGAAGAGAAGAGAGGAGACGAGACTAGATGAGAGGAGAGGAGAGAGGAGAGAAGAGAAGAGAGGAGACGAGACGAGACGAGAGGAGACGAGAGGAGAGAGGAGAGAAGAGAGGAGAGGAGACAAGAGGAGAGGAGAGGAGTGGAGACGAGAGGATGAGAGGAGAGGAGATGAGAGGAGGGGAGGGGAGAGAAGAGGAGAGGAGAAGAGAGGAAATGAGAGGAAAGAAGAGGAGAGGATAGAGGAGAGGAGATTAGAGAATGAGATGTGATGAGATGAGAAGAGAGGAGAGGAGATGTGATGAGATGAGAGGAGAGGATAGAGGAGATGAGAGGAGAGGATGCGCAGCGGAAAGGAGGAGTGGGAGGATTGGGAGGGAGCAAATCGCCGGATAACGCTGACATAATGAGAGAAATCATAGCGAGGTGTAGGGGGGGGAGGGGGGCATGATGGGTAAAAGAGGCGCGATGTGTAGGAAATGGGGAGAATGAAGCATGTCAGATAGACGGGGAGGAGAGGAGGAGAGGAGGAGAGGAGGAGATGGGAGGGGGAGTAAAGGAGAGAAAAGAGAAGTGAGTGACTCAGGAGGGAATTGAAGAGCGGAGCTGGAGGGACATTCCTACAAACAACCGGGAACCACAGAGGAAGGAAGGGAATGCTGCAGAAATCAGGAAGCGCACACACACACACACACACACACACAAGCACACAGACACACACACATACACACACACACACACACACACAAGCACACAGACACACACACATTCGACTTTGCTCCCGTCATAAAGTGTGATTCGAGGCAGCGCTCGGCGTTGTGGAACACTTCCTCCCTGGGCCGGGCGGCGCTCGCCGTGCCCGGTGGATCCGTACGGCGGCGTCCCGCACAGCGACGTCCCGTTACTGCGGCGACAGAAATGCAGCGTAGCGGTTCCACTTACGCACTAAATAACACCGCGGGGTGAAATAAAAGGTTTGGCTTTGGATAGAAAGAGGAGCTGCAGAGACCACGTGGGCTCCGGTGCAGCGGCGGAGGAAGCGGCGTTATGCAACAACCTGCAGAGGGGATGGGGGGAGGGGAGGGGGGAGGGGGGGACCCTAGCGAGCCGTAATGCATGTGCAGGGATGAGACTTTAATAGCTGCTGCTATCACGTTAGGAACGCTGCAGCCGGCACCACGACGGGAGCATCGTGGAGAGGAGTGGGAGAGGAGCAGGGCCGGTGAAGAGAGAGAGAGAGAGAGGGGAGGGGGGGGGGAGGAGGAGGAGGACTGGATCCCCTCTGATTGTTCTTTTCTTTTCTTCTGCCCTCCAGGCGAGGAAACACCAACATGTCGTGTTATTGCTGCACCACAGACAGAATGCAGGCGGAAGAGAGAGAGTTTTACCTCCTCTCTGTTTTACCTCATCTCTGTTTTACCTCCTCTCTGTTTTACCTCCTCTCTGTTTTACCTCCTCTCTGTTTTACCTCCTCTCTGTTTTACCTCCTCTCAGTTTTACCTCCTCTCTGTTTTACCTCCTCTCTGTTTTACCTCCTCTCTGTTTTACCTCCTCTCTGTTTTACCTCCTCTCTGTTTTACCTCCTCTCAGTTTTACCTCCTCTCTGTTTTACCTCCTCTCAGTTTTACCTCCTCTCTGTTCTCCTCTCTGTTTTACCTCCTCTCAGTTTTACCTCCTCTCTGTTTTACCTCCTCTCAGTTTTACCTCCTCTCTGTTCTCCTCTCTGTTTTACCTCCTCTCTGTTTTACCTCCTCTCTGTTTTACCTCCTCTCTGTTTTACCTCCTCTCAGTTTTACCTCCTCTCTGTTCCCCTCTCTGTTTTACCTCCTCTCTGTTTTGTAATCCCGGCACAACTCTCTTCCCCAGAGTACTTACCGGACAAAACTGAACTACTCAGAGTATCTTGTAGTCCAACTGAACGCCATGGTAACGACCTGTCAATCACAGCATCCATCCCTTAATTATGCATATAGCTTTAAGGAAGTACGCATGTAATCACTTTGAAATCCTGACAGTTGTGAACCAGAAGCTCTGGAGGCTGTAAGCGTGTTTATTTCCGCTATAATATTGATTATTTGTTAACATGGCGGTGGATGGGCATCGAGGAGCCGGCCTCAAGTGGCCATTTGAGGAACTGCAGCGTCTGTCTCTCCTGCGTCGGCCGACTTACAGAGATGAGACGCGTCAGAGGGTTGAAGACGTGATTCAGTTTGTCACAGTAGCTCACTGACGGGAGAGGATATCAAAGCGCTTCAATTATTTAAAAGATCGTGAAGGAAAGATCAATTTATTGATCAAGTGCCTCAAACCAAACCAGCGTATGTAATTATGTTTTCATAATTAACCAGAACTGCTCTCCCAAACTTTACTTTACTCTAGTGCTCCGACTGCCTTGAACGTAAATTTAAAAAATAAACCTTACGGCCTTAGGTGTCAATCACCCGTTAAGTGTGTGTGTGTGTGTGTGTGTGTGTGTGTGTGTGTGTGTGTGTGTGTGTGTGTGTGTGTGTGTGTGTGGAGGGGGGAGAGGGGATAATT
Source organism: Liparis tanakae (assembly GCA_036178185.1). Lineage (NCBI taxonomy): Eukaryota > Metazoa > Chordata > Actinopteri > Perciformes > Liparidae > Liparis > Liparis tanakae. The sequence continues at coordinate 8,435,237 of CM070105.1, forward strand.
GACTTTAAAAATTCATAATTGTACTTTAGAATCATATTCCAGCTTGATATGACTAACATATCTGTTTCAACCCAGCTGCATATCAGTTGAATATAATATCTATAATAGAATATATTATCTTTTTAAAGCCGGTCTCAGCGAATCTCAAATGTCACTCTGACTTTTGAACGGGTTTCCTCGTGGTTACACTCATGGTACTCTCTAAAGTGTGTGTGAATATGTGTTGGCAGTCTATAGTATTATATATATATATATATATTTATATATTTATGTGTGTATACGCATGTGTGTGAGTGTGTTGGTGTGTGGTTAAGTGTGATGGATGACTGTGTCTCGGCAGTAGCCGTGAGAGTGTGTTGGGGGGTCGACCAGGGCCGTCTGCTGGTCGGCTTCTCTCTCTCTCTCTCTCTCTCCCTCCCTCTCTCTCTCTCTCTCCCTCTCTCCCTCCTCATACGTACAGTAGCATGTCAGCTGTGGTGAAGAGAGGCTCCGCGCTGTCAGAGGTCCCTCAGGTTTACTTAGCGAGGACACACTCTGTCAACACGCAACGAGAGGACGGGCATAAAGACGAGCCAAACACGTGAGACACGCACACACACACACACACACACACACACACACACACACACACAGTACAGCTAGACCTCACCTCTGGCTCCGCCCCCAAAAACTGTGTGAAAAGTGTAGTTACCCAAATCCTTAAGTGAGCTTGTGTTTCCACCTCGCTCCTCTTCAGACCTCGACTGCACCTCCTTCATTTAGGGAATGTTTAACTTTTCACATTCACAGCCGCGAAATGTTTAGATTTGCCATTCTAAGCCTACGATTGGCTTGCAATAAACTACTCGACAGCGTTTAAAGCAGAATAAGTAGCTTCAATGATATTTAATCAATTAGCAGCAGGCTAGTATATAAGAGTGGAAAGGGACTCAGACTTCATCAGGGACCATCTGACGGAGGAGACGGCGTCCTGACCCGTCCTCCGGATGCAGAGCAGACGTGACGGGGCAGGAACACGAGGAATAGTCCCGCCTAACTAAATGCACCGAGGCGGAGGCAGAACTCTCACTGCCCAGGCGCCCGTACACAACAACGCTGCTCCTTCCTCTCCTCCTCCTCCTCCTCCTCCTCCTCCTCCTCCTCCTCCTCCTCCTCCTCCTCCTCCTCCTCCTCCTCCATCATCAGGAGTGTTAAGTGACGGAGTCGGCGTATTGTGAATCATCCGCCTGACGAGGAAACGTCAGGCTGCGTTTCCCCCGAGGGCCGATTCCTTAAAATCCCTGTGTGGCCATCCGATTAACACAAATACTCCTATTAATGTAACACTACCCCCCCCACACACACACACACTACCCCCCCCCACCCCATCCATCTCTGTTTATCTCTATCTGTCTCTCATCAACCATAATTTATGCAAAAACAGATCCCCTGTCTTTTTGTCACTTGTGCATTTATGTGTCTGTGTGTGTGTGTCTGTGTGTGTGCATGTGCGCGCGTGTGTGTGTGAGACGTACTCCTACTGAACTGAAGGGTACCAGAAAACTACAGTTAAATCCAAGTGTGTGTGTGTGTGTGTGTGCATGTGTGTGACGTACTCATACTGAGCTGAAGGCTATCAGAAAACTATAAGTCAGTCACTATATTGGCAAACCCAGAGTTGATGTGTTGACATTTTCTTTGACTTCTAAATTTGGATGTCATGTTTTTTCAAGGCGGCGTGCGGCGGTTTGGAGGTTGGCGTTGTTGTTTCTCTACGCGTGACGTCTCTCCTGCTGCTGCTGCTGCCGTGATGCAGGCAGCCGGACAACATGAAGGGCCTTTGCCCATCAGACCGACACGTGCTCGCACCCACGCTGGTACGTGCACACACACACACACACACACACACACACACACACACACAGGGAGCAAGCATCGGCTAGCCGTCACAGAGCTCATAATAAAAGCCTGGAGCTCGTCTTCCTGGTAAATCTATGGCAGGTGTGTGTCCATCTGTTCCCTCAGGCGACGTTGCTGTAGTCGTAGTGTGTGTGTGTGTGTGTGTGTGTGTGCTTGTGTGTCCTACAGGTGCCCATTCAGCAACACTAAAGGCCTTTAACCCCCTTAGTCAGCAAACCGCTGTCAATGAGGTTGAATATTAGAGCGTGTGTGTGGGCGGATGATGTATGTGTGTGTGTGTGTGTGTGTGTGTGTGTGATGGGAGGAGGAGGAGGAGGAGGAAGGGGGGGGGGCACGAGTTCCATGACATGCATCATATTCCTGCGAGTGCAGGAATGATTAAGTACATGTTTGGTTGGTTTGCTGTGTGTGTGAGTGTGTGTGTGTGTGTTTGTGTGCGTGTGTGTGTGTGCGTGTGTGTGTGTGTGTGTGTGTGTAAGCGTGTGTATGTGTGTGCATCAGGGATTTCTCCTTTTATTCATGTGATTATGCATATTATTTTCTCTGCTTCCTACGAAAGCCCACAGGCACACGCACATAGACACACACACACACACACACACGCACACACACACACATGTACACACAAGCACACATCCACACACGCACATGCACACATGCAAACACACACAAACACACACATACTTGGATTTAATTCTAGTTTTCTGGTACCCTTCAGCTCACTACAAGTACATCACTCACACACACAACCTGCCCCGAGGTGAGCCGCTCTGACATGGTGTGAGCATGCTAATGGTCTCACTTTCACCGCCACACCTGGGCTCCACACACACACACACAACACACACACACACGCACACACACACACACACACACGCACACACACACACAAACACACTTGGATTTAACTCTAGTTTTCTGGTGCCTTTCAGCTCAGTAGGAGTACGTCACTCACACACACACACACATTAGTTTCTCTCCGACTCCAGTAAAAGCGTCTCATGGAGCACCAACGCGCTCTGGGACATTTAGAAGTCGCAGATACTTCCTTGTTCACGTAAAGACACAGAATCCGAGACCCTAAACTCTCTTTACACTCTTTTCAGGGTCGATTTCACGCCCTTCTTCCTAAGCGCTGGTGTTAATATCCTTAGTGGCCTTTTCACAGTCGCTTCCCTCTTCTGCAAAATTGTATTAGGTAAAAAAAAAATATGAAAAGAAAAGGGAAGGTAGCCAAAACCCTAACTTGATTTACTGAAGGTGACAGTTCTGAGATATGACCGTTCGCTGAACCTCATCCTCCGCTCTCCTTATATTACGCGCACTAGTTGTCGCGCTGTCATCGGTATCGGGGCGAACTCATTCATGTGCCGTGCGACAGCGTAAAGCACCCCGACGCAGCACTACAGAGGAGGCGGGGCTTAGAGGACGGTCAGCCCTGTATCTTATCCGAATCCAAGCACTAAATCCTTCATCATGTGTGTGTGAGAGGTCCATATATAATAACTCCAGAAATGAGAGTAACAGTATATGTTTATCTTATCACTTGCTGTATTATTGCTTCCTTCACTTTATCTCATTTCCTTCTCTGTTGTTCCCTTCGCTGTGATATTAATTGAGCCGCTGCCAGCAAAGGAATCTCCTCGAAGGGAGCGACTGGATTTCATCACATCCATGACTCACTCCAGTTCCTCCATGGTCCCCACATCGCTCCTCACACGGGGTTTCCCTTCTTCTCCTCTCTGGAATGTCCTCCTCCTCTCACTTTCCCCTCACCACTGCATCGTTTCACCATAGCTTCACACACACACACACACACACACACGCAGCGTATTTCAATGAGCTGAGAGAAAGAGAAAGCCGGTGTGTAAGAAGTGGGCGGACGGGAGGCAGACAGACAGGTGTGGAGAGAGGGCGAGCGGGGGAGGAGATGGAGAGAATGGGAGCTAAATGAGGTATGGCATAGATAAAGTGTGGAGGTGTTAAGGCCGCACGTGAGAAAAAGAAGAAAGAGAGAGACCTGTTTTCCCTGCAGCCGCCCTCGGGCTCTTTCAGAGCGGCTAATAAACACGCTGGCAGCCTCAGCCTCGTCTGAAGGGACGAGCAGCCAGAAAGAGAGAAGAGGAGCGCCGGGAAGAAGGGGAAGAGGACTTTGGAGGAAGCTCCGAGTGTGTGTGTGTATTTATATATATATATATACATATATATATATATATATATATATATATATATATATATATGTATATATATATATGTATATGTATATATATAGAAATAAAACTCACATCACCATAGCAACTGAGGGGGGAAGGCAGCATATACCAGAAAGATGAAGAAAAAAAGGAAACTAAGAAAGAGAAGCGAGCAGGGACAGAGAGAA